>CM057721.1:10956455-11456416 GCA_030064385.1 Melaleuca quinquenervia | reverse complement strand
AACATGACTCATATATCACTCATTCTCAAGGTAGCGAATCCTGAGAATGTTACTGAATTTCAACCTATCATCCTTTGTAATTTTAATTACAAAACTATCACAAAGGTTATAGCAAATAAACTCAAATCATGGCTCCCACGTATTATTTCATTGGAACAGAGTGCATTTGTAGGTGGTCAGCAAATACAAGACATTATTTTCATTGTTCAAGAAGTCCTACATCAACTAAGGGTCAATAAGAGACGGCAAAAATTCCAAGCCGTGTTGAAGCTGGACATGCAGAAAGCTTATGATAGAGTTGAGTGAGACTTTCTCTGTGATTCTATGAAGAAGATGGAATTCTGTGAAAAATGGGTTAATATGGTCAGAATTTGTATATCCTATGTGCAATTTCAAGTCCTTATTAATGGAGAAGTCAGTGAAGCTTTTAATCATTCCAGAAGCATTTAACAAGGTGACCCTCTCTCACCTTATCTTTTCATTATTCTAGCTAATGTCTTATCATATATGGTGAATAGTGCTGTTCATGTTGGTACTATGAAAGGCATTAAGCTGAATCCTTACTGTCCTACTTTGTCCCATTTATTTTTTGCTGATGATGCAATCTTCTTCTTGGATGGTACAATTAGGGAAGCTCATAATTTGGCCAATCTACTAAATTGTTATTGCTTTGTATCTGGACAGTCTATTAATCTCAATAAATCTGGGGTTTTCTTTGGGAATAGTTGTCCACATGAACTAAGAAGGAATATTGCTTCAGAGCTGAGGATCCCTATTTTAGAAAAAAAAAATCGAGAAATATTTAGGGATACCTTCGGATTGGGGCCAAACTAAGAAGCACATGTTTGCTTGAATTAACGTTCGAGTTGAAAGGAAATTGGAGGGATGGAAAGAACAATTAATATTGAAGGCGGGTAAAGAAGTACTAATTATATTGAAGGCGGGTAAAGAACAACTTCATCTTCCTGTACCACCCATCTGCTCAGAACAAACACCATAAAGCAAATGCCCCTCCCCCCAAATTCTCTTTCCCACCCACCTTCCAAACCCAGAAAAAAAAAACATGTTGAGAAGGGATTCAAATTCAAAATCAACCATCTCTCATCGTTCGTCCCATAGTCACCAACAATTTGGAAGATTAAATCACAAGGAACCGTTCTCCCAAGGCCTTAAGAGATCCGGACAAGGGCGACACACGCTCACCAACAAACAATGCAGCCGAACGACGAAGGAAGGGTCGTCGATAACGAGAAAAGAGGGTATGAAGACGCACCTCGTGAAGCCTTCGACTCGGTTGAGCTGCGAGACGGAACGGCGCCAGAAGACCAAGGAGAGACGCCCGCTGGTTAGACTGAGGATAGCGGGATCAGTGAAAACGGTGGACGAGTCTATTTTTCCCCGTCGATTTTCCATTTATATTCTGAAACAAAACAAAAAAAAAATTAGCTGAGTTAAGCACGATTAATAACACGTGGCAGCCACGTCCATTAACCTTTCCGGGTTAACTCTCTAAAAAATCTTAAGTTATGTCCACAAATACTTAGAATTTTTTTTATCGCTAAAAATCCTAAACTTGGCCAGTGATATATGAATACGTTAAACTTTTATTGCGTGATAAAAAAAAACCTTCAAAATTATATTTATACAACACATACATTTTAAAAAGAAAAATTAATAAAGGGTATAAATTTGCTTATTCTTTCTTTCGTGAAACAGAAAAGTAGGTTGAGGGTACAGGTTTTTGACGACATGCAAATATTTTGAGATACTTGTATCACATTTAATATAATTTGAAAATTTTTGTGACATTTTGTCTTTTTTTTAATAATGAAAATTATGAGCTTATTCTCATACCCAATGTCAATTTTAAACCATTCATTTTATTTTCTCAATAACAAACCTAGTCTCGTATTATTTCATGACGATATTACTTAAGTACATACAAATATATTATCTTAGAATAAATATAAGGATAAAAACCATAAATCATAAAAGGACAAGTATAAAAAAAAAATACACGTGCATCTCTATACAGTTGCTTATAAATGTAGATGTCGAGTGTCAAATTTCAGTACCGATTCATCGAGTTTCATCTAATTCATACAAAGAAAAAAAAATGAAGACTTGATCAAAACAATAAAATTTCCCCTTTTTTCCTTAAACTTTTAAACATATCTAGGGAGTCGTTAATCAAAATCATCCCATGATAATTCGCAATCCAATGTTACTTTTCTTAAATTTCGTTGCAATCATAATTTACATCTACTCAATCATTGTCTTTGTAAAAAAAATTGGCTTGAGATTAAAGCTTAGTTCATTTTACATAAAAAAAACATTTAAGAAGATCTTTTTGAATATATTGGTATTCGTTTCATTAAAATTAAATCAATTAAGAAAATATTTTTTACTAATAAAAAGTACATTCAAAAGTGGGAAAAATATTTTTTACTTTTTAGAGAGTGAAAAATATTTTTGATCATCTTTCTTTCATTTCTACACCAAGCACTTTCTTTCACCAAAAGTCTTTTTTTACTATTTTCTTTTTCTTTTTTAAAGATTGACTTTTTAATTCTTATCTAAATATTATAATTTTTCTTTTATTTTCTTTGTTTCCTTTTTCTTTTTTCTTCTTCTTCAGTCAGTTGCTAGTCAACAACCCGTGACTAATCGCAGGCAAACTCAAGCATCGCCAATTGCAAGCTTGGCAGCAATATTTGGTGAGCTTGGGGGAGGCTTGTGGCCGGCAACTAGCCAAGGAAGAAGGGGAAAAAAATTAATTAATACTTAATTAAAAGTTTGATTTTTTTGTAACTTTTCTAAGAAAAATATTTATTCATACCAAACAGCAAAGAGATATTTTCTAATTCAATTTCAAGTTTTAGATAAATACTAGGAAATATTATCAGTTTCTAGAAATACTACATTTTCCTCGAAACAAATTCGCGAAAAATTAGCTTTCCTTAAAACAATGGACTAAAATCCTCACAAAAATAGATAAGCAAAGAGTATTTCATCATTCACAAAAATTTAGACATAAATTATTGTTCAAAAAAAATATTTTTCATCAATTAATTATTTCAAGCTATATAATAATCATTTTAAGGAAAATATTTTCTAAATTATTAATTTTTCACGAGAGCCTAATCCACTCCTTTTTCTATATTGGATTCTTTCTTAATAACTTGGAATGTGCAGATAGCCTGACGATGACTTTTCATGATACCAACTAAACGGGAAAAAGTCCCCAAAAAGAATGATCAATCACTGATAATAAAGAACCTCACACAAGCATAGACAGTTAATTTCACCGCTCTGTGTTATCGTATCATTTGATTGCATTATTCTCCGCAAGTAGCGATCACTTGGCAAACTTCAGGTACTAGAACAGAACTTTGTCAATTGGAGAGGCATCAATGCCTGTTACTTGCCTGGTCTGTTTCTTCATTTCCAAACTCATCAGCCTCTCTCTCTTCAGACAAGCTAAGCTCCTGTTAATATGAAGATTAGACCGACTTCAGTTGATTTCGACAAAAGCCGCGCTGTGTGCCTTCCTGATGCAGAACTGAAAAGCTGCACCAAGATTCTAGGACAGTAGAACTTTTGCGCTACGCTAATAGAGAGAGGCACGTAAATCTGTTACATGGAGTGCCAAGAGCGAGCAAGAGAAGACCTTACCACAGGGCGCGTGGGTCAATGTTAAATTAATTGTGTACGCTGCGAACTTGCAGGTGGAGGGGCCCAAAAAGCGCGAGAAGGGTAGATATTGAATCGAGTTCTTCGAGGAGCACGATCGGAGTAGTTAACCTCTCACACCACAGGAAGCACCAGCATCTCAAAGTGCTTTGTCATGCTGCCTCTATAAGAAATATGTTGCTAAGGATAGGAAGAAAAAAAGGAGGGCTTATCGTGCTTTGCTTCCCTAGCATGCAAGTTGAGTGATTGTGATTTCCACTTACCCTGTTTGTAAAACTAATTGTTCCCACTCATATAAGAACTCCCTGAAGCTTATGCTCCACAAGCTACTCAGTTCAAACCATAGGCAGAAACTGAAAGCAAACAAAAAGGGCTTGCTTCGTGTTCCTGTCATGGAAAATGGTGCTTCTTACGTGGCAATGGTGCTGGTTCAGTTGGCCTATGGAGGCTCAAACATTCTCATGAAGATCGCCCTTGAGAAAGGGCTTGATCAGCTCGTCTTCATTGTTTACCGCCATTTGATCGCCGTGTTGTTGTTAGGCCCCTTTGCTTATGTGCTTGAAAGGTAAAGAATTCCTTTGTCCTGTCATATGCTTCTCCTGTTTTTTCACTCTTTATTGGCATGGAAATATATTTGCACGAACAAAGCAGGAAACAGCGCCCTTCACTCACGTTCAAAGTCATGGCCAAAATCTTCGTGGTCTCCTCCCTCGGCACCACCATCCATCTCAATGTGTATTGTGCTGGTTTGGCATACACTTCTGCAACCGTCGCGAGTGCCTTGAGTAATGTCATCCCTTGCTTAACGTTTCTCATTGCGGTTATGCTCAGGTGACACCTTGTTTAACAGTGCAAAGGAACGGTCTTCACTTTCCCGATTCTGTACTAGATCATCGAAACATTCCTCTTTGGGTTGCTTTCTTGATTCAGGATGGAGAAACTCAGCATCAAGACTGCTAGTGGCCGAGCTAAGATTATGGGAGCGCTTATCTGTCTCGGCGGGTCTCTCACGTTCACCTTCTGGAAGGGAGGGTACCAGATAAGAAGCCTTCTGAAGAGGCCACTGATAAGCCTTCATGACACTAGTAAAGTTTCTGATGTCTTGAAGCATGGAAAAGGAAATTGGATCAAAGGTTCTTTACTTATCCTGACCAGTCATATTGCATGGAGTACATGGCTTATTCTCCAGGTGATTTTGCTGATGTCTCACTTCCAGTGATAGAGATGAATTATGAACGATGATGGAGTCGAATAATTTGGCGTGTTACATGATTGTAGACTGTCATATACGAAGCCTATCCAGCTCGATTGTCCCTCACTACTTTGATTTGCTTCTTTGCATCACTGCAATCTTCCGTCCTGTCCCTGTTCTTTGCGCGAAATAAAAGCTTGTGGAAGCTGGAGGTGAACGTGCAGCTCTGGACCATCATCTACGGTGTAAGCTTGTCTTGTGAATACTAACTTTGCATCGTCACGTATTCTTCTTAGTAAAATCAATCTAAATTGTGCTCCTCTTTCTTTCTATTTACAACTTTTCCCGTTCCCTTCAAACTCTGGTTCTTGATTGATAACCTACAATCTGGACATTACGGGCCAATCAAAATTGTGTCATTATTCACAGACTTCCGTAGGATTTTTTACCAGAAGCAGGACTCATTTCATTCATCCAATATAAATTGAATCATCTTGCCCATTTTCTTCCACAGGGGGTTGTGATATCATCACTGGTGTACTATCTACAAACATGGTGCATAAGTCATAAAGGGCCGGTTTTCGCAGCAATGTTTAGTCCGTTGTTACACGTGATTGTGGGGATATTCTCGGCTGTGGCATTTAAAGAGCAGTTTCATCTCGGCAGGTAAAACATATCATCAAATGTAATCTCATAATTGCAGCATGTGTGATTTGCGCGCCCAAGCACGCTATGGTGTGTAAATCCATAGACGCCGATGCTGACCAAAGAATTCAACTCTTGTTTCTGCATTTTCCTCAGCCTAATAGGAGCTTGTATCATCGTACTGGGGCTGTACTGTGTGCTCTGGGGCAAAAGGAAGGAGAGCCTACGCAATGCACAACTAGAGAACCGAAAAGGCGTAGCTGACTGTAACACGCAGGAGATCTCTGTGACTACTGTCCAGTAGATATGGGAATCACACCTTTGTATACAAAGTCGAAAAACCATGTCATTGGTTCCTCGACCGCAGATGAATAGAGCTATATAATGTCAGATGTTAGGGAAAAAAATCTGCTTGAAAGTTGACTGCAGATCATCCTCAGGATGACTCTCCTCTCCTCAGTCGCATTTATTCTCCCAAATATTGCTCATTCCAGACAATACTAAATGCCTCATGGATTTTCCATGAAACTGCAAAGATACAAACAGTAGCTGCAGAGCACAATTCACATGTTTCTCATGAAGTTTTCTTTGTTTCCCTTCTTGGTCGTCAGTTATCAACTTGCAAAGCTGCATCCTAGAAAGCTAAGACGCTTTTGAAGTTCACACGGTTCCAATAGATGGCACCTTCTATATAACTTTACAACAGTAACAATTTCGATAAAACTGTTGTAAATTGATTGCTTGTAAAAACAGCATCTCCGTCTCAGTCTTCAAATGGCTTTTCTCTTATGCGCAGCATACTAATTCTTCCGCTCAACTAGGACAGCCTGAACAAACGAGATTCTATGCATTTTATGCCCAATAAAATCGCTTTTAAACTTCAATACCTAACGTTAATCCGAAGAGGAAAAAAAGTGGTCATGATGCTAAAGACTTGCAAACTTTAACTCCAGAGATCGGATCACATTCTATAACCAGGCCCCAAAGTAAATGAAGATGAAGTCTTAAATGGCCTAAAACTTGCCAGAAAGTGAAGAGGAAGTCCCAAGTGGCTTAATACTCACCCAGGATTATTCCATTTCCATCTCAAATCACAGAAGCCAATTAGCATCAAGACGTCCATGGAAAAAGAAGGCAAAATACCCAGAGGTAAAAACAAGTAGCGTGCAAATGCTTCCCTAGTCCATCTAAGCTCATGACACATTTATTTGGTTTTTCTTTTCCCCTTTAAGTGCGAGGAGGGCTTCTCAGTTTGCAGGTTCAACCCTGCTGTACTTGTTGATTGATCGTCTTGAGGTTCTTCGGGTAGGGTAGACAGAAGAAACTTCTTGCTAGAGCCTACCTGGTTGCAGAACATCCTCAGCATTTTCCTTCCCCTCATCCACTTAAGCATTAATTTCATGTGCGTCTTGCTTTGCAAACCGCTCACACCCGCTTCCTGTGATTAAAGTAAGCACAAACAGACAATACAATTACAGAAGATTTAAATAGCTTATTCATTCCTTAAATCTTGAGTTATATGCTTTCCAGGTCAGTGTTCCCCAACGGAACGAAGATGTCACACTCATCATTGTCAATAGAATGAAAAAACTCAATGAGCGATCATTGAGTTGATAAACTATAGCGCAACAAATACCCCATGGTTCATGTATCCGCACCCACTAAAATGACAAGGACAGAGTAAAGTAGACTCGATTGTATCAACAAAAACTAAACCCGTCTTTACTCATTGATCCACAAAATTAAGTTCTAAAATTCCACATCCCCAGCGATTGAATCACAAAAGAAGAGCTAAGATAATCAAGAGACAAATTATGAGCCACATGAACAGTTTCCAAACATCTACACAATCAATCAATACTTTTTGCATCATACGCATGAATAAACAAGCTCTTATTGTAACCATGCAAAATTTGTCGTTCCAAAAGCTTCCCACTTAATCGAACACATTCAAGAGCATATGATTCATGTAAGCAGTCATTTCAATTCTCTTAAGTTGTCTTTCTGCTTTCTCTTTTTCTTTTCCACTCAGGAATCCACTATAAGCTCCAAACGACCCAGACCAGCTAACCAGCTTAATCTACTCGGAGCCGAACATCGAAGAAGTAACTTTTATCAGCAAAACCAAGCTATCCCTTCCAAAATGCAACGTTAAAGGACGCATATCAGCAAATTCATTTCTCTGCGCATCCGCACAATCAAACGTCTAGGCAAAAGCGGAAGGCAAAAATGGCGCTCAAAATGCGCTATCCTCGGGCTGATAAATCACACGCTAATCCGGCCGGGATAAGAGACACCTGCAACCAACGAAGCCCAATCCATAAGGAAAGGGAAGCAGGGAGAGGGAGCGAGTACCAAGGCGTGAGTCCAAGTGTTGGGGATGGTGAGGGGACCGTGGAGGCGGATGACGTCGTGGAGGGAGCGAGCGATGGAGTAGGCCTCCTGAGGCGGCACTTTAGGGTTTATCTTCCTCATATTCTCCGCTCGCTTGCGGGAAAAGTACCGGACGAAGCTGCCGCCGCCGCCGATGGCGGCTCTCGAGGCTCCACCGCGAACGCTCGACCACATCTCCCCTTCGACCGAGCGCCTCGACCCTCTCTCTCTCTCACTCGCTCACCAGCCAAGCCCTCGATCACACTTCACTTCGCTCACGCCGCCTTGAAGAAAAGGATCAGTCGCATCTCCTGGCGTTCGCTGATCCAATTTGGAGACGCCACCATGACCGGGAAGCTCCACAGATCGCCTCCTCCCTTCTAAAACCCCACCCCTCCCTTGGGACACGTGCAACGCACGTGGGGGATGTGATTACTCACATTGCACTACACAGCCTCTAGAAATTTACTATATTGGCCGTAAAATTAAGAGATGATAATAGTATAAACAGCCAATAAGCTTTGACGGAACGTGCAATATCACCCCTAAAATTTAGTCCAATATGTATTATCGTCCCTGATCTTTTAAATTTATTAAAGCGATCCCTAGATTTTTCATATATGTTCAAGTTAGTTTGTGAACTATAAGAAATTGTTCACTATTATCCTTCCATCAAATTAAGTTTGAGGACCATATTATATATTTTCATATAATTTGAAAGTAAGTTGAATATATATCATAAGTTTAAAAACTACATTAAATAAATTGAAAATTTAATGACATTGTTGTGTTACTGGTTAAAGGTCAGTAACTATATTGTATAAATTGAAAGTCAAAATACCACGTTATATATTAAGTTAAAATTTATGGATTGATTGTATCATTTTCCCATTAAAAAAAAAAAGCGGTAAACAAATGAAAAAAGTACGAATTTTGAAAGAAGAATCCTTGAGAAGTTATAGAAACTACTAGCGTACAAGATATATGTCGCGGATCTCTGAGTGAATAGATAATATAAAGCATTCTAGTCAAAAGAAATGATGGAAGGTTTATTTTTTGAATAGTGATTATGAAGTCTACATATGTATACATGAAGAAAATGAAAAAAGATACACTGTTGTTGAGTTTATTATGTTTTATAATTTCTTATGAAAAGAATGGATATAAAATTAGGGATAATTTTATTGTTTTCCATTGAGTATGTGATGTGACTGAGAGATCTAACTTGAAAAGATTGCTAACACTTCCTATCGGACTACCAACAGGGCTGATGGCGTGGCATTTTTTTTTTTTTTGTAATGGCAAAATTCATGAGTCGAGAAATCAAGAGAAATGCTAAAGCAGTAGATAATTTTATATCCATTATTTTCATAAGAAAATACAAAACATAATTAAAAAAATTAAAAATTGGAAATGAAATTTTGGATTATTAAACATAATAAAACATAATTTGATATGGCATTCTATTATTAAAGAAAATTAAAAATTGAATTAATGAACTAGAATATGAAATAATATTGGCCAAACTATAGAAAAGTAAACTCGAGTGACGTGAAAATAGAGATATCAAGAGTTCACTAAAATTTAGATCTTGAGTTGGAAATCAGATTTCGTGCCAAAACCACATTCAAATGGCTTGTATCTAGTTGGCACTTCGATTGTTCTTAATGACAAGCTAACACGTATTAGGAAGTTCTCCCTAGATGTCTATTCGAGGTTCTGATGCACATTGATCTAATGAGGATGATGCGACATCAAATTCACTCGACTAAGATGCAATCTTATTCGATAGTCATGAAGCGTTGTTGCAACCGAAGTAGTTGTGCGGTTAGCTCCCTCTCATTCTTTTTGCTCAGTTGAACTGGGAAAAAGTACCATGGAAATTTGATTCTACATATTCATGATGAGCTTGTCCATTACCAAAGTGAAAACATATGAGCTAAGGTCTCGACCTTGACGTGATCCTACTAATGTATGGGAGTCCCTTGTTTTTCCTCCCTGCATAATCACCAGAGTTAATGACTCTTTCAAACATTCCCTTTATAATTGCAAATTAGCAACTTCAGACACTTTTCCAGACTCTTGACAAAAATTTTCTTGGAATCCTAGTCTATAGAAAGGGCATTGTGCAAGTCTTTCTCGTTTTCTTCTTACATCATTTCAAATGATTAGCCTTCCCCGCGTTTCGATTTCTTCTCTTATAGGAGGAGTTCTTCCAGGTGAAAAAGCTAGGCCTTTCGAGTTTGACGTCCCGTTCAGACCTTTCATCCCTGTGTTTACATCTACCTTGTATCGTGTTCAGCGTCAGTCTGAGGATATAAACTAGTCTTTGTATGTGATAATCTTACATCGTGCTGATGATCTTCTCTGTGCCCATGAACTTATTTTGGCTGCTAAGATTTCCGCAGCACCATGAAACTGTTTCTTATCTGAACACGGGATATTTCTTAACCATGTTTTTTCTCTTATCGTCACATCATTCGGGAAAAAAGTCAATGTGTATGGATGTAGATTAGAAAAATCATGAAGGAAGGAAAGGAAGGAGTAAAGCGAAAGTATTAGGCACATTTTCATTCCAGCTCCAAAAGTTGTCGCCCACTCTCATGGCGATGAGGCCTACCACTAAACTCCCTTTCACTCTGTCAGAGCGGCCACCTTGCCTCCTCCTTTCTTCTTTCTCCTTCCATCTTCTCCTCCCTCCTCTGATTCTTTTATTCCTTTTTCTTTTTGAAAGGGAAAAAGGCGACATTAATCACCCACATTGCCAACTGTAATTCGTGGTCACTCCCCCTTCTTTTTTTCGCCACTCTTCGTACAAATTCTCCGAATCTCGAGTCCCTCGTTCCATTCCCACTGCTTCTTCTCTATCTGGGTCTCAGGAAAAGCTCGAAAACCGAAGCAAATTTCGTTCCTTTCCCTTGTTGTCACCTGCTTTGGTTCTCATCTTCTTTGCTCGGGATCGAATTTCAGGTGACGGTTAGCATTTGCTGTTCACTTGAGTTGTTGAGTTTTTCTCCAGGTTGTAACAGGTGTTATTCTTTCTCACTTTTGCTTAAGAAGTGGGAGACTTGAAGAGGTTTCCCAGAGAAGAAAGAAAGAAGGTAATCCAGTCTCTTTTGAACTGATGAGTTTGTGTGCTCTCGGGCCTGGTTTGGTTTATGGACTATTACGGGTTTCTCGACGTGATCAAGCAAAAAAAGAAAAAAAATCGGAAAGAAAAGTATATTCCTTTTGATGTGCTTGGTGGTTTAGAACCAGACAGATCAATTCATGATCGTTCGGTACTCAAGTTCTAGTCATGATCGGTTGATTGGTAGCCGTTTGATTAGATCCGAATGTGTTATAGTTTTATTTATTGATTCATGCAGAAAATTCTCACTATTCAAGCTTCCAGGTCAATCAGCCGTAGCCAATTCATCATTTACTACAGTAGGCACATGGTTACTAATTTAGTTTGCTTGATATAATGCCTTCAGTGCATCTAGAAGCATATTGAGCTTGAGAGAAAGTGAACTGCAATAACTGCAACATTGATTGAACTGTCTAAACTGCTTGCTTAAGTTTTTTTTTTTTTTTGTGATATAAAAGTATGAGAAAGGAACCAAGAGCAGGTGCATGCATTCTTTGTCAAGATCTATGTCACAGCATACATACCCTAAAAATTAGGCTTCCCTGGATAGCCTTCAATTTTTGTGATATAATGATGGAAGTGGTTGTTTGCATTCGCTCTATAGACCAAGCCATTCTATAGCAATGTTAGTTAGGTGACAGTTAATAAGACAGTAATTCATAATTATGTGGGCATGGCATCTTGATCTCATTTCTATCTCAAGATTACTCAATCACTTTTATAACTTGAATATTGACAATAATATCAAGTTTGGACTGAAAAAGGAAGATTATGTTATGGAGAAGTTTACAATGGATGAATTCTCTTGTGGTTCCACTTTTCCTGAAGTGTTGCTGCTTTAAGAATTACAAGCACACTGGTGGATTCAGTGTAGCTACCATCTTGAGCTGCCTCCTTGGATAGTGCTTTTTCCTGATGTATTGTTCAAGAATCTGGTGGAAACATGATATTAACTTCTCTATGGCACTAGTAACAGGATTTCTATCTTTTTGAGTTTTTGGTATGAGTAATAGTTGCATTTTGAGTATGTAGTTGTTGGACTTGGTAAAAATGTTGACCCTGCCTAAAAGATGCATTAGACTAGGAAGCTTCTAAGATGTCATTTTAGATTTGAATTTTGCTAAAAATAGTTCATCCTATAAAAGTTAAAAAAGGAAAGAATGAAAATTTAATTTACTTTTTCAAATTTGGCTGATGGCTCTCTTTCCTGGTATGTGTATGCTCTATCACTCAACTTTGGACTGAAGCACGTTTAGTTAATTGGTTAATCTGACAGGACTTTTGTTTGTTTGTAGAGCTTTTCCAAAGTATGGCGGAGACAGAGGACATTCAGCCCCTTGTTGTTGATAATGGGACTGGAATGGTTAAGGTAAGAGATTCTATTGTTGCATTAAGTAATTTCTTAACTGGTTGCTTCATGCCATTCAAATATGCCCAAACCTTGCTCTTTATGTCATTTTGTTGGCTATATGCATGCCATATCGTTTAGGGTCATGAGTCTTCTTAATTCTAGTTGTTACTCCTACTGTCCTAACTGGTCAAAAGTACAGAGGTCAAATGGCCTGATCCATCTCAATATCTCATGATTATATTGTATCTTGCCATAAAACTCGATCAGTATAAGTCATGAAGAGAGATGGTCGAACACCTCAAGTATATAATAGAGTACGCAATATGGCCTTGTGCACAAACTTAACAACCTAATCTATTCCAGGTGCTATAAGTTCTACACACTTGGATGAGTCAGTCATTAGAGTCAAGTTGCATCACCCATAATCATTTTAGTATCTGCATAAAGTGTCAAGTTCCTAACTCATACTTTACACTTAATTAGGCTGGTTTTGCTGGAGACGATGCACCAAGGGCTGTTTTCCCCAGCATCGTAGGTCGGCCAAGGCATACCGGCGTCATGGTTGGAATGGGGCAGAAGGATGCTTATGTGGGGGATGAGGCACAATCTAAAAGGGGTATCCTTACGCTGAAATATCCTATAGAACATGGTATTGTTAGCAATTGGGATGATATGGAAAAAATTTGGCATCACACTTTCTACAATGAGCTCCGCGTGGCTCCTGAAGAGCATCCCGTGCTCCTCACCGAAGCACCCCTCAATCCTAAAGCGAATAGGGAGAAAATGACCCAGATCATGTTTGAAACTTTCAATGTGCCGGCCATGTACGTTGCCATTCAAGCTGTACTCTCCCTTTATGCCAGTGGTCGAACTACAGGTATGTTCCTGAGTTAGAATCTTATATTCCAGTTAATGATGGGATGCTTTAATGGATTGGTACTTTGATAACCTTATAAACTTTTCACTTTTTTCAGTTTTTGTTGCTTGAGGAAGTTAATCATTCTTCCATTTGTCATGACCTGATGAATTTGATATCACTATTCCAGAAGGATACAATAACTATAGCAAATAAAGTAGAATTGAGATATAAAAGAAAGGAAATCAAAAGAGGTTCTTGGATTGCTACTCAATTTGAGTAACAACTTAACACTAGCAACATGAATCCAATTAACAGCAAGTGATTTTGGTTGTCATATGAGTCGCCTACTTGCCTGCTTACTCCTTCTCAGTAGTTTGGCTCCTCATGGCAGTCACTTTATTAATAATTTCTTCCAAATCAGGTATTGTGCTGGATTCTGGTGACGGAGTCAGTCACACAGTTCCCATTTATGAAGGTTATGCACTTCCCCATGCCATCCTTCGGCTTGACCTTGCTGGAAGGGACTTAACTGATGCTTTGATGAAGATTTTGACGGAGAGAGGTTACTCATTCACCACAACAGCTGAGCGTGAAATTGTCCGCGACATAAAGGAGAAGCTTGCCTACGTGGCGCTTGATTATGAGCAGGAGCTTGAAGCTGCTAAGAGTAGTTCATCAATTGAGAAAAGCTTTGAGTTACCTGATGGCCAGGTAATAACAATTGGAGCAGAGCGTTTCCGATGTGCTGAGGTTCTCTTTCAACCATCACTCGTTGGGATGGAAGCACCTGGAATACATGAGACCACATATAATTCGATCATGAAGTGTGATGTCGATATAAGGAAAGACTTATATGGGAACATTGTGCTTAGTGGTGGCTCCACCATGTTTCCTGGCATTGCAGATCGTATGAGCAAGGAGATCACTGCTCTAGCACCCAGCAGCATGAAAATCAAGGTGGTGGCTCCTCCAGAGAGAAAATACAGTGTTTGGATTGGAGGTTCAATATTAGCTTCCCTAAGCACATTCCAACAGGTAACTTCATTTGCATAGACTTACGCTATTCATTTCTTCTTTCTTTTCGAATTCAACAGTTATTTGACGTGAGATGTTATCTTTTTTCCTGCAACGTGAAAATTGTTCTTGTAGGAAAGACATTAGTGGCTTGCTTATTTGGCATCTACATGAGTTTCTCTTAGTAAAAGAGAAAGATGATTTGGATGTGTTGTACAACCGACTCACTTTCTATGTTATTATTCTGGTGCTTGCTCCATGCAGATGTGGATATCAAAGGCCGAGTATGATGAATCCGGGCCATCGATTGTTCACCGGAAGTGCTTCTAGATATATATATATATATATATATCTTTGCGATTTTTCTGGCGTGCAGTTCTTTGCTTGTCTTATGACAATGGGTTTTCAGATGAATGGGTAATATCGTGTTTGGGTTGGCTTGTCTTTCCCTTTCTATAGCCTTATTTGTTCTCGAGCTTGATAAAACCATACGCGTAACACAAGCTTATACACGCGTAACACAAGCTTATACATATGTAGATCCGCTTGAATCATGTATCAGACTATCAGATTGATTGTAATGGCAATTTCCTGGTTGCATTTAGAATCCTTCTCCGATGCCTTGGTTGGACTCCTGAGCTGTTCAGCATTCTTTAGCTTATAATGGTATCTTTAAGAGTGAAGATCAGGTGCCCTGCGTCCTCTTATTGCCTTCTCAACTACACTTGCTATTGCACGAAGAATCCCGACTGATCAAAGGAATGAAGAGCCACCATCACCGCGGCCACAGGCGGCTAGCGGTCACCATTCTTAATCTACCGTCTTCCGAACTGGAAAGCGATAAGCTAAGTCACCCGGCTTCAGCTTATTGGCCTTAGGCTTCTCTAGTGAAAAGCCTAACGCACTGGCGGTTGGCTTCTCCTGCCAAAATCCCCGACAATACAGTTTTTTAGGATGTTTGGATTAGCTACTTTATTCTTAGTTTATTTCGTTGTTTCCAATTTATCTTGGGATGACTATTATACGAAATCATGAATAAGTATTCCGCCACCCCTCTCCCTCAAGCTTGAAAGCGTAGTCTCACCTATAATTCGGGACATTATACCTAATAAGCTTATCACCAATCAAAATTCCTTGGCCACCTTTAGAATGGCCTATGTCATGCTGATGGGAGTAAGTTTAGTTAACTAAAAGGATAAGTGTATTGAGAATCTTAAAACTCGTCATGAAAGTGCAATCTAGTCCTAAAAAATTTATTATAAAAGTCTAATTGAATCTTAAAATTTTCAAAAAGTACGATTAAATTTTTAAAATTTATTAAGTTGATGTAATCAAGTCTCACAACTTGTCAAGTTGATGTGATCAAGTTGTAAAACTCATTAGCATTTTTCTTTTGTCAAGTTCAAGGACTTGATTGCATCAATTTAATAAGGCTTAGGAGTTGATTGCACATTTTTAAAAAATTTTAGAACTCAATTATACTTTCGTGACAAATTTTAGGATCTTCCACACACGTCTCCATTTTCTTATTCTAGGAATGGTTTCACAATTATTAGCGAATCATTATAATCCCATTTATGTATACATTTCTTTCATCATGGTTCGGTCGGTACGGTTTCAATGGATAATATGATTTGGTTTGGTTTGAGTTTTTTCATCAAACCATAATGATGTTGGGGTTTGATCTTTAAGCCCACCAAATAGGGGTGAGCATGGTCTAGGTTGGGCCGGTCCCATGCTCAATTCGAGAGCCAACCTACACCAGTGTCGATCCTCAATTTTTTGGACCGTAAACTGACCCGTCAAGCTTGGAACTATATGGATTTCTTGTTGAAGCTGGCTAATAGTGGCATCTGTGATCTTTATCTTCTTATGAAGAAGACCAACCCTATTGGTCCAGTTTGATTCCAAGGTTAACCCGGGACTTCTAAATTATTCATACAAGAAATTCTATGAAATAATATGTGCAAAGGAGCGGCTGTAGAACAACTTATGCAAACAAGAAGAGCAAAGCATTACATATGATTGACAATCTATTCATATTGCATTGCGCATGCAACGAGATCATTATACTTGTGGAACAGTGGGTGAGCGAGCAGCGTGCAAGTGAGTGAGGCGACGAAGAGCGAGTGGTGGGCAAGGAGGTGAGCAAGCAGCGGGCGAGTGAGCAGCAGCAAGGCCGATGGGAATATGGTCCTCAAGAAATTATGGCTTATGAATTTGTGAGCAATTGAGTCTGAGCGTTCAACCTCAACGAGCAAGAAGTGAAGAATAGTAGAACATTTGGGTTGGAAAAACTGAAGAAGATGTAACATATGTTGGGCCTGTGGGTTGGCCTTTTCTTTTCTTTTTTTTTTTGGTTTGGACTTGAGAATAACTAAAGTGAATGAGGAAGGCTAAACCGTTTTTCGCTGAAACTTATAAAAATGGATTGTGTAAAAAATAAAAATTATATATATATATATATTATATTGTCGGGGTTGGTTCGAGTTGGACCAACCCAACACTCTAGGACCAATGACCAATCCGTATAGTACCGGGTTAAAGATTCAAAGATCGAGGACTGATCTGTTCGTCTTAAAAACCCAACCAGGATCGGCGGGGTTGGGCCAATCTAGGGTCAACCGTGGACTGTTGCTCGCCCCTACTACCAAACCACACCATGCTCAATTTTGAAGAAGGATCAGCAACCACAAGAGTCAATAGACAAGCGAAAACCCTTTGATCCATATGCTTGTTTGGTTCTTCCCTCAGGTGAAAATGGAACCCTGAACACAAAGAAGTGCGATCGTAGCGATGTGTGGAAGACGACTCCAACCTTTTCTCTTATTCATCTGGCTCTGGTTGGTCCACGGCGAGTTATGGTAATGGATAATGAAAACGGACCAATCGTCTGGTTTGAAACAGATAAAGTCGATTGTATGTAGACATGACGAAAGCACCGGAGGTGCTCAAAATATATATGACATTTCAGGACCGACATGAAAAGATTAATCTAAGAGCGCTTGTCAAGTATACTTTTCTATACTTGATTATTTAAGAAGTATGCCACATGTCGTTAAACTTGTCAACATGGGTTATTGACCCATTTCTTAACCCATACATGAGGGCCTATTAATTCAATAGGTTGGTTATCTTGCAAATGGGTTGTTAGTGGGTTTAGAATGATAAATTTCAAGAATATATGTGTATTAAATTGGTTCATAATTTACTGAAACCCAATCAACCTGTGTAACTCTCTCTTCACTCTCTTTGAGAAAATAACGAGCTTTTTGGACAGTTCAAAATTCAGTGAAGTCTTGGTCGGATTGTAAGGTAGGGCCGATTTCACCCTTATAAAAAATATGGGAAAACGACACAAAGGGTACTTAAACGTTGACCTTTTGATTATTGAACTTTTAATTTTTCCAATACAATTATTGAACTTTTATCCTGTATGTATTATCATCTTTGAATTTTTAATTTGTTCAATATGGTTTTTACACTTTGGATACGTTTAAACTAATTTTTAGACTATATAAATATATTCAATGTTATCCATGAACTTAAATTAATAAAAAAATGAAATATTTTCATATAATCTAAGGACTAATTTGAACATTTACCAAAATTAAAAAAATTATATTGAATAAATTAAAAGTTTAAAAAGATATTTCATATTAGGTTAAAGTTTAAGAATCATATTGAATAAATTAAAAGTTTACGATTCAAATTACAATTGAACCAAAATTCATAGATCATTTATGCCACTATCCCTTAAAAGATTGAGATGAGATGGCTTATCCCCCGTTCCCCCCTGGCAAATTTTTTTTAATATTAATCTTGTAAGTTTCATCATTTAACAATTAGGTCATGCATGATTCGCCATAATTCTGTTCTAGAATGAGTTCTTTTGTTCCAAAACTCATTTTGGAACAGAAATCCATTTGGTAAAAAAATTTCTTTTTTGTATTTCTATACCAAAAATAGAGAAATATGCTTGACCAAGAAAATCAGAAATAAAAATTTTATGGTTTCTGTTCCATAACAAGAAATCAAGAAATTATTTATCTTACTGAACTTTACATCATATACACAATTGATGCAATTTAAGGTGAATCATGCAAAGGGAAACGACACGGATTATCATTATTTTAGTTATGAATGACACGCCTGTTGAAGTGATACCAAAGGAAGATGGTATTTTTATGTTACTTGCACTGAAGCGACTTCTTGAAAAACAAAAACAAGATGAAAAGCATGAATAATCATTGGCATTATGTTTGCCAGCCAAACCCTTCTTAATAATTTCTTGAGCAAAGAAGCAATGCAACTAGAAAGATGTGAACATTCAAAATTAGAATGAACGTTATCATACATATGCAAGTGAAGGCAGGAAAGGCAAAGTCAAATAAATTTGTGCAATGCAATTGCATTGCTGCCCCAAATTACTATACTTGGGGAAAAGAAATGTAGCTAAATAATAACTAACAAAGTAAAGATGTGAGGGCCAAAGCTAGAAAAAGAAAGTATGCATAACAAAATTATAACTCTTTTAGGGATCGAGATGAGAGAGAGAGAGAGAGAGAGAGAGAGAGAGAGAGAGAGATGATGATGATGATATCTAACTTAGTGCTTGCATATTCATAGAGTTTGCTAATGCTAGAGAAAATAATGAGCCTAACCTTAACATCACACATAATCGAGAGCTCTCTTGCTTTCTTGAGCTTTAAGAATATCACTTGACGGCTTGTCGAGTTGTCGATCCTTCTTATCACAATCTTTCCTCTCCCCATCTCGACTTTTGTAATATATTTATATTAATTTGTATTTGAGGATTTCTTATCTCAAATAATGGTTGGTGTCCTCCTTAGGTCTCTTTCTTTTACTAGATGAGATCATATTTATTATGCGTGAGAGGGTTGCCATTTAACTTTGTACACTGACTAGACAAAGGACATTTTTAAATGATGGAGAATTTGACCGAAAGAGTTTTTATTTTTCATGATGGGATTATTTTATGTTGAAATTTATTCTTTTTTCACAAGTACCATTTCTGACATGGAGATCAATGTGTCTAAAGTGAATTTGGAGTTACAGAACAATAGAAAATGTGATGAAATTTGTCAAATTTTTGTAATAAATAATAAGCGTTTGAAATTTATAGGAATTAACATCTTGCAAACTCTTAAATGGAAAATCTATTTTAAAATAAAACATAAATAATTTTTTTCTTTATCAAGCTGAGTTATGTTTCTAAAATAAAGATTGTTTGTCCTTATCATGCGCGCCCTTAGAGTGCATATTTCCTTCGTTGCATTTGACATTATTATTTTTATGTATAATTTTGATATTTGTTCTTGTTGTTGCAATACATGGTCAACATAAGTCATCTTGTTCAATATCTTACATTCTATTTTATTAAATTTTTATCATTTGTCATTATGATTTTATAAATTCGCTTCCAAGTACTAACTTCCTCTTATTCTTCATCACGTAATATGGAAAGCCAATTATTTAGCATCATACGGTCAAGATAGGCAATTTTATCCAAATAACTTATGCAAATGAAGATATTAAAAGTGGTTTAGTTAGGTGGATAATGATTTTTATAGGCTGGATTGAATATGGATATGTTTTAGTAATCGAGTTGGCTCGGGTATGTGTAACTAAATTTGCCGTATTACACATAAATGTATCGATTTGGGTCGAATTGTTCCCGATCCGATCCACCTACCGTCCTAAATAAAATCCGAAAAGCCCAACAAACCAGTTGCATATGCTACTCCGGAAAGCAGCAAAACCGGCAGCCGCACGCAGTTCGTGACAACTCCATAACTGTCCTACGGCTTTCCGCCCTGTCGTTTCGGCCCCTCCCCCACGATCTTTGCCTTGTGCCCGAAACGCTCGTCGTTTTTTGTTTTTTTTCGAGGCATCCTTATTAGTTATTAGCATCGAAACCTGGAGTCCTCTTCATGTGCCAAAGCAACGTCATATAGGAGAAATATGCTATCTTTTGTTAGGTCGAATCCCCGAAAGAATTAATTAGGACGCTTTCTAATTTTTTGTGCGATTAAGCCTTCGTTCTCACCATAATCATCGATAAGAGTAGGTACTTCCAAACGAAAATAAAACCGGCATTTCATAACTTGCATCGGCTTTGCAATGCTTGCTCGATTTTGTGCAATTAAGCCTTCGTTTTCACCATAATCATCGATAAGAAGGGGCTTTCGATAACGCGAACAACTATTCTACCGTAGCAGGCCACATAGATCTTAGTCTAACACTCAACACAAAGTCTAGGACTTCTCATCATAACTTTCTTGTCCAATATATGTAATAGTTCTCGTTGATGGCCTAATGCTTTTTGTGAAGTTTTTGTAAAACCACTGCTAACTATCCTGAAAAGTTTAATGAAGACATGGATTAATATTTAAATACTTCAACTGCTTTTTGTAAAATTTTTATAGGACCACTGCAAACTGTCCTAAAAGCTTAAGTCGTTAGGTGAAGACGTGAATTAATATTTAATTATTTTCACACTTATCCTATAAACATGGTACACGTTTGATTCCATCCATCAACCGATTTTCCTTTCCCATGACTCCTAGTCTCAATAGCGATTGCTACGTTCTTATCATTTGTTCATCCATGCGAATTGAACATTGATCAAGTTTCAGCACCACTTGAACTCCTGGGCAAGACAATTTTTGATCAGCTCAAGTTCAAGATCAGCAATTTTTCAGTTCGGTTCCGTTACCGAAATAAATGAAATCCGTCGACTGCCCATGGATAATTATAAGTTCATCAACAATTGCATAAGTCATTTGGCGATCAATTTTGTTGATATAGAGTCTGGAATTAATTGACGATTACTTCAATCACTGTTCCATCTTCAGTAATTCTTTTTTTGATCATTAACCTAGTCACGTCGACAACATTAGCACGAACATTCGGATCAATGATCAAGAATTGCGGTAAGTTAACAGGGGAAAACTTCTCTAATTTCCAGCTTCACCTTATTACCATTTATGGAGTACTCGATATACATACATTGATTAGGCAATTTAGAATCCTGGCCAGATTCGAGCCTTTCCCGGTAAGATTCATGTGCTCGTACCACCTCCGGACAAGCTCTCCCCGGCGGAATCCGTCCTCCGATCTGCATTCTCGCGACAATGGTCGAGCCCCTCAGGTTCGGAGCTCCCAGAGAGGTCGACGACCAGGCTGCTCCGGCAGGTCGGGCACGACTTCTGTGAGCGCAGCCACCTCTCGATGCACTCCAAATGGAACCCGTGACTGCACGTCGCCAGAACTCTGATCCTGTCGCCCTCAACAAACTCCGTGAGGCAAATCGTGCACTCCGCCTCCGTCCCCGCCAGCTTTGCCATGCCCGGCGTGTAGGTCACCGCTGGGGCCACGATCAGGTCGGATTCGGCAAGCTTTGGCTCGAGCTGCTGCTCCTGCTGCTGCTCCTGCTGGTGCTGCTGCCGGTGAGGCGCAGGTGGTCGACTGTGGCGGCCACCATCGCAGTTGCAGCAGCGGCCGACGGTGTGGATGACAAAGGTGGTGATGATGGCACAGAGGAAGATGATGAGGATCCTAATGGCGTTGTACCCAAAGCTGCCGGTGATTAAGGGAGGCCATCGGCAGGTGGAGATGCTGCAATTCACCGGCGAGGGCTGCGGCGGCACGAGGTGGAGGGCGGTTCGAGGCGCCAGTGGGGTGACTGATTCTGGTGCTGGTCGCATTTGCTGGTCTTGAGCGTCTGTGTATGTGTGAGGGTGCGCGAAGGGAAGTTGGTTTTGTGTCTGGGGGAGAGAGAGAGAGAGACGGAGAGATTGTGTGGGAACAAAGGCCGGGAGGAGAGTATTAATACAAGAGAACTGGAAGAATCCTGACATAGGATCAGGCTTTCCGTGGACCAACACCGATGATGTTTGTCTTCTTGGACCGAGTCTGTGCAATAACTTCACCGACCAGCAAATGCACATCGCCTAATTGAGTATCGAACCTTTCAACCTGAATAAAACGAAACATAAAGAAGGTAAGTTCTCGTCTAGGTTCATCTTATCGCCGACATAGAATAATACTTGCACCGCTCGAATCTTGTTAATGATCAAAACCTTATGAAAGAGAAGAATTACAAGAGCGTGACAAGAACGATTCTGCATAATTTGAACTTTACAGAATGAAAACGTTGGCTTTTTCCTCAATAGTTCTTTGTCTTGATGGTTCAAACCCCACCCTTCTAAGGTAATTATTTTCCTACCTTTTTTCTGTGGGTGACCAAATTGAAGAAATGTCAATATTCAATAGCCAATAGCATAGACCAAATTAAAGAAATGGAATGTTACCCTAATAGGGCCTTGTTAATAAGTATCAATAGTTAAGTTAATTGAAAGTGGAAATAGATAGAACTACACATTTTAGTAAAATCATTTACTTAGAAATGTTAAAAATTAATTAATTTGCAAAGGGCATTTAAGACGTTTCAACAAGTATCCGACTCATCAACACGTTCTTTGTAAATAAATTGATTAAAGACTTTTATGTTGAGGATGTAAAAGCCAATTACCATGTAATCATGGAGACTCATGTGATTAGATGGTTGAGATAGGATAGAATCGCGAAATGTGGACGCGTTTAAGACTTTTTTCGAGAAAGTAGTTGCTTGAGTTCTGCCGAAAAAGATGCCCGATTCATTCGTCGTTTTATACATGTTCGGTGCGTAACCGTATAAAGATAGTACGTACTTTACCCCCAAATCATGCATAAAAGAAGGCTTGGTTTAGCCGACCTACGAAAAATAAGGGGAAAAAGGAAGTCCGCTTTAATAGCCATAAATAGCAAAATCAGTCATAAGTATCACATACGTGGCGGTGAGACAATGAGGTGTGCTAGGGTATCAATATCACCTAACCGACTTAGGTTTTATTCGTTTCACGGAAAATAATTTTTTGAAAAATATTTTTCGAATTTTTCGTCGTTCGTTTCACGGAAAACAAAATAGTCAAGAAAAATATTTTCCACTAATAGAAAAAACACAAAATTGGGGAAAATATTTTTCGTTTTTTGAAAGGGAAAAAACATTTTCCATGTTCTTGATTTACTTTTAAATATTACGACTTCTAACATCATACCTCAATCTCGCTTGAGGCCGATGAGTTGACAGCCTTTGATAAACGAATACCGAAAAATATCATTATTTTTTAGGAAAATGATTTTTTGAAAAATATTTTTCAGAAATGTTACATTTTCCATGAAATGAACAAAGCCTTAGTTATCTGACAATACTAATTGAGAATTCATGCTGTTAATTTGTATGAGAGGTGTTGGTTTTGGTAACAAATATCGAATAAATGAGCATGTTTTTTTTTTTAATTTCATGTTAAAGCCAAACGATATACAAGCGTTCTTATTCGTTTCGCAATATTAATTGACCATATTGGATAGTTTAGTTTACTTGCACAAATGGTCATCTAATTTCAAGCTGAAGTAAACTAATGTCGCAATCTCCTCTAATGGTGCAACACATAGGGATTGACAAATGGATTATTAAGATTAAACCTAACTCAGGTTTTCTTAAGCACATATTAATTCGTAACTTATAATTTAAATTCTTAGCATAATAATTCTTAATTAGGAGTTTCCATTAACAGATTTGTAGTGGGTCAATTAAGAATTTATGTAAGGATTGAGAGTCATGCTTTAGCCTTATGTGCCAAATAGTTTGGGATTGATTACTTAATTATGTTAGATTAATTTAACGTCATTTTGGTACCATTTATTTCATAAAATTTTTTTGACATGAAACTTAAACCGATTTTAATGCTAACTACCTAACGTGCGAGGTGATTATGTGGGTGTGTAAATATTACTTAACACTGAATAATCAAAGCATTAAATTAATTGTGAAGATAGAGAGGTTTACTTCGATAGTACCATAAGCATATTCAATAATAGACTAATCATGCAGAAATTTTAATATAGTTTCGACTAACACGCATTAGCAAATAAAATTATTTTGGATTTTTCACTTTATTTAAATGAGATAAAATGTTATGCAATGCGTACTTTACGCAGATATACTAAATGAATGATGCTAGCACTGACCTGCATATTATCTTAACTATCTTAACATGCGAGGCATTTCCTTAAATGGTCTAATTCTAATGATGTGCAATATGAGCGAACACACAATTATTAAATGTTATGCAATTTCTAATGTGTCACCTATATGATATAAAATGCTAATTGATTTAATCTAACATTTAATTTCTATATGACATATGAATTTATTAGAACTAAGATGCAAATTATGATACCTGGCATGCAATGATTGATTAAATGACTTGTGATATGACATGCAATATGACATATAATCATGAGCATTTAATCTATGATACAAACTACATGAGATGTATAATAAATTAGACTAAGGTAGGCATTTATTTGTAATATTATGCATAATGAATAATGGCATTAATGAGAATGCGACTGATTAAATGACAAGGGTATGATATATTTTTGGTACTTTTCATGAGAAATTTATAATAATTAAATGGCCTATCTTAAACATGACTTCTAAAGTGGATATGCAATGTAATTAATTTCAGATGACATCTTTTGGATATTGTTTATTTATGATAATATGGAATTATTAAAAATTATATCTTAAGCTTGGCATTTAAATAGATGAGGACGTATATCTATGATAGAATGATATTTTTTGAGACTTTTAGTTATGAAGTTCGAAATGAAAATCTATAATAATCTCAACTTGCAATCTTGATAAAACTGGAATCTAATCTATCGCGTCCCAACAGGTCATCTAAATTTTATTTGGAAAATCTATCCCCCGACACGCAATCTATTAAAGATAATTACCTAATATTTTAAGTTAGGCTATAAAATCAAACAAAGATAGCAATTATAGCATCCGTAATTGATATCAGACATCAGCTGCATGCAAATTTTTTGCAATCAAATATCATCCTAAAATGTAAAGATTCGAATTTGTATACCGGAAAATCAATAGCTCGTCCCATAAGGGTAGTAGGAAGTGCAGAAGTTTTATATCATATTGTCACCGGTTGATCTCAAGATAAAGATCGGTTCGGCGATTTGAGACATATTGTTCCTAATTTGGAAAGCTACATGAAGAAAATTTTATGGATAATACTTACATGCAATATATAGATTAGCCCGGCGATTTGAGACGTGGCATGCAGCAATAGGTTCTGGCAGTAAGAGCAACGACAGGAACAACAGACGTCCAGTTGGCCAAGTCCAGCGCATGGCTACTCGGGCGAATTGACAAGCGGCACGTCGCCGGCAACGGCAATGGTAGTTGCATGCTCAGACGAGGTTGTCGTTCTCCGGCCACTGGTCTGGCAAGAGGATAATCAATGTCTGCGAAGGGGCAGTTGGCCATCGAGGGGAAGTCGACTTTTTTCTCTAATTCATGCCTCATTTGTGTTTTCTCTAAGTGTGCTTTGAAATTGTGATCGTCGATTGGAAATCCTGACACATAACAATCTATAAATTTGAGCTGGTCTTTTGCGGTTAAAAACCTCAAGTTTCTAATATTTGCACAATTGTCCTTATAGAATTTTTTTCAATTAAGTCCTTTATGGTCAAATTACACAAGTTCTTTCTGATTTGAGAGGGAAGTTTGGTGAAGCCCTCTCCCTCATAGGGCTGGCCGAAATTCTGGCTTTGTGTGAGCTCTGGATTTGTAGGCTTTGACTTATTTTTAGTGTTTATTTTAATTAATTTCAAAGCCTAACAAATTAATGGGCTAAATATATCTTAATTGAGGCTCAAATTGCCCAAAGTTAGCGGCTGAAAATTCAATCCACCTTCCTAGTGCCGGCCGAAAATCCTTAGGGTGTAGGCCACGTCGGCAACTGATTCTAGCTTAAGCCACCGCAGGTCCAATACTGTATGATATCCCGAGTTCTTAAACATTATATATTATGCAAATTGTATTGAAATATTTTTTGTTTTAGAAATTAAATTATTAGCTCCTAAGTTTTTATGCAATATGAATTTAAATGGATCATCAAAATTTAAGTTATCGATAGATAAAACATGCTTTTTTGGGAGTCATGGGAAAGTGATGAATCACAATACTTTGCAAACAGATTCTTTTGGTTTGGATGGGCAATCGGATGCGCTTGCAAAGCTTGATATGGCGAATCTATGGCATGGCCAAAACACCATTTGAAGCAGGATGATAGCAAGCAACAAAGCGTTGGAATCAAATCCGCTTTTGCTCATCAGTTTTTTCGGTAAACCTGTCGTGGCCTCAGCATCATTCCAGGAAGAATCAGAAACGAGTATCCAGTATGCACAAAAAATTTTGTGCTGATGATGGAACGTGGGAGTGATGAACCTCAGAAGATGTGTGAGAGAGTGAGATAGAGATGGATAAGCTGGTAAGAGTAAAACTACAAGAACATAACTACGATCGTCAACATCCCACCAAACAAACGACGCCCTACTGAATGATGTCTTTGGTTCCAAGACGTAGACACTTCCGGAGAGCCCCATGTCTCCATGCCCCTCTCTCTCTCTCTCCCTGTGCGTTGGAAGGGAGAGCAGAGAACCGACGAGAGACGTCTTCCCATGCAGATTTTTATAGTTATGAAGGCAGTGTTCGGAAAACATGCAAAATTGGCGCAAGACAATAAACAAACACGGGCAGTGTTCTATATTAACATGATGTTCAGGAACAAGAAAGTATATATAATCAAACAATGTTCACGAACAACAAAGTGAAAGAACAAAACCTGGAACATAATTGTTGGTTGATCCTCGGAATGCTTCAGCGGCGTACTCGAGTCCGACGAATGCATTTTGTGTCCTTAAGACGAATTTGCCCACCTTATTAATGTACTAAGGCCGTTGGACAATCGTCTCTCAGGATAGAACAAGTCTCATTTTTTGTCATGCGATACAACTACGAGAAAAATCGTCAAACACAATTGTATTTAGAATGATACTGCACTACACACTTCACCCAAACCCGAATACATTGACCGTTTTGATGGTTTAGTTTTTCCGAACATGTATGAAGAAGAATGTTGTCCATTTGATGAATGGACATGACCAATCGACCGTTTCTTTAAGAATAGACACGATCGATCAAATTTGACAAATGAACACAAATGATTGAAGAGTCACAATTTTTTACTTCTGTTTATTCACAAACATTTAGGGGATTTGGACATTAAGTCCCCAACAGATTTCTGTGGTGAGGAATGATTGAAGTTGCAGCATCATGATCAGAGAGAGAGAGAGAGAGAGAGGGAGGGCGCGGAGGACAGGCTCGGCATCTTGTGGGAGCCTTGGACCCACGAGTCGACTCAGCGGATCTCTCCGTCCTCCGTCCAAATTGGAGAGCGTTGGCAGCAACATTAACTGTTGCCCTGCAAAGCGGGCAACTGAGCAGCGAATCCATGGAGGGGCATCCATTCCTCTCACATTTAGTACCGCTCGCTGTAGCATTGTCTTAGTGAAGTGTGGTTAACGATCACGCAGGCATGGGGCCACCACAGCCTCCTGCACCAAGATGTCCTTTTCTTTCCTTTTTGAACGAGTGCCAGTCCCACTTAAATTTTCCAATTCCCCCTGTTCACTTCTTTCGTTGACGAAAGGCATGTGGAAAGGGGACCTTCCCAACCCGTTCCATCAACATCAACCTATTACGCTCCAAACACGTCGTGTACCAGTCGCCATTTTCGATACAATACCTCAAACCCGCCTTACTACAGTAGTCCGATACCTGCCGGGCACACCCAGAGCATTTTGATAGTTAAACTTATCGGATCGGATATCAAGTTTGCCAACCCGATCCGCTTTCCCGGACATGCTACCGGTTTACGCCCATTAGGGTCAGAGCGGGTCGGGCATCCCATTATACCCGCCCAGTTCCATCCCTATCAAAGCCAAAGTTATAAATTAATGACGAATAGCATGGGTGGGTACCTTGTCCCTTAGCAACGTTAAGCTCCAATCTCAAGTAGGACATAGAAGAACTTTCAATGAAAAAGCAAAAATAGAGCAGGATATAGAAGAATGTTCAATGAAATTCGTATGTTCTTAAGCCAATTAATTTGCATGTAGGTTGATTGCCTTCTCAAAAGAGTAGTTGCATGTTGGTCTTGGGAAAATTAGTAAAAAAATCATAAAACATTGGATGCCAATTTAGCCTAAACTTTTTAATTTAGCCAATTTATTCCTAAATCTTTTGATAATTTGTTAATATAATCCCTTCAACAAATTTTCATAATTGAAAATCACCAATGTGGATCCGGGCCATCTTACATGGCACAACTAGTGATCACCAGCGTTCACATGGCTTTTTTTTTTTGTAATTTTTTCAAAATTTACTTTATTTTATGTTTGTAATTTTTTTCTTTTTCTTTTCATTTTATTTTCCACTATGGCTAGTGAGTCGCAAGCCATCACTAAGGTGCTAGTGACTGTCACAGGCCACAGTGAAAAATGGATTTACAAAAAAAATTTTAAAAAATGTAAATATTATCCACTTTGTCAATTTTAAATTAAAATTGATTGAAAGGATTATATTGACTAATTTTCAAAAGGTTTAAGACTATATTGGCCAAATTAAAAAGTGTAAAACAGAATTAATATTCGTACCATATGTTTGAGACTCTTTTTTTTTTTCGAATAACTTTCCTCCACGATCTCCTAATTGCAATGAACTGGCCTGGGTTTTCCCCCCTGCGGCAACATGTCATCACACTCATCCAAATTCCTTTTGACAAGATTCATTTAGCAAGTTAAATATCGAGGATGGTATATTGGGTAGCCGATCTGTCCAAACCGTAGGCTGACGTCTACGTGTGTAAAAACTCTACAAGTTTTAGGAAAGATTTTAAATTTGAGAAGCCAATTACACAAAGCCGATACATAACGACTAAAACACTGTTTGTTTGCTTTATATTTTCTGGCTTATCGGAAAAATGTACATTATCATTACACTACAAAAAAAAAAACACCTTTTAGCTACGGCTTTTTCCACGACATTTCGATGAAAAGTCGTCGCCAAAATCATTTAGTGACGACTTTGGCGACGACATCCGAGTCGTAAGTAATAAAGCGTCGCTAAAAT
Source organism: Melaleuca quinquenervia (assembly GCA_030064385.1). Classification (NCBI taxonomy): domain Eukaryota; kingdom Viridiplantae; phylum Streptophyta; class Magnoliopsida; order Myrtales; family Myrtaceae; genus Melaleuca; species Melaleuca quinquenervia. Next base: position 11,427,035 of record CM057721.1, on the reverse strand, counting down.
ACCGCGACGATGTAAAACAATGTCGTCGCTCATTTGCGACCAACTAGCGACAACTTAAATTAATCGCCAATTAGCGACAACTTAATCGTCGCTGAATCCGTCCCCAATTAGCCACACCAATAAAGTTGTAGCTAATTAGCCACTCAGAAGCAAAGCCGTTGACAATTAGCGACTATTACCTAATAGCCGTCGCGAACGTGGGCGACATGCTTCCGCCGTTGATGCTGCCCTAGTCTGTGCAAGTTAGCGACGAAGTTCAAGCGTCATCGCGGATTACCGACGACCTATTTACGTTGTTGATAAAAGGTCGTCACTACTTAGCGACCAAAAAAGCGGCGTCGCTGTTTAGCTACCAACTAAACAGTGGTCGCAAAGTTGCGACTACTTGCGGTCGATAATTAACGACGACAGTTAGGTGCGCCGTTGCGGGTGCACTTGTGGTCGCCAATTACCAACGACATCAACAATTTTGTTGTCGCGGATTAGCCACGTAAATAAAAGCCGTCGCTTATGAGCGACGCGAGTCGTGACGTTGTAGCTAAAATCTACAGAATACTATCGAGCGCTTATGGTCATGATTTGCGTTCGCTTTAGCGACGACGTAGTTACTTCGTTGCTAGTTAGCGACGTTAACGTTCTTTGTTGTCTCTGATTAGAGACGACTGATGTATGTCGTCACTAATTTACGACGTCTTTGTGTGCGTTGTCGACATTAACCGACTACGTCTATTTTGGTCGTCGTTACTTAGCGACGACATGGTCACTTGTAGTCGCTAAAACCCACAGAATCTGAAAATAGGAAAACTGACACATTGACATCCATACAATCACCCTGAATTGTCAATTAATCAAACAATATCGACAGTCCGGAGAACCAAATTATCGACATTTCATTGCATAATGAAATCATATTTACACCAATACACGTCCTTGTGCATTTACACCGAACATATGTACAATGAAAAGAGAGCATCTGAAGCGAAATGCTTCGACAAAACAGATCAACTAAAAGCTCAAATAAGACCAACATCAACTATCCGAAAATGAACTAAATAGAACAAGCATGCTATCACCTACGGTGTATCCTCCAAGCTATATTGATCATCATCTTCAGCATCGGGGGTGTCTTCATCTTCATGGCCTTCATCACCTACGGGTGTAGGTGCAGCTGGAGGTGCAGGTGGAGCTGGAGGTGCAGGTGGAATATGATGGGGAGGTTGCGCCGTCCATTGAGCCACTTGCATCTCATCTAAACGTTGCATTACCTCAGCGAAACCTAGCTGCAGATTCTTGATTTCATTGTCCTTCTGGGCGAGTTGTTCTTTCAGCTCTGCAACTTCTGAGGCTGATGTCGAATCCTGTCGACTCCATCTTGAACCATTGCCTCTCGATGAGGATGCGCCGATGGCCTTCGCACATTCCCTTCCCATATGTCAGAATCCAAAAACCTTGCCGTGTCTCACCCCACCCGATGCCTCCACCCATAATTTGGTCTGATCAATTGGCGACGGTTCTGGCGTCGCCATATCCTTGTGCTCACCCCCTTCTTCACCACCGCTTGGTCTTGCCACCATAAGCTCATCAAACTTTTCCTGTGTTTTAGATAAGTAAACATAAATTATGAAAGAAAACAGTACCACTAGCAGTCTAAAGAACAGTGCAATTCAAACTATTCAGTAGATTGAGTACAAAATTTTACTTGCCTTGATGGCTCGAGCTCTATCACTAACATATGTGTTGTCCTTCTTATTGAATGTGCGTTCAAATGTCTGGGTGAATGTCGGTTCCTTCCCCAATTCCTTCGCCTAGCAATAAGAACATACAAAACTATATTAGCACATGCATTACTATATTCACAGAAAGTTATTGTCAAAACGTGCAACAAAACTTACCAATCTTCTTTTGTGCTCCTCGATAGTGATCGACCCGCCTGCATATGTCGCTGTCCCGGTTTGTTGTGAGCTGGAAGGTCAACTTTTCTTATTCCTTTCACTTGCTTGCTTATGCTCTTCCGTTTCCCAAATCTTCAAGATGTCTGCCCAATTATCGGTTGAAATCCAAAGCGGCCTCTTTTGCTTTGTTTTTGCTTTATTCATGACATTTCTCATGTGATCTCCAACCTTCTTATCAAAAATCTTTCTAATCAGCAGCTCATGACCCTCGGCCCACCAAAACTTCCGCTGCAATACTAAAACAAAAAACAAACAAGGTCATGATTAGCACAACCACATCAGCCATACAACCCACAAGCTCAGGCCTTCAAACCAGGACAGCCTTGCAACACTTACCGAGAAGTCACCCCACCACACTTTTTTCGCACTCTCAGGCGCGCTGGAATATGTAATATACGGCCCTCTCCAAGCCATGTTGACTATCTCATTCAACTCACGCACAACATGCGTGGCATTGACGAACCTGCATTACATAAGTTAATATCACATTGCATTGCCTACTGAAATAATGATCTTACATATTAAAAATTCATACCAACAAGCTATTAAGAGTACATAATACTTACGACTCGCCCTCTGGTTCGATCAGCTTCCATCCTTGATCATCGAGCACCCAATTCGGTTTTGCTACAGCTGTGGCTTGTTCCGATGTAGAAGGTTGTCCTACAGCTGGCGCTTTTGTTCTTCTTTGATATACTTGGCTAATGTGTGGGTCGATCGACAATGCCGTCGATTCCGGGGGCAATGTCTCGGACCCAGACATCGCTACTCCCTCAGCCACCTCTCCTTGCTGTTCGGGCTGCAAGTTCACATTCGTCGGGGTTACCTCCACGTCATCTGCAGCATGGGTCGGGGACGGGGATGACGGTTCGTAGTCAAACAATCGGACCCCATGGAGAGCCCTTCGTCCTCCACGTCCACCCCGTTTACCTCTACGTGGATACTGTCAAACAAAAAAACAGCAATCTTTAGGTCGACACATCATACGTATTAGTTGATATGCTGCACAAAAGAATATTACTTACCATGGCTGGGAAGTGCAATCAAGACTATCTTCGGCTTGATACTGCCCAACTTTTTACCGTTGCGTCGCTGGTCACTTGTTTGTTAGCCAACAAACAGTTTGAAAAGGCCTGTTGTCGTCGCACAAACCATCACACTTTTACCATCCAATGTTGTATCGGTCACTTGCCCGATGCTCAGCAGAAAAAACATACGTTTTTTGGACCCAATGTTAATTAACAAACTTAAAGAAATTGTAATTACAGAACCTTCATGATAAAAAAATAACCCCGTGAAAACTCAACTACTTGGACCCATGTAAGATTCAACTACTCCAACTAATCATTCTCCATTATGAAAATCTCACAAGTGTTTACACGTTCAACCCACAGTAGTTAACTGCATATGCTTAATATGATCTTCGCATTACTGCAAACTAGATATTCGGCCTGCATCGCTTCGCTGGCCATGTTCTTATTCATGGTTTTGAAAAGTTTTTTCCAATTAACGAGTCATTACCAATTACCCCAACTCAGCAAACCCCTAATTTGTACACAAAAGATGATTCCTCCGATTCATCACGACAAATTTGTCAAATGCTACCCTGCCAACGCCCCCTAATAAGCAAAAACGTTCAACTGCAGAAACCCTTTGCAGAATTACACAATTTCGAAAACCCTAAATCAGCAATTCCTCAGCCTAATCAGCGTACGGACCCCTAATCGAACCAAACGACCAACCCTAATCACCAATTGACCCCTAATCAGCGAACCCTAACCCTAATTCCTAATTTCCATAACCCTAATCCTAAACCCTAGTCGAACCCAGGGGAAAACGATACCTCAGCCCTCTTCGGCGTGGACCTCCGGAGGTGAAGCTGGCTCCGCGAAGCCTACGACGGAGGAGGAGTGGTCTGTGGTGGCTCGGCGTAGCTCGACGACGACGGCGAAGGGCGCGACAGCGTGGTCGCCTTTTGCTACTTCAAACCCTACCAGACGCTTTTGCGAGGAGAAAAGATGGGGAAAGCCAAGCCGTTCTCGATTATGACCTAACAGATTAGCTACGCATATTCACTTAATCGTCGCCAATTAACGACCACAAATCACAAATGTCGCTCATTAGCAACGAGAAAACAACGTCGTTGCTAATTTGTGACGACAACTAGTCACAGCCGTCGCTCATAAGCAACGACAATACAATAACTAGTCGCAAATACGCGACTAAACATTAGCGACGATATAAATGTCGTCCCTGATCACCTACGACAAAAGACACTTCGTCGCACATTATCGACGACACGATACATCTTAGTCGCTAATATGGACATAATTTCAAAATAATAAAGTCTTCGTCATTTAGCGACCACGTACAACCTAAGTCGCTATATAGTGACACCACCTCGTCACTAATTGGCTACTACCCGTCCACGTCGTCACTACCTGTCCATATAAATGGGATTAGGGTTTGCGTCTCTTGTATAATGGTTTAGAATGTAGCGACGAGTCATGTAGAGTAGTGGCCAAGTGGCGACGACAAAACATTGTCGTCGCAAATTCGCGACTCAAATGTATATCGTCGCTCACCCACGATATAATTGCAAGCGAAGTTTGCAGCTGTAGCGTTCTATGTTTGTGAGATAGCGACGACGGTAGGGTTGTAATCGCCAATTAGCGACGACACTTTCTTGTGGTAGTCGCTACTGTAGCGACTACATTATAATGTCGTCGCTATGTGTTGATAAAATATCGTTAGGGTTTGTGGCTCTAGCGTTCTATGTTGGTGAGATAGCCACGACGGTAGGGGTGTAGTCGCACTATAGGGACGACTATGTCTTATAGTAGTCGCTATTATAGCGACTACATTCTAATGTGGTCGCTATGAACTAATATAATATCGTTAGGGTTTGCGACTCTAGCGTTCTATTTTGTGAGATAGCGACGCCGGTATGGTAGTAGTCGCACATTAGCGATGACTTTGTCATAGTTTAGTCGCTACTATTCATCGTCGTCGCTAAGCGACTACGGTAGTTTTGTAGTCGCGGTATAGGGACGATATTGTGATGTGGTAGTCGCTAATATAGCGACTACTATTTAAATGTGGTCGCTAACATAGCCACTACTATGCAATGTCGTCGTTATGTGTTGATGTAATATTGTAAGGGTTTGCGGCTCTATTGTTCTATGTTGGTGAGATAGCCACGACGGTAGGGGTGTGGTCGCAGTATAGCGACGACCTATCTTACAGTAGTCGTTATTATAGCGACTACATTCTAATGTGGTCACTATGAACTAATATAACATCGTTAGGGTTTGCGACTCTAGTGTTCTATTTTGTGAGATAGCGACGCCGGTATGGTAGTAGTCGCACATTAGCGACGACTTTGTCATAGTGTAGTCGCTACTATAGCAATTACAATTCATCGTCGTCGCTAAGCGACGACGGTAGTTTTGTAGTCGTGGTATAGGGACGATATTGTGATGTGTTAGTCGCTAATATAGCGACTACTATTTAAATGTGGTCGACTACTATTTAAATGTGGTCGCTAACATAGTCGCTAACATAGCCACTACTATGCAATGTCGTCACTATGTGTTGATGTAATATCGTTAGGGTTTGCGGCTCTATCGTTCTATGTTGGTGAGATAGTGACGACGGTAGGGTTGTAGTCGCACTATAGGGACGACTATGTCTTATAGTAGTCGCTACTTTAGTGACTAGATTCTAATGTCGTCGCTATGTGTTTATGTAATATCGTTAGGGTTTGCGGCTCTAGGGTTTATATCTTCGGATGTGGCGACGATGGCTAGCGGTAGTCGCTATGTAGCGACCATTATCTGGCGTTGTCGCCAGTTGGCGACAACTATGGAAATAGTTGTCACAAATTGTCGACAAATGTTAGCGACAACTGTTTAGCAATTGCTAAGTAGCGACGGATTTATTTCTGTTGTAGCTAACTGGCAACGATGGTTTTTATTAGTGACGGAACTCACGGTTGTCATCACTAATTGCCTACGGGTATTGTCGTAGCTGATTGTTGTAGCTAAGTTGAGACGACTTTTGGTGTTGGCCATCGCTAATTTGGAGAATGCCTTTTATGGCCCGTTTACTCATTAGTGTCCTACGCCTGATACAACTTACCAGTTCATACAACTTAACTGCAATAACGAACACAACCATCAACTCAATACAGAATACAACATTGACAAATCTACAATCACTATTACATTAATGATAGAGTGAGTGTCAAATATATTCGGCATCGTCTTGTCCATCATCTTCTTCATCAGCTTCGTCATCATCTGCACCTTCACTATCATTGTCGTCCTGATAATCATCCTCGTCCTCAGTGTCATATTCATCAGTCTGAAATTCATCATCTTCATCATTGTCGTCAACATTTGCTTGACGAAGTTCACTTGCATCAACATCTATCATTGCTCCATGTGGATCTCTTAAAGATGAAACGTCATATTCCTCAGCGTCAAATGTCTGGTCAACGAGCTCTTGCTGATATGCCGTATCTGTCCAGTGGTGTTCGATTTTGCTGCGTGCTTTTATTTTACAAACAGCCCACCAATCAGATTTGGCCCTATTCAAACTGGGATATGGTGCATAATATACTTGAATTGCTTGTTGTGCCAATACAAAAGGTTCATACTTCATATATTTTTTCTTGTGATTAATCTCAACTAAATTGAACTTCGAATGCACCCTCATTCCTTTGACAGGGTCGAACCATGTGCATTTAAATAACACAATGCGCAAGACTGGTCCATGGTACTCTATCTCTACGATTTCATCCAACACACCATAAAAATCGTTTATCAAGCTGGAACCAGACTGTACACAGACACCACTATTAATTGTAGACTTTCCAATTCCATATCCTTCAGTTTGAAAATTGTACCCGTTTACGAAATATGCAGCCAAGTCCTTGATCTTGACTTTGGACCCAATGAAAGATGATATATCAAGCCTTGCTCCTCCATGAGATCAGGATTATTGTCCAACTAAAGGCAGTTACACATAATATAATAATCGTAAATAAGTAATTAATTTTTCAATCAAATGAATGAAACACTTGAAGTAGGCACCCATGGCTGAAAAACTTACATAATTTTTCAACCATGCTGCAAAGTGTTAATTGCACATATTGTCGAACTCATCAGGCGGTATTCCGAACATTGAAGTACGAAACATCCTGTTAACGTGGTGTACCAACATAAAAATTGTGTGATGTCGCCATTCCAAACTAATAGTATTATGCATAATGCTCTACGTTAGGCGACCAGATTTAGTACACTTACTCGAAGTATGGCTCAATATATGGACAATTCAATAAAATGTATGTATGAGCTGCATGTCATTCCTCGTCTGTTAGGTACCGCAATTTACATACGCCGTTTGGTCGACCAAGATAATTGAAGATTGATACTGGAGTGCAATTCTTCTCAATGGGGCCCTCATCGTTCCGTCCTGGTCTACGCCTATTGCACTGCACGTGTGGTTCAAAGTAATATGATACAAATGTACTAACTTCTTCCATAAGGTAGGCCCGATAGATTGAAGCCTCCACACGTGCCTTATTCTTTATTTTTTTCTTCAAGTGAAATAGGAACCTATAATGAGGAACAAGAAGTTTGTTCAGACCCCTGATAATCAATAGGTACATGGACAAAATCAAAATAGCAAAAGTAATACCTTTCAAATGGGTACATCCATCGAAATTATACAAGACCTGTAACTTTTGCCTCGTAAGGCAAATGAACTAATAAATGCTCCATTGAATCAAAAAATGGAGGGAATATCCGTTCCAAGTTGCAAATGATAATTGAAATATCTCTCTCTAGCTTCTCAATATGTGATATCTTCAACACTGTCGAGCAAATATCATGAAGGAAAGTGCTCAACTCGGTAAGGGAGCCCCAGACAAAGTTGGGTAGAAATTCTTTTGTTGCTATTGGAAGAAGTCGCCGCATAAATATGTGACAATCATGACTCTTCAATCCGGACAACTTACATGCATTCAGGTCAACACATCGCCCTATGTTTGAAGCATAACCATCAGGAAAGCGCAATGCTTTGCACCATTGACACAAAACACGTCTCTGCTCCTTCGACAATGTGTATATTGCTTTTGGCTTAGGTCCATTGCTGCCTGGACCAACATCTAGGGTTGGACGATGACAAATGTCTCTCATATCTTTTCTTGCATTGAGATTGTCTTTTGTTTTCCCGAGAACATCCATCAACGTATTGATGACATTATCAAAAACATTCTTCTCAATGTGCATGATGTTAAGATTATGATGAATGAGATGAGTCTTCCAATATGGCAAATCCCAGAATAAACTGTGTTTAGTCCACTTATGCGTATTTCCATACGCGTATGTATTGCCATGTGGGTATTCAACAATAGTTTGAAAAGGTTGAACTCGCTCCCAAAGTTCGTAACCCGTCAATCTTAATGGTGGAGGAGTTTTGTCAATTCTATTCTTGACAAACTCTTTTTTATTCTTTCTAAATGGGTGATGCATCGGCAAAAATTGTCTGTGGCAATCGAAGTAGCATGCCTTTTTGCTATTTTTTAATCTGAAAGATTTTGTCCTCTCCATGCATATTGGACAACCTAACATTCCGGCTGTGCTCCAACCCGATAACATTCCATAAGCTGGGAAGTCATTTATCGTCCAAAGGAGAGCAGCTTTTAGTACGAATGTTTGATCAGCGCAGACATCATACGTTGGAACCCCACGTTCCATAGCAGTTGTAACTCTTCAATCAATGGCTGCATGTAAACATCAATCATCTTCTTCGGATTGCTTGGACCGGGCACGATCAATGTCAAAAACATATAAGGTGTCTTCATGCACATACCAGGGGGAAGATTGTACGGCGTTACGATGACTGGCCAACATGAATACTTCTTTCTTGATTTTCCAAATGGGGCGAAGCCATCAGAACATAGACCTAGTCGGATGTTTCAAGGCTCAATACTAAACTAGGGTACGTTCGATCAAATTGTTTCCATGCAGGTGAATCGGAAGGATGACACATTATGTCCTCTTCTGTTTGATGATTTGCATGCCAAGTCATGTATTATGCAGTGGCTTGAGACGCATATAACCGTTGCAATCTGGGGATTAATGGCAAATAAAACATTTCCTTCACTGCTCTACGTTTCGTATTATGGCTTCGCCTCCTTTGAACCTTGTATCTAGGTTCACTGTAGAATTTACAAAATTCTGCAGTTTCATCATCTTTCCAATATAACATACAACCTCCGCTACATACGTCAAACCGCTTAACCGGAAGACCTAAGTTATGAACAAGCTTCTTCATATCATAAAAATCACGAGGCATGATGTTATCAGGAGGCAATATTTCCCGAATTAACTCAACAAATGAGTTGAAGCAGTTCTCTGACAGATTATGCTCGGCTTTAATATTTAGCAGTCTAGCCGTGACGGATAACTTAGTGTGGTTCTGACAACCTGCCCACAAGGGTTCATCTGCTGCGCTCAACACGTCACGAAACTGATTACACGCATTTTCATCAAATGCAGTATCACCCATTCCCGTAAACTGTGATGTATGACTAGGATCACCGTGTTCGTGTGTGCTTGCACGGTTCGATTCCTAAGCTGCAAAATTATGGGCAGCCGCATCAACCACCATACGCTGGTATGGGTTCATTTCTGCATTATTGCTACATTCTGCCGGAGGTTGAAATTGGTGAGTTTGACGATATTCCTCATCTGACATAAATGGTTCACCATGACAAGTCCAATTGTAGTAGTTCGGAGTAAAGCCGAATCTGCAAAGATGCTCCCCAACTATATTAACCTCTTGAAATCTACAATTATTGCACTTTCTGCACGGACACCTCATCGTACTTCCGTCCATGAACTCAACGTTTGAACAAGCAAACTCCATGAACATCTCCAAACCAACACGAAACTCATCGGTTAATCCTCCACACTTAGGTAAGTTCTTATTATACATCCAAGACCTGTCTCTATCCATTATGTCTGTATTGAAAAAACAATAAACACTTTCACAATTATCTCATGAACTGATAGTACTATTCAGATAAAACCTAATGGTATTATATCAATTACGTGATACCGAAACTAATTTTTGTATGTCACATTCTAACAGAACCACATTTCCATGCACATGAAGCCCGCCAAAATCCGCATTCCCATTTGCAAACCATTTCGAACGCTTATGTAATATTTCCTATTTTTCACTCAAATAATCGGCATTGTGGGGATGCAACTACTCAGATCTGGACGAGACCGAGCTTCTATCGCAATTACATAAGAAGGAAATTAAGAAAAAGCGACGACACAAACTCGCCGGAGCACACATCGGGATTAACTCCGATGAACACAGCCATACCCAAACAACTTGAACATATACCCACAAGATTAGGAGAATCCCATGACTAATCAAGTATATATACATAGTAGGTACGTACTTAACAACGAGGACTAAAGAAAAAATCAACTAACCGTAGTTAGGGTTTTTTTGTAACTTCTTCACTCGGAGAGAGGGCGCCGCTCGGGAGAGAACATAATGAGAAAGTGCGACTTGGGCATTATTTATACGCGTATATTAGCGACAACTTAAAAAACTCGTCGCTAAAGTAGTTGACAATTAGTGACAACCGCGTAGCCAAGTTGTGACCAACAAAATGAGCGCGTCGCTAATCATCCATGACAAACTTTCCGGTCGTCGCAGAAATGGCGACACCATCTACATTCATAGCCAATTAGCTATCACATGGTACGTCGTCGTTAATTAGTGATGAAATAAGAAACGTCACAAAAATATGGTCGCTAATGTGTGACAACCTAGCTTATGTTGTCGTTAATTTGCTATGAAGTAGTGGTTGTCGTAAAAGTCGTCGACAATGAGCGACTTCTTTCGGTTGAAGTCGCTATTTAGCGACTACTTTAAATTGAAGTCGCTATTTAGTGACTACGTTAGATACTCAGTCGCTATTTCGCGACTACTTTAGCTACGCCATTTATATATTGTAGCTAACTAGCGACAGCTTCGAGAAATTTGTGGGTATTTGGCGACAACTGTCATGTCGTCGCTAAATAGGGAGGAGTTTCTTTTTGTCGTGACTGTATTGCGACGAATAATTTATTGGTCGCTATTTTAGTCACTATTTGCGACGAATTTTGTGTCGTCGCAGATTTGTCTTAGCTAAATAACAGTTTTTTTTTTTTGTAGTGTTAACTATATTAGAGTTTGAAACAATGTTTAGGATTTAGTAAGCTGGCCCCAGTCTGTCAAAAATCTCCAGGTTATTTATAGCATTTTGCTAACTCTTAAGATAAAGTTTTTTATGGTCCAGTCAGACATCCACTGTTACACACGTAGAGACTGTTGGGTTGAATGCATTTCAACAATTATTTTATAGGAAAAGATAGTTTTCCACGAGAAAATTTTGTTTGGATAACCACAAACAAGAATGATTATTTCTCCAAAAAAGAAGAATAAGAAGCACAAGCTTTCATCTTGACAGTACGAAATTTCTGTTTTTCATAATATGAAAAGTGACATTCTTACCCAAAAAAAAAAAGTGACCTCGTCTGTCTATGAATATAAATTAATGGAGAAACTTTGGATGCAAAAAAAGTTTACTCAAGAATGGACATTTTCTTCTTCTTCATGAAAAATTGATCATAATTCGTCAAAGCTATTTTTAAGATTACTCGACAAATAAATTGTCTTGAAGTTGCATTTTTCTTAAAATTTTGTAGCTTGTCTTGTAAGTAATCGGGTTGCATTTTGATACAAGTTCTTATGTAAAAGTTTATCTAACTCAAAGGTATAATTAACTAAGAATGAGGTAAGTGGTAGTATAGCTTATTTAATTCAACAAAACTTCACGCATACATATATGCACTTCATTTAGCTTTATATCCATCTTTTGAGATTGGCTTATTCTAACAGGTTTTAAAGCATTGAGTTTTTACCTTAGCCATCGAATAAAGAAATCCATATACTCTAAAGTTAATAAAGAATGGGATTTGTGAACAAGCTAACAAATGTATAAACTCTTCTTTTCTAGATCTTATACTATATGTCTATTTGAGTTGACTTAAACGTTGAGGCCGAATTCTAGGCCTACTTTGGTCGACCGGATAAAAACTAGGATATGATATGTTTTATCATATCTTGCATTTGGTAGCTATCTAAGATATGATAAAGCTGGATATATAAGAGATATAAGTTGGATAAAAAAAATCCGAAAAGGAGGGTGTGATAAGATTGTATATGATTTATTTTGTCCGAGATATAAAAACCTACACTTTTTTTCTTTCTCCATTGTTCACCCAAAAACGACTCTAACTTCTTTTTTGGGTCCGAGTCAGAGAGTCAGAATGGGTTTCCCTGACTCGGTTTGAAGTCCATTTTTTTCAAATTAAAAAAAAAACTAAATAAAAAAATAAAAAAGGAAAATAAAAATTCAAAAAATTTAAAAAAATGAAATTAAAAAATTCGAACAAAAATGTCTAGGTGATTAACCACAATTTATTTCATATAGTATTACTTCTATAAGTATTGAACCAATTTTAGATTTTTCATTTTGAATAAACATTTTTTAGTTTAGCATAAAAAATAAGAAAACCTTAAAAAGTTTTAAACTCAATTGAATAAGCTCTTATCCAATGTATTGACGTCAAAGCTTTCTCCTTGATAACTATTCAATTCACATCAAAATTTTACGAAACCGATGAACTATAATGTATTTATAAATATCTATTGTTCAAATATTATTCATTAGCGTGATTAATTGTCATTGCATCTTCGTGACAGTTGGAAAAAAATAAATGAACTTTGGACTTTATGCTTTGTTCTAATTTGACATTTGTTTGATTTGGTATTGGACCTATAACAAAATAAAAACAAATGAAAAACTTGTAAGAAAGAAATAAAATTTATGTTGGACCTATAACAAAATAGAAACAAATGAAAAACTTGTAAAAGAGAGAAAAAATTCATATTTCCCCGTTTGATGAACTACAGATGTAAATTTAGACTTGGCTGATCAAAGGAAATGGCCTGGTTTGAACAAAGAAAATGGCGTTCAAAGTAAGGCACGAGCTGATGACATTGTGAAGGAGACATCGGGATGCCCCCCACCTGCTCGACGTAAATCCCGATCCAAGAGCAGAACTTCCTTCCCCTATAATTGACAAACGGAAGCCTCACACTAGCTAGCTAGACGTATTGCTTAGCCTCCACGGAATACAGATGGGTCTGGAACTGTAATTGCTGGGAAGCTAGTACAAGAAAAGAGGGGATCGGCTAAAATGGATGGTCAACCTAACCAAATCACTCGCTCATGGGTGAACGTGGCTCGTCCGGCTACCAAAGGGTATTCTTTACCCTTCTTCCCGGAATTATTAGAGAATGATAAAGAAGTGGTGGTGTCAAAAGAGATTATTGAAGCATGTGACCCCATATGGAAGGATTGTTTGGTTGGATACTTCGTGGGGAAAAAGCTTCCCTTCAAGTTGACTGAGGCCATCCTTAGGAAAACTTGGGGGGAATCAATTGAGTGAAGTATTGGCAAACGATAATGGCTTTTTCTTCTTTTGTATACCCGATGTGGAAGTTAGAAGACACATCCTTGAGAGGGGGCACATTATGCTGTCCAAGGTCCCTCTTATCCTCCAATAATGGCACCCACTCATGGAGCTTAAGAAGGACAAGTTAGACTTCATGCCTATGTGGGTAACACTCCGCAACCTTCCCTATTCTCTATGGTCGCCTTTGAGTATTGGAATACTGGCTAGTAAGCTAGGGAAGCCACTTTATGTGGATAGCCAAATGTAGATGAAAAAGATGATATCTTTTGCTCGTGTTTGCGTTGAGGTAAGTGCTAGAAGGCCACTTAAATCCTCCATTCCTATTTGTTTAGAATGACATTCTATGTTGGTGGATGTTGAATATGAATGGAGACTGATTAGGTGTCATAAGTGTGCTACATTTGGTCACAAAATGCATAGAGGGGTCGAATCCGCAGGGAGAAATCTCTGGATATGCAGACCCTACTCGCAGGCCGGTTCAACTGGACCGTTGCTCGGCCCAACCATCCAAGGCATCTGGGAGACCGATTTAGGCCAATTTGCCCCTATCTCACTCCGGCCAGACCACTTTGCTGAACGACCCTCAAGCTAGGCTAGACGGGGCCGACGTCTGGCCTAACCAGGAAGCACAGCAGGCTGGTCAAGATAGCCCGTTGACTCAAACTAGTGTCTTGGTCCACCAGACTCAACTCTGGTTGGTCCAATCCGGTTTTCAGCTACCCCACCCGTAGATCAAACCGGTTTTGGCGGCCTAGAAGGCTCGGACTGGAATCAATCCGGCACAAACGAGTCAAACGGACTCTGATCAGTCTGACCAACAACATCTCCAGCCGGTCCAGGAGCCTCTACTCTAGCTGGCCCAACCGGCTCAGCCTCCACAGATCTTTCCCCCAGTGTAGACCCGAGGTCCGACCAACCAGAGGTCCTGTCCGGTGTCCAAAATCAGGTCGGTACTTCACTTGAACCGGCGATCCAGCAGGTGGGCCCGTTTCAACAATCCGGTTCAAGCCAGGAGGCCAATAAGGCCAGTTCTTCATATTCGGCGGTTCTACAAACTGGTTCACCTGATCTTCAGCAACCTCAAGTCCTCGTTGTGGCAGGTCTTCCCACAATTCAGCATCTCATAGCACCTAGACCGGGTAAAGTAACTCAATCCTCCCCATTTTTCTTTGATGATCTGGATGAGGAGGTTGGTGGTGACCAGGCCGTTGGTTGGGAGTGGGTGGAAACTAAGAAGAAGAAAGGGAAAAAAGGGAAGAAGGGGAAGAAGATACCGGTTGTGAGGACGAGTGAGACTTTCTCCTTAGTGGACTCATCCCTTAGTAGCTCTTCTGAGGATGAGAGGAGTGCGTCGGATGGTGATGGTGGCCAGCAGGCATCTCTACGCCAACCACTAGGCCTTCCCACAGGAGTATCCACGAGGTCTGGATGCCAGGCCAAGATCCGGTAGGCTCTCTATTCCCCTTGTATATATGTCCATAGGAGTTTAGAACATTAGGGGTGTTGTAGGTATTTTGAGACAGGCTGAGGTTAGGCACCTGGTTAGGAGTCATAACTTATGTTGCTTGGGTATTGTGAAGACAAAAGCTACTGAGTCTCTATTTGTTAGGATTTCTGCTACTATTGTCCCGGGGTGGTTATGGTTGGTGAATTATAGCTACTCTACTTAGGGGAGAATCTAGATTGGCTAGAATCCTTCGGTGGTAAATTTTATTTTATCTGATAGTTCATCTCAGGCCATACATGTCCAACTTAGGTGGCTATCTTCGGGAGCATCATGTGCATTGTCTATTGTGTATAGAAAGCATACCCCTCGAGAGAGGCGTGAGTTATTTGATAATCTTGTTCGATTGGGTAGAGGCTACATTGAGGTCCCTTGGTTGGTAGCTGGGGATTTCAATGCTATTTGTTACCTATCGGATATGATTGGTGGATCTATCGGAGGATGACTTGCATGATTATTTATCTAGAGCTGAATTGGTTGATTTGAGGTATGTTGGGGGTCGATACACTTGGTCTTCCTACTAGGGTCTGGACAGGATCAGAGGAAGATAGACAGGGTGGTGGTCAACCAACAATGAAGTTCGGTTTTCTCATTCTCCGAGGCTAATTTCCTTATACCAGGTATCTCCAATCACTCTCCTATGATTATTCGGGTGGTGCCTGATATCTATGTCCGCCGGCCTTTCAAATTTTTTGATTTTTGGATGACGGATCCGGGTTTATGGATATAGTAGCCCAAGTTTGGGATACTACTATTAGGGGCTCTATCATGTATTAGCTATGCATTAAGTTAAAGTTGTTAAAAGCTCGATTGAAGCATTTTAATCGAGACTCATATTCATATATCTCGAACCAGATCAGGATAGTTAGACAACGGCTTAATATGGTTCAGGAGTTTATTTTGGTGGATCCGTTTAGCATCGCTCTAGCCTAAGAGGAAAGGGATGCCAAGGTGGAGTACTCTACACTTAGACTACAAGAGAAGGCTTTCTATAGATAGAAGTCTCGCATCATGTGGTTGAAGGAAGGGGACCAGAACACCAAATTTTTTCACCAGTTAGTGAAGAATAGGCAGCTCAGCAATATGATTATCTCGGTGGTGGATGATCAGGGCACTCGGGTGACAGAACTGGACCAGATCAGGGATGTATTTGTCTCGTACTACGAGCGGCTCTTCTTTTATGGCGGGCCACGGAACAGACCTTCTCACTAGGACATCAAAGCGATCCTTTCTAACACCTTGGAGGATAACCATGTACGTAGCCTATCATGTCTTTTTACTGAGCTAGAGATACGTAGTACCCTGTTCTCGCTTGCCTCGGGGAAAGCCTCAGGGCCGGATAGGTTTACGGTTGAATTCTTTAGGCAGCCTTGGGATATTGTGGGGCCGTTGGTTACTGCTGCCATTATGGATTTCTTGAGTTCTGGGTGTTTGCTGCGACAGTTGAATACCACCATCATAGCCCTAGTTCCCAAGGTCCCTAATGCATATTCGATCAGCGACTATAGGCCTATTGCATATTGTAACATTATTTACAAGTGTATTACTAAGTTGCTAGCTAATCGGGTGGCGTCAGTGTTGTCATCGATCATTAGTCCCTCCCAGAATGCTTTTGTCAAAGGCCGGCGTATTAATGACAATATCATGTTAACCTATGAGCTATTTTGTGATTTCCACCATGAGTCGTACTCTCCAAAGTGTACTATGAAGATAGATTTTAGGAATGCCTATGATACGGTTGACTGGGCTTTCTTGGAATCGACGTTGATTGTATTTGGGTTTCTAGTTTGTCTAGTAGCTCTGATCATGGCTTGTGTCAGAACCTCTAAGTTCTCCATCTCCATTAATGGTGAGCTTAAGGGTTTCTTCTCCAGTTCAAGGGGCCTCAAATAGGGAGATCCCATCTCCCCTTATTTATTCACGTTGGTTATGGAGGTTTTCTCGAGTATTATCACGAGAACTTACCGGGGTTTCAGTATTATTGGAGGTGCAGGTCAACTGGGCTAACTCATCTTTTCTTCACCGATGACGTGCTGCTATTCAGTGGGGCGGATGTGGCTTTGTGGGACTTATGAAGGCGGCCTTCACCACGTTCTCTAAGTGGTCTAGATTGGAGCCGAACTTGGAGAAGAGTGAGATCTACATCTCAGGAGGGTCGAAGGATCTTTGGGGTGCTATTATGGACTTACTTGGATTCAGAATTGGGTCCTTCCCATTCCGTTACTTGGGAGTCCAGGTCATATCGGGTAGACTGGGGAAGGTAGACTGTGTCTCCCTCGTCAATAGGATCACTAGGCAGGCTCAGGCGTGGACTCATAGATTCCTATCATTTGCGGGACATCTGCAGCTTATCAGGTCAGTCCTTCATGCTATCCAGGTGTATTGGTATGGTGTATTTAAATTGTCATGTTCAGTTATAGAGATGATTGAGCGTGTACTTAGGCAGTTCCTATGGAAAAACCCTGATCTTGGATCTGGGGGAGCCAAGGTAGCATGGGTAGATGTATGTCTACCTAAGGAGGATGGAGGCTTAGGTATTAGGCGCCTTAGGGAGAGTAATAAGGCGGTCATGTTTAAGCATATTTTGACCCTTTTTATAGATAGACAGTCTTTATGGTGTAGATGGATCCACTCGGTCTTTCTTTGTAGACACAACTTCTTGATGGTTAAGCCACAAACTTTTTGTTCTTCGGCATGGAAGAGGATTGTAAAACTTGGGTAGGAGTTCAGGCATATGTTCCAATGGGGTGTTGGAGACGGCATGTCTATTTCCTTATGATTTGATCTTTGGCACGACAGTGGTCCGCTCCATACCATGTATGCTAACCGATACATATATCGTTTTAGTCTATCTAGGGAGGCCAGGTTGGCCGATCTTTTTGAGGCTCGAGGACGTGACCCTTCTCTTCTACATGAGCTAGGATCGCTTCCTATTATCACTGACAGGCATGACTACTTTCGTTGGTTGGGAGACTCGTCAGGCACCTTCTCTGTGGCATCCATGTGGAGTATTATTCATCCGTAGGGTCCGAGGGTTCTATGATCTTCATTTATATGGGACAGGGTGATCACTCCTAAACATCAGTTCCATCTATGGATTATGATGAGGAACATGCTACCCACCCAGGTATTCCTATTATCTTCTGGTAGGATAGTAGATGGATCTTGTATTTTCTGCCATGGTAGACCGGATTCCATAGACCATCTATTCTTTGGATGTCGTGTCACTGCTGGGCTTGCGTCTTTTTGGGACCGGAATTGTCATCTTTCTTGGAGGTATGGTTCTTGGAGGGAGACGCTTGAGTGGGCTATCAGACACATATATGGCAATCACTTCCATCAGTGTATTGCTAGATTTTTACTGGGAGCCCTTTGTCACATCATATGGAAGACACGGAATGACGCATTATTTCATAATCACGACATTTTCGTCTCAGCCATGAAGACGAAGCTTATTATGATGGTCAGAGACAGAGCCAAATTGTTCTAGCCTGTTGTTGATTCTCCCCGCAATAGGCGGGTTCAAGAGAGGTGGCAGATTGACCCCTCCATTTTTTGTGATAGATGATCTTACTTAGTACTTTATTTGTTAGATCTTTTCATGTAGGTTAGCCTATTTAGGCTTTGTTGGCCATTGTTTAGGCCTTTTCATCTCTTAGATGATGTATTTAGGCGTCATCCATTGGATGTACTTTTGCTTTCTTGGTACCCTTGCACTCACACATCTATTGTAGTGTTGAGTGTGAGTTTTGCGATACCAAGACATACGTCTTGTACAGCTTTGCATTGTAAAATCTATATAATACTTACATTTACAAAAAAAAATGACATATTTGATAAGATATAAAGATTTCCAACTTTAAATTCATTTTTGCCAAACAGTAGATTGAATATGATATGATGATATTTGATTTTAAATTTGTAGTTTACCAAATAGTGGATGGGATATGAAGAAATCCATAAATTTCTTATCATGTCATGTTCAGCCTTATCCCGTTTAGAAATTCGAATAACCAAACATAGCCTATGTGTTTGATTTGGCAAATTTTTTTCATTGGTAATCCTATGCTTAATGGATGGCAATCCTAAGTGTCATACAACATGCAGTATAATTAATAAATGCAATATGGCTACATTAGTTCTTGGTTTTGTTGGTAAAGTCCAAGCCCAAGTCCAACCATGACTCATTCTCCTTTGATAGATCGTGCAAGTGAGCTTAAAAAGGAGAAGACCATCCACGATAACAAACTAAGGAATAGAAGGGTGCTTATTCGTGAAAAGACAAAAAGGAGGAAAGAGGAAAATTTTCGCCCATAGCTGACTCAGGTATCCCGACAAGCCAAATCAACTCTAAAATTTAGGGCATGGTAGGTGTTCAAACATGTTATTCTTATAATTAGAGTAATTTTGGAAGTTAGATAGTAATTATGAAGCTATGTCAATTTTGGACTGTGAGATTCCACTGAGGATTTATCGAGCTGTGGATTTATATATAGAAATGATAGTGGCATTGTGAAGCTTTGAGGTTTGACAAAATTGATTGTGAAGTGTGGTTTGATCGAAACGAATTTCTTCCTTATATGTGATTACGGATCATCTTTCTTCATCCCTTCTCACAAAATTAAAAGCTCGAATAGCTGACAACTTGAGCTTTTGTGACCATATCAATGGTTGCGAGGACTACATGAAACAATTCTTCGCCACTATGCAAGAGTTTACAGTCGAGTTTAGGGCAACTCGGATAATCTTGATTGTTGCACATGCTCATTCTAATTCCTTGACATCTAGAGATGGTCAAGGCTCTGCGAAAAACCCCGATGATAATATGCCCAACATCAACAATGATGCAATCATAATCATCAAAGAAAAGGAAAAACTATTGAAGTGCCCAATATCAATCATGATAGGTGGATTGACAAACTTGAAGAGAAGTATAACGATGGCAAGGTCTCTATTACCCAATTGCAATAGAACTTTCTGTTTGCATGAAGGTTGAGAAATATAATAGCACGGCCTGTTTGAAGATTCACTTGCAAATGTATGTTGTGTGAGTGGCTTTGTATGTCAAAAATGCACCATTGATGATGCTAGCATTCCAAGCGAGCTTGATGGATTCTGCCTTGAGATTGTATATCATGAAGAATAAAAACCTTCTCGAGATTTAGGATGAGATGAGTGAATTATTTCTTAAGTAGTATGGGTTCAATATGGAGATAACTCCCTCTTGTGAGGACCTCAAACATGTTGTAAAGAAAATGAATTATTCAAGGAATATATCTATAGATGGAGAAATTTAGCGATCCAGTTCAGTTTGAAACCTACTGATCTAGAGAGTTAAGGAGGATGTTCATTAAAACTCTTTTACATGAGTGCCGTACTTTGCATGGTAATCATAATGATATAAACTTTTAACCAACTCATTCTCATAGGAGAACAAATCAAGATTGGGTTGAGACATGATTGGTTGTACAAGCAACTCCATCTAATGAGAGATTCCCTTTGAAGAAAGAGAAGGAGCCTACAATTGATCTTAACTTTGCTGTTAATAGATGGAATCATGAGAACGTTGGATATACCCCACAAATCCAATAAGCTGGGCATAGCCGCAAGCCACACCTCGTCAATGGTTTCAGAAGCAAACTAATAGGAGGCAATTAACCCCTCTCTTAGGATTGTTGTCTTAGAGAAGAAGAATATGCTCTTATTGGAGTTAAAATGGCCTAATCCAAAGAAGTTCTATAAGTATGACCCATCTAAGAAAGGTGACTACCGTTTGGGTGACGTAAGATGCTCAACCAATGAATGCAACATTGTCAAGCATTAAATCTAGAACTTTATAAATACAATGACGTTTTCATTCTAGATTCATCGGTCTAATGTTCAAAACAATCCGTATCAGGTCACACGGTGAATGCCATCTTTAATTTCGATGCTAGCAAGAAGAAAATCATAATGGTGTTCATAACTAATGTATAAGATACTTTGGTGAAGGTCGGATATTGCCTAACCAAGTATTAAAGTTGTCCCACATCGGTTAGTGTAGATATTGATGGGTGAATTATAAGTGTGAGGGAAAACCTCATCGTTTGAGCTAACTTTTGAGATGAGAGAGCCCAGTAACACTCAACACTGGTATCAAAGTTCAAGTTGCCAATAAA
The DNA here is from genome assembly GCA_030064385.1 of Melaleuca quinquenervia. NCBI lineage: Eukaryota > Viridiplantae > Streptophyta > Magnoliopsida > Myrtales > Myrtaceae > Melaleuca > Melaleuca quinquenervia. The sequence goes on along the minus strand of CM057721.1, from coordinate 11,405,803 downwards.
TTTGGACCCAATAGTCATACGTGAGAGGGTTGTTGCAGCTCTGACCCAAGCCCGATGTGTGAGGAGGAGATTGTTGATATTGTCCCACATTGATTGATGGAGACATTGATGAGTGAGTTATAAGTGCGAGGAAAGCCTCATATTTTGAGCTAGTTTTTGGGATAACATATCCCAATATCAAACACCAATGAACTCCTCATTTTCCCTTTTGAAAGAGCACATTGCTATAATGGCCAAGTTTGGGATGATAGTATATGATGATACACTAGTATAGTCTCAACCATTGCCCAAATTCTAATTAATAGGAAGGAAGATTTCGCTATACTAGATGCCACGGAAAAACTAAATTGATCCCACGTTTTAAGACATGCTGCCTCTCAAAGATGCATCTGATGTGACGAAGTAGTGATAGAGGTACCTCAAAAGAGAAGGATATAATGATGGAGGTATGTCAACCCTCTGGCTATGGTAGCAACAAGGTGTAGTCCCTTAGTCTTATGGCCTTGATGTAGATTGGGTGACCAAATCTAGACATACTTATGCACAGGTGAACGTGCAACTTGTAAGGCTTGTCACAAATAAAAAGGCTAAGGAGTTTCTAGCCGTTATCAAATCTAGTGAGTATAATGTGGTGGACCAATTGTGGAAAAAGCCCTTGCAATAGCTTCTATAAGAATTTGCTAAACACTAGAAATCATTGATAAATGTTCTCAGTGTATGTATTTGAGACGATTAAGGAGGACAAGTTAGAAGAGTTCATAGGGGCGATCCTACTTGAAGATCTAAGAGCCTTTTCTGAAAAGCTATTCCATGTCGAAGGAAGGTGATACACAAAGGCTTTGTACATTTTTGTTAAGTGTAAAGCATATCATATGATATGGGTGCTCATAGACAATGGGTCTACACGTATCTTTTGATCCCGCAATGTAAGTCAAATAGCGCCTTATGTAAGTCAACCTGTTACATATAGTTGCAAGAGAAACCATTTTGAGAGCCCAAGAATAATTGTCAAAAAGGAAATCAAAGCTAGACCACCAAAAAAATCAAACTCACAATATATCTTTCTCAACACTGACACCAATAATAATTTTTTCCTCTTCATTGCTTGATATTTTTTCTCTATTTTTCTCTTATCTAAAATCTCTGTTTGCTTTGGATCTTCACCTCATCAAACTGCTCGCTTGTCCTTCCCAATCTAGTTGCCTTTTCGTTAATAATATTGCTAATCTTTCATGAGATCATCCATTAATCTAATTAATAAACATTTCTAATTACCAGTGTGATATGGCCAAATGCATAACTAAAAAGTTTTTGAGAGGAGGCTCTTTTTTACAATCTAAAGGCATAGTCTTAACTACCTGGAGATCGGGGAGTACCATACTAAGTCTCATTAACTGATCAATTCTTGTTAACATCTTGGTGTGTTAACCGGCTCGGTACTATGGCAAGTAAACACCTTGCAATGAAATGATCTAACTTCATAATGCCATCAAATGATGAACAATAAGGAAAAAATTAATCTCATAGTACCGAGCGGGACCACAGCACTTGAGGTCAAGTCCATAGAGACCATGCTTGGGATCCCAATGTCCACTTCTTGAGTTGCTTGCCCAAGACAATAATGTGACAACTAGGGACTCGAGCATGGTTTTTGATGGACTATGCTGTGGCTTGATAGACCTGGGTACATGTGTTATGCCCCAAAGACATGAGCATCGGGGTCCTTGTTGTTGGGGACCTTATCCCGTGCACTAAGGTCTTGGGTCCAACGTCAATGTGTTGAGGCCAAGGTGCCAAGCTCTCGGGCACAGGCTCATCTTTGGTGGACATGAGCCCAAGCACTAGGTATCAAGGCTTGGCCTTGATGGACCCAAGCATGGTTATTAGGGATGGGGGCCAACCTTGATGCCTAGGCCCATGTGTCGGGGTTCCAAGCATTGGAGTCTGAGCTTTATAGATAGCTTAGACGAATTTGGACACAAGCACCAACACTAGATCCTAAGCATTGCCTTGATAGAACCAAACCTAAGCTTTAGGGATCTACTCTTTATTCTAGGCACCAAGGTCCTAAGCCCAAGCTTGGGCAAGGAGACTAGAGTCTTGGGCATGACCTAGATGGACCCATGCCTTGGTCACAAGGGTCCCCAGCTCGACCACTCAAGTCTAGGGCTTGGTCTCAATGGACTTGGTCTTGCACGTTAGGATCGAGGCCTAACCTTGATAGAATCATGCCCGAGCATCGAGGATTTCGGCCTGACTTTGTCAACCCAATCGAGGGTGCTAGGGAGCCAAGCATAGATACCAAGTTCTTACACTTGGCTTAGGTGACCCAAGACCAATGCCCATGATTTTGCCTAGGAGTAGTGGACTTGGGTTGTTGATCTTGATACTAGTGCTAGGTTTTTTTTTTTTTTTTTTTTCACAAGCAAGTCGCTAGTTTTCAAATAGTATATGTTTACATTGGAAAATCTAGAATTTTCTTATCAAACAATTAAAAGGTTTTTTTTTTCAATCATTCTCAAGTGTCAGCCAAATACTGAAAACATAAAAATGACTTTTTGGAAGGCATTTTTCAGAAAAATGCCCGAGATGGTTGGATAATGAAATATAGTCAAATTGTGGGGCGAACTGAAAAGAAAAAATGAAAACTAGATCGGGGCAAATTGACATATTTCTAAAATTCCAGAGAACGAACTGCGATCCCATTGCCTTTCACTGGGGACAGACTTCGCCGATCAAGGGCGGACCACGGAGAATTCCGACCCGACGGCGTCGCGCACTCGCCACCGCCCACCTCCAGCATTGTCACCGCAAACTTCAGCGTTCCAAATGAATCAAAAACAAGTTGGATTTGACAATCTTGATATGCGAGGTTTTGCTTATGGCAGCTGCTGAAGTATGGAGGGGAGCTCCGCGCCAGCAGCCACCGCGCCGTCGACGGCTGCGATCAGGTCATGGAGGACAGGGTTCCTGACTTTGAGAGACGAGATGCTCACGAGCCCTCCTAGAACTTCCCTCGCGGATCTCCTCCACAGTCTCATCTTCTCCAATTCCTCTGCTCTCGTCGCTGCTTCTCCTGACCTCCCTCCACACGAGGTCCTCAAGCGTTCTGCGATGAGAGTTGCTCCTACTTTTGGTTTTTGTAACTGCCGTTATGCTTAACGTGTTCGAATTGATACGTCATTGTTTGAGGAGTCTCCTTTTGAAGTTCTTGCTTTGTGTCATCGTTAATTTTTGCATTATAGATTATCTTAATCATTTCCTGTAGTGTTTTAAGTGTGGACGGTAGAACTTGAATTTTGTAGTGCTTTATTTTGATCATTTTGTTCGTTTTTCTGTGTCAGGTCACCTCAGATATGTTATTTCTGATGGAATTGGTTTCGAGTGCCGATCTTGTTCATGGAAATGGGAGCTCTTTCTACACTCACTTGTGTCACTTGGTATGGGTTTTGTTCTGCAAACCAGTTCTCCAGCTTATTATCTCTGTGGAATGGGAAACTGCTGAGGCATTGAATGGGCTAATTCTTTGAATTGATATGATTCTTTCAGATTCATGATGTTACTCGCCGTGTTTCACTGGATATAAATCCCTCGTCTTGGATGCGTATCCTCAACTCTTTTGATAAGTCTATGGAAGTTTTGGTGGGTGGAGAGGGAATGAAGGGTGGGCAGTTTGCCAATACAGCTAGAATTAGGCCTATCATGGACTGCTTAGAGACTTTAAGGTCAGTCGATGAGATTTAGCTTGTCTGAATGCTCTACGCATTCTTCCATGTAAAAGATTTGCCTTCGTATTATTTTAGCATGACGTGGCATATAAGAAATCATATGTCAGTTCATTCTCATTTTATTCTGTCAACGATGTCTGCCTTTGGCAAGGTTAAAGTCTGCTGGATGATATTTTCACTCTAATTTTCTTACTGGTTATTTTCAGATGCCTTATTGGTGCATTCCACAGGAAACCATCTTTGTCTGAGAATATAGAGCTAGTGAAGTTTCTTTGTCGCAATGTTGCTTGCACCCATATGAAACTGTTTTCGTCATCTTATAGAAGTGGCAACAAGATACATGCTGCTTTTGCTGAGAAGAGAACCCCTAGATTTAGCAGTTTATGGGAAGTTCAAACTCTTGCATTCACTATGCTTGGAGAAGCTATCTCCAGAGCTGGATCCTTGTTTCCACCTGACATCTGGCAATTAGTCATTGAGGTGTGCTCTGCACAGCATTTTTTGCCTTCATTCCATTTATGAAAACATACCTCAGCTAAAGTTTGTTTTCTTACTGTTTAGGTGTTACGGAAAGAGATGGATTCTTTAGCATCTATGAATCTGATTGTAGAAGACAATGTCATGTCCAAGTACTCTTCTATCTCTCTCACATACAAGCATGTACACGTGCATGCGCGCACATATTTGCACACTTGCTTCAATGAGAATAACTTTTTTCATGCAATCTGGATGATTGCCAGTTTTTTGGTGACTCGATTACTTGCTCAAGGAGAGTTTTGAACATCCTCTGTGCAGGTTTTATGCTTCTCTTCTTCAGTGTCTGCATTTGGTTCTTGTGGAACCAAAGTGTTCCCTTTCTGACCATGTAAGTGGATTTCTTAGGACCCAAGTACTTTTTTGTACACTAGGCACGTGTACATATACAGCATACAGCTGCAGCATATGCTTGACTTGAGAAATCTATTGCAGGTACCTGGTTTTGTAGTGGCTTTACGTGGATTTTTTACTTATGGTCTCACAAGTAGCAGACTGCAACATGATTTTCCACTTGTCAGTCGGGGGGAGAGGGAAGTTAGTTCTGGGAGCTCAGGCTCAAGATTCGGTCAAAAACAGAAAATGGATCATAAACCATATAGACCTCCGCATCTACGGAAAAAGGACAGTTCTTGCTCTAACCGCACTGAAAAAGTGGATCCACAGAGTTCCTCAGATCATGAATCTTCCGCAGTAGAGTTCATGTCATCAGATTCAGATTACAGTGATAGCGACAGCTTAGGAAGAGAAAGTAATGCTACACAGAGCTCTAAGGTCAGAATAGCCGCCATTCATTGCATCCAGGTAATAATCTGCTTCCAAATTTGCTGGAGACTAGATAAGTGTCATGCAAGGCTTTTGATGTTTGTGGCATACAACTTAGCTAGCCAGGATTTGTCATTTTCTTACTTGGCCTTTTGAGAAACTAATATTCAGTCATGCGTTCGTGGATTAATATGTGTAGTGAGAAAGGAATTTTGTTTTGGAAGGAATTAGATGATTGTCTAATTGAGTGGATGCAAGGGGCAGTTATTAAACATGTGCAAATTGGGTGTTTGCTTGATGTAGAGAGTAGTTTGGTTGTTTGTAGTTTTATTTTTCATTTTATATAATTTGATGCGAGAAGAGTACTAGCGGAACATCTATAAAGTCAGACAAAGCCAGCTCTGGCTTAAATATGGACATTAACATATTTTGATGCAAGGGTAATGGTGGAAATAAATGCGAGAAAAAACCAGCTTTGGTTGAACTTATAGATAGCTGTGTCAAGACATGAGTATAATTCATTAGAAGAGTTTCTTATTTACAACAAGATACCCCTCCACATTCACTACTTAAGAAATCAGCTGTTAAATTTACATTGAATTGAATTTCTACTTGTTATGAGGTTTGCAAATTGTTAGGACTTGTTTTCATGTTTAGATATGTAGTACTTGAGTTGCAACCATCTCCGTTTGTTCAGTGTAGTCTCTGGGCTTAAAGATTGGATGTGACATCTTCTTCTTGATGTGGTGAAGAGGGTTGACTAGACTATATGGCTGGAAATATGAATCTCCTTCACTTGAGCTTATCATGGCCGATATACTGGTTGAGTTTGTACTGTAAAATTTCTGTTGGTTTCTTGGGTTTGCATATGCTTAAGGCTTGGTATTATTTTGCAGAAATGGAGTTTATTTTTTCCTTTTTTAATTTCAATAGTCATTGCCTTTGCAGACTGAAAACTATGAATGAACCTTTATATTTGATTCTTTTCTCTAATTTGGTGAGAAGGACCTTTGTCAAGCTGAACACAAATCCTTCACAGCTCAGTGGACCATGATTCTACCTACCAGTGATGCATTAGAGTCAAGGTGAGGCGAACAATTTGTTTTCCTTCAAATGAACTGATTTTCTCATGTCATTGAACCTTGTGTATCCTTGTCCTTGTTTCCTGATCTTATCCTGCCTACAGGAAGTTCGATCCTACTCTGATGACATGCTTATTGTTTGATCCTTATTTGAAGGTACTTGTACACTTCTATATGAGTTCCTATCAGACCACCTATTGATGTGGAACTAGTAATCCAATCAGTTTTGACTGTTCCTATTAGGAATTACATTAGTATTTTGCCACATGGGTGAACCATTTCTTATGGTTTCTACTATATTTGGTTTTATTATGATATTTTCTTGTGCTTGCTCTTAACTATATTTTCCTGGTGTCTAGGTGCGGATAGCTGCTGCAACCACTCTGGCTGTCGTGTTGGATGGTCCTTCATCTGCTTTTATGCAGATCGCAGAATACAGGAATTCCTCTAGGCTTGGATCTTTTACATCCTTGTCAAGTTCCCTTGGCGAGATTTTAATGCAACTTCATAGAGGTACTTGAAGATGGTGTTTTCTTGTGAAATTTGCTTTCTCTGTACATTAGCTTGGAGTGAGAAGATTGCTGATATCAGGTTGAGGAAGCGCATGCAACCTGCACGGCGCAGCCATTATTTTTTAATAGCATCTGAATTAACTAGTGTGGTTTATTGTTGTATTGGCAGGAATGATCCACCTCATCATGCATGAAACACATAGTGGATTGCTGGGATCTTTGTTCAAGATTCTTATGCTCTTGATATCATCCACACCGTATGGATCACTTTGCTTGGAAATTGTTCTGTTGTCCTTTGCCTAAGATATTAGTATTCCATGATCTACCCATGGCCAGTGCTTCAGACTAGGTGCAGTTTCCTGTTGTTTCTTGCTCCATTGATACATATTTCTGGTTATTGGTGGTGTTCATTCTACAGATATATGAGAATGCCCCATGAGTTGTTGCCAACTGTTATTAAATCTCTTCAAACCAGAGTAGAAGAAGACTTCTCATCCAAAATGGATCAAACCAGTCTTCTGGTTAGCACACTGAATTTGGATTATGTATATTGACTATGTATGAATATTTAATCTTTGTAATTTTTCCTTGACAGACAGCTACAATCTGTTGCCTGACAGCAGCTCTGTCAACTTCATCCCCCTCGGTGTCAGTGCAAGAAATGCTCTCTGGAGAGATATCACAAGGTTAGTGGTATTCACAGAATTTGAGCATGCCTTCCACTTGGAATCTAGACGTGCCTTTATCTGTTTTATTTCCCTGGATTTTATTCTGCTTTCTCCACTTATGAATCCATGAGAGGCTCTCAATCTTGTTCTTCAGGTTTCTTAAAGACACCGAAGAAAATAGGTGTTCTGTCTACATTATTTAAGCACTCCAAGCCACCGATGAACCTGACGACAAGATTTGAGGCTCTCCAGGTACCCTAAATATGGTGACCAATAGGGAAATTATTAGTTTTGACCCTATAATGGATGAAACGACCAGGTGATGTAGTGGTTTCTTTGTAGAGTTAAATGTTGTACTTACGTATTCTGAGAAATCAGGACAGAATTGGGATGAGGCAGTCATAATATGTTTATATATGGTTAAATGAATATTTCAACAAACACAGTGAATGTGATAATTTGTATACAGTTGCTGAGGTGCCAAATGGAGGTCTTGGCATATTACAACGCCTGTTTAGCTACTCTTTTAGAAAATCTAAACCAAAAGTAAAGCAATCAGGAGGAGAGGGAGTATGTGTATATGAGGCCACGAAATCTCATGTGCAAGGGAACTGAGAAGCTTTCAACACCCTCAACATGCAAACTTGGATACAATCACTTGAAGAACACATGTCGACATGGATAACTGGAAGTAGGATGAACAAGAACCATACAAAAATGGAATGATAAGAGTGTGACAGTGAAATTGAAATGTGGCTTTGACACTATAAGAGAAAAGCAACCTAGTAGTTTAATCTATGGGGTGGAGGGATGCCACCATATCACACTCGTGAATCCAGGCATGACTTTAGGTAGTAATGGTCTGTTGCTTATGACATTAGACAGTGGTAGTTTTGAATAAACTATTTGGGGGTCAAGTGCCCATACGGCTGCTTTATGATATTATTCTTTACATTAGAAGTTGTGAACTCGGCTTTGAGCCTTCTATAAATGGCTTGGCACCTGCTTGGTACCTCATATTGAATTGCTCTTATTGGGAAAAAAAAATCAGAAGAACTTATTCAGACTTTTTCCAACTGTTACTCTCATTAAATGCTCTGAAAGTCTCCAACATCATGATGTTGGGTCATTCTGAAGGATCTTCTTCTACATTTGCTTTGCTACAGGGTATTAGAGCTGTAGCACACAATTACCCAAGCATAATGCTAGGGTGCTGGCAGCAGGTTTTCTCAGTTGTTTATGTTAACCTTGGAGTTGGTGACTTCCCTAGAAGTGCCTGCAGAGGACAAAGTGGAAGTACATGTGGGGTCCTTGGGGACAAAGTCATTGCAGCTGCTGTCAAGGTGTGAAATCTTTTACTCTCCTTCTACCTTCTGTAGTTTGTTTTGTTGCTAGTAACAGAACCAGTACTACTGCTATATAGCATAACCACTTGCAGTCATGTTTCTTTTCGCTGTTAATAGTCTTCAATCCAAAGCAGTCCAACCCTTCCCTGGACCCCACACATCATGGGAGCTTCGTGCACCAATACTCTTGGATCCAAACAACCATGGATTGCTATTTGTGGTTCTTCTAGTGACTGTCTTACTGTGTCTGAATCAGTAGATAACTAATACAAATTTTGTTTATGTTCCATTTTGATAAGTAAGGAGAACTTTTTAAATTGAATTTTGTGTAAGTATGTTGGAGATAATGCTCGTGGTAATCTTCAATCCAACTCTCTCTGGCAATATTCTTGATCGATGATCCACGTATACTATTTTCATGAAGGGTTAAAAAATTCTGGTGCATGGGTTATCTAGGATGATATCTCTCACTGCCTTTTCAAATTAACATGTGTTTTAAGGCTCTATTTGCATGGTATTTCAACTTTCATCTACTCTTGACAAATGTTGTACATTTTTTTTGTAGATCATACAAATATTTCTCTGGGGGCATCGCTAGATTGCTTTAGTCTCCAGATTTTGCTTCCTTTCTTGTTCTCTACCTTTATTTTTTTTCCCATAATGCTTACCATTTTCAGTGATGCAATTTATAGAAAAAAAATTGACAGTTACTATAGACAAGCAGCATAGTCAATACTCTTCATGTGCGCAAGTCAAATCAAATTTGGCTCTTCCTTTTTGTATTTTAACTTTATAATCCAATTATCAGGTTTTGGACGAATGTCTTCGGGCAATCTGTGGATTTAAAGGAACTGAAGATCTATGTGATGACAGATTAATTGATAGCCCTTTTGCATCTGAGTTTGTGAGGATGAAGAAGATCTCATCTGCACCATCTTATATTATAGAAAGGCCAAATAATTTTGAGGGCAATTCTGAAGCAAGTCATGCAGGAAGTGAGCAGTGGGGTGAGACAATTGAGAAATATTTACCACTGACCTTGCGGCACACTTCTTCATTGGTTGGTTGACTACTCATCCCTGAACATACATTGATTGTAGTATAAATAGCCTTGAAAAGTACCTTCTGCTTTTCTTTGTCTGTCAGAATTGCTGTTTGTTCAGAAAGGAAGCAAACATTGTTCTACATAATCACATTTGCTTCAAGAGCTACCATTACAGTACCAAAAAACTTGTGATGTATGTATTTGTAATTGACAGTTTTTTGGTCAAAAATAGTTATGTGCAATGATTTCTATCATTTCAGTTATTACTGATAAGATGTTGATGGGTCATCATTTTAGACATAAAAACAAAATATAGGTGTTCCTCTATCTACTGCTTGTATCTTATTTTCCCTTATGTTTTAGAGTACATAATTGGGAAGATCTTGACATCTAGAATGAAAATTTTCTTAACTGAACACACTCTCTCTCTCTCTCCCTCCTTTTTTTTTTTGTTTTTGGGTCTACTAGGTTATAACAGCATCGGTCATTTTTTTTGCTGGTATAACTTCTTTGGCATTCAATTCCCTGCTCTCCTTGTTTTTGTTTTTGGGTCTACTAGGTTAGAACAGCATCGGTCACTTCTTTTGCTGGTATAACTTCTTCAGCATTCGATTCCCTGCCAAAGCTCAAACAGGATTACATTCTGTCCTCTACAGTAGGTTCTCCAATCAAAACTTAAGCCTAACATTTCCATTCTTTTGCTCATTAACACCAGCATCATTTTGTCTAATTGGAAGCTGATTGGCTTTTGAAAAATGTAGATAAATGCTGCTTTGGAAGATGCTGTACCTTCTGTCAGGTCTGCTGCTTGTCGAGCCATTGGTGTGATTGCATGTTTTCCAGAAGTTTCTCAGAGGTAGTCAAAAAACTAGCTATAAGAAATATCAAAATGTGGCAGTAGTTTTGATTGTAATTAAGAGATCGTGCATAAAATATGTCTAATATGAAGTTAATCTTTGTAGTGCAGAGATCGTGCATAAAATATGTCTAATAAGAAGTTAATCTTTGTAGTGCAGAGATTGTCGACAAGTTGATTCATGCTGTGGAAGTTAACACCCACAATTCCATAGTTTCGGTACTCTTTTGTCTACCTTCCGGTGTTTTAGTATTTCTTTGTGGTCAGATTAAGCATGAGTATTTGTTTCAGGTGCGTGTGACAGCCTGTTGGGCCTTCGCAAACATATGTGATTCTCTCCGTCACTGTTTTGGTGACCAGCACCAAATGGAGCTTTTAGGTTAATCTAAAGGGCATTAGGATTAATTTTCTAAACAGATGATGTTTTGCCTGTCAATAATTATCTTAATCTGTTGTCCTGCAGAATTGGAGAAATTTGATGGACGTTTGGCCTTCTTACTTGAGTGTGCTTTGCGTTTAACCAATGATGGAGACAAGGTAATTGCGATATTGACTCGAAACATTTTCTACTAGCCATCTTTTACAATCTGTTCCAAGTCCATGATGAAGTGCATGAAGATGTATCTTTGATGGTGTGTGATTTTTGGGTTTGTTCAACATTGTAGTCACAGAAGGGTCCCATATTCCTGCCAGCATTGTGTGTATTTGGAGTTGTCTTGTGCTTTTTGCTCATTACTTTTGGCATTTTGGATTTGACTCTTATTTAACATCGAACAACTGAGAGCTTTTAAATACAGTAAATATTGACAAAGTTGTGTTAAATCTCGTAGATTTCTTTTCAGATTTGTAACCATCACATTAATCTTTTTGTGTTTTAATGAGAATGCCTGCATTTATTTATTGACTTACAATAAGTTGCCCGGAACCTCAAAGGAGTTCTAATGGAATGACATATTAATTAGAAGGCACCTCTCTCTCTCTCGCTGACACACACACACACAAACACACACACACACAACCAAAGAAAGAACAAAGGTAAAGAAACAGTTGAAAGAGTGATAGTTCTGTGCAGTAAATTATCAGGAAACTTTGGGATAAAGGAGGGGGTGCCTTCAGCTTATGTCATTTATAGAAGCAGGAACCTGTAGAATTTCTAAATCCTTCATAAATTCTGGTGTCTAACTGGTTTGTTAGAAAGGAAAAGATCTTATTCCACCTTGCCATTTATAATTTTTTAGTTTTGGACGGAACTAATTAGCATCATGTATATGTCAAATGAGGAGGGAAAAATTAAACAGTAATTAGAATTATAAACAAGTAAAATGTTGGCTTCTGCTTGTATCAATCTTATTCAAGGATAAGATGTGCTGCTTATGGATCCAATTGGATGGATTAAAAAAATGCACAACGACTGCAATATGCAACTTAGCTCTTAGAAAGGTTCTATTTGTCAATGATAGGCTCGTATATACATGAGACAATTAGTTGTTGCGATTAGATATTATTGAGCACAAGAATTGTGTTTTGAAAGGAGATCATTGTCTTATGAATAGGTGTGGTCATACTATGCAACGATTCTCTCTGAATGAAGTGTACCCAAGAGAATATTGGAATTGGTTAGATTGAAATTCTGAAGGTGACTAATTTGAAAGCTGGTTTTTGGTGCGTAAAAGATTGACCTATTCTTCCTCCAAATAGGATATTATGTGTCTAATAGGGAATTAGAATTATAAGAAGAGATGGTAAAAGTTTACAGGGCTTCGAATTAACTGGTTTGATGGGTATATAATTAGGTAACAATATTTATCCAACTACATATCCATTTCTTGTTGATTTTAATTGACTTGTGGAAGCACAAGGGGATCTCATTCATACTACTTTCAAGCTTTGGGAAGTCTGTTGAGTGGCTACCTTTCTGTGATGTGATCTCTATCTTGGCTTAGCAACTAGTAACTGTTAAACATAACTTTTGAACTAAGAAAGGTTTCTGTACCTGAAAAAGAGCTCATTTTCCTAGAGGAGCTCATGTTGACCTGGTTTTCATGCTGTTGTGTTCATTCAGAGCTTTTATTTCTTCACCTTTGATCTCCTCTCTAGGTTAAGTCAAATGCCGTACGAGCTCTTGGGAGTCTTTCCCGATTTGTCATGTGTACAAGCTTACCTGGTGCTCATGAGAGGCTTGCAGAATGTACAAGTTCATCTAAGATTAGGAGGTCTGAGGGACATCCATCAACTGTCTATCTGCAAATTAATCAGAGACCATTGCCCAGTGCAGCTTGTGGAGGTTCTGGTACGTTAGGAAGGATGGTCCAGGCTTTTCTTTCCTGTGTGACAACAGGAAATGTTAAGGTACAGGGGGAATAACCTCTCCTGTTGTTCTTTTGTAGTAAGTGTTGATTCCTGAATATTGTCTAAGTTGAAATTCTTCAACAGGTCCAATGGAATGTTTGTCATGCATTGAGTAATTTATTTCGTAATGAGACACTGCAGCTGAGAGATGAAGATTGGTATGTCCTGTAAAATTTGCCCCACTTTTCACTTCATGGTTCCATCCTTACATGCTGTTCAATGGCTTTCTATCTTGATATTTTATTTGCATCTAAGGTTTCTTCTTTTTTCTGGACTCATGGTTCCCTATCATCTTCCCTTGTTTTTTCTAGATATATTGTTCCTCACTGCATGTACCTCTCTTTCTCCCGCAAAATTTGTGATTGTATGAACGTGCTCAATGTAATAGGTTCTGCATCTTCGTTCTTATTTCAGGGCTCCATCTGTTTTCAGTATTCTTCTATTACTTCTACGTGATTCTTCTAACTTCAAGATCAGGATACAAGCTGCCGCTGCTCTAGCTGCTCCAGCATCTAAATGTTGTGAGTGCCAATTGCATTTTTTCTTTCTTTTTTGGTTCAATTTAAAAATATCATTTTGGTGGACTTAGTAAGTGGACACTAGGTATGGTCACTTTTAGCACAACATGTTGAGTCGGTATGACAATTTTTGTGCTTTTTATCCAGGATAAGATAGAGTGAAACAGAAAAGAGGAGAGAGATGCAAGCAGAAAACTGATCCAGACATCAAACATTAAAGGTTCTTTTAGTAAACAAAAGAGACTTTTATTTAGTATAGATTATTACATCAGCATGAAAAACCTAAGTTACTCACTAATTAGATTTTTGTTTAGGTTTTATGGACTTATATGCAAAGTGATAAGATAGGTTACTCAAAATTAAGAACTTCTGTTTTTCAAGAGAAGAATGATAGTCGTTTAGCAGCTTGAGGATATCATTCTTGGTGTTCTTTTAAGCAGGTCTACTATGAGATGCTACCATGTGGCTTTGCATCTTGGAAGATATCTTGATAGCCATTGAAAAAAATAAAACCCGCTGACCAACTATAAGAAATACAATTCAATATCAAGTAATAAGTGGTAGTCATTTGCCAATCATGCCGGAAATTAGTGTCTATGAGTTGGTGCTGGATTGAATTAGTTCTATGATCCAGGCTTTTCATGGCCTTCCAGCATCTTGATTTTCCATTGGTCCGCAAGGATTCCTGATCCATTTTTTTTTTCTGTATGTTTGTACTCAAAAAATACAATAAACAAGCCCTTTATTTTTAGCAAATCAAAGGCTTGGCACAATATTGTATATCTTCCTCTAACACCATGTTCATTCTTTTGCTTGATGCAGATTATGGTAAATCTTTCTCAGATGTGGTCCAAGGGTTGGAACATGTGCTTGAGAATCTTGGTTCAGATCAAGTAGCAAACCCTTCTAATTTCAAGTATAGAGTTGCACTTGAGAAGCAGGTCGGGTAACATTCTGTCTTATTTCCTCATTTTGGTGGCTTACTTTGTAAAAGAAGCTACCTTTAACATGTTTCTTCTGTGACTTACACACGAAAGTGTTAAGTGATGATACAGGTACAATACTGTGGCTTATAATGTATTGTATGTACATATAGTCTCCCTCCATCTAAAAACTAAAGACATTTTTAGGTTGGTCCTTTTAACATGGGTATTAGAAAATAAGGTTCTGAGTTCAAATCTTTCCAGACCCCTTATTTGCTTCCCAATAGTACATTTCGAAGCTTTAATCTTGGGCCAAAGTCCACCCTATGCTTGAGAGGACTCTTAAAATCTTTAAATATTAAATGATGCCTCCATTTATTAGTCTAAACTTTAAAAACAGTTGGTTGTTGTCCGATAAAATTTTAACATGGTATCAGAGTAGAGCAATGGTCAAGAGTTCAGATCCTAACACTTCTCTCTCAAACTCATTGCTTGTGATATCTGGCATAAAATAGGAGTTGTGCCTATTTCATAATAGCCAAGGCTGCTTATATACGAGAGGTGTTTTAAGTATAATCCCACATTAGTGGTTTTACTGGGCCTTATATACATGTAGTTTCCATCTGTCTAATGGCTTAAGAATTGGGTCGACACTCTTAACAGATAGAACTGTGCTTTTCATGCTATGCTGTAAAATTTTTACTTTAAGCATTTATATTTATTTGTTTTTAGTTGAAACCTGTAACACAGTCAATAGCTGGAGCCCAGACTATGCTTCTGATGCAGTTGGCAATTTTTTTTTTTTTTCAGAATAGAATGTCAGACCAAAAGTGAGAACCACTCTTTTTCAGTTGCATATTTTTTGTTGTTGCACCTGTGGTGCACTTAATTTTGAAAGTAAGAAGAATAGGAGTAGGAAACTGGAAGTTTGCATTAAATTTGATTTATAGTAGCAGTAACAGCAATGGCCATGACAAATGGATCATTTATTGCTGTGTTGGCTTGTCGCATGGATCTTCTTATGCCATTGCACTCTATTTTCTACCATGTGCACAAGTTTGGTTTTGGCAAATTTGATTAATTAAATCCTTTTTACTTTGCTGCTGGCTAGTACTTTAGCACATTTATGTATGTTTTTTTAGCTTTACTTTTGTCACATATATATGTTTATTGTCCCTTTATCTTCTGCAGTTGACCTCCTCTATGCTACACGTTATCAGCCTTGTTTGGAGTACAGATCACCAACCTTTGAAAGATTTTCTAGTGAAGGCGAGTATCCTATTTTCTCATTTTTGAAGTTCTCCTTTTTTCCTTGATGGATTCGTCTCTGATAATTGTCTCATGTGTGAATTCTGTTGTTTTCTAGAAAGCCTCTTTCTTAGAGGAATGGTTGAAGGCACTATGCTTATCATTGAAGGAGACAAGTATTCATAGTGAAGATACTTCAGTTGAGGTCCAAAAGAAAGAGATTATATCCAAGGCCTTGAGGTCCCTAATTGAGGTGTATGAAAGCGGAAACCATCACACAACAGCAGAGAAATTTAACGTGCTGCATGAAATGATACGGTGAAAATATCTCACGTTGACAAGGGCATAACAGTCTCGTGGCCAAGATAGACTGAGATAAGCACTAAAATTTGGTTTTAGTCTTAATGGCCCTGCAATTTAGGGTGGTTGATGCCCGGAGCACTCACAGTCGCTGTTGCATCCTGGAAGGGGATAATCTAGGCAATTGCTTAGTTAAGGGTGCTTTTGGAGATTGCGATAAACCCTGCATGCCAGGAGTCCCAGGACCCATTTGTGAATTGATCAAGAATCAGATGTCTGATGACGAGGTTCTCATATTTTAGTGCATGGCTGCTCCGGGTGTTTGTATGGTAGCATGTATGGCCAGAGAATTCTCAGTTTTAATACCCACATGTTGCATTTGAATTGTGCAGGCATCAGTCAGATGACGTTTCTCTAGCTTTCTTATACCTCATTCAATCGCTAGATGACATAAATTGTATCGTACTTTAAATCAGCGTCTCTAGCATAGTGCTATGGCCTCGTATTTACTAGTGTCCACACCTTGCCGATCAACCTTGCCTGGTGAATGCTATGCAATGGCATGTTTAAGATGTTTTCTCGTGGCATATTTGGTGAATCTATAGTTTCCGTGATTTATTGCCTTCCCTCAGTTCATTGTTATTGCGATGCAGAGAATTTCTTCCTCTGCAGTCGAGAGAGCGGTGTGAGATGCTGGTAAGTGGAGCACATACTGAGCGCCGGTAGGAAGTTTCAACCTAGGAACTATCGCCATCTATGACATAAGAATGCAGGAATTGTTCCATCGGTAATGCCAAAAGGTGGCAAATAGCAAGCAAATTGAGGTAAACATAGGGCATTGGCACTTCTTTGGTGTCGGTGTCAGACTCTGGGCAAGTCGATAACCTAATTTCAGGTTGTTGATCATCTGAAAGTGGTGAGCAATCCCATCAAGGTCATACTTGTCGATATGGCATGACTCTGAAGGCGTTCCATGTCTTTGAAGACAAATGATCTCCTTCATACACGGGGTCTGAGGATTTTTTAAACCGGTGCATAACCCGAATTACTCAAAACAAGTACCACAACTAGGGCTGTACAAGGGGTGCGATTCTACTAGCTAATCAGATTGAACCGGCTATTCATGCTTGTAAATATGGCATGACTTTGAAGGTGTTTTGTGTCTCTGAAAACATTCATACAAATGACCCAAGGATCTTCTAAACCAATTTAAAAGCCGGATTACTCAAAACGAGTACCACAACTAGGGCTGTACAAGTGGTGCGGTTCTACTAGGGAATTGGATTGAGCCGGACATTCATACATGTAACTATGGCATGACTCTAAAGGTGTTCAGTATCTTTGGAGACAAACGATCCCATTCATATACATGGCTTGAGGATTTTTTATTCTCATTAAAGCAAGCTAAAACCCTAATTACTCCAAATGAGTACCATAACTAGGGTTGTGCACGTGGTCCAATTCTTGTAAGGAATCGGATTGAATTGGTTATGAGGATAGATCTAATTTCCGATTTCAAATTTTTAAAACCGATAGTTTGGGATTAGATTTCAAGTTTTGGAAACTGAATCCATCCACCAGTTCACCTATTAGGGAACCTATTTTATGAAGTTGGAAGAATATGATTAATTTTTCTTTAATGGGCTTAACTTTCCTATTACTTTATATTTCTATGATTTTGTACTGATATTATACTATGAGTTCCCTTGTCGCTCTTATTATTTTGTTTTACCTGCTATTTATATTGCCTTTGGAATAATGAAGTAAAGAAAAAAGAAATCGACTCTTGAGTAAACACAAGAGTCAGACCGGACAAGCAAGGCATGTTTCAAGACATTATGTAAGTTCCAACCACTCTAAACTTGATCAGCATTACAACATCTTTGTACCCTTTGCTCTTACCTAAATCATGGCTTCGCTCCTCGGCACATCTTTCTTTCATTAGGGGAAATAATCAAGGGCAACATTGATGATACGGTAAGTATGCTTCCCAAAGCAGATAGATGGGCAAATCTCATGAATACCTTCTCCGGGGAACATCAAATTCTGCATGTCTCGCCATTGACCCACTTCAAGCCAACCTCCCCGTCCATACTTTTCCAATGCAATGAACTCTGGTGCAGTCATTTTCCTCACTGACGGTTGGTTGGTGACTTTTTAGGAGGATCTAACATCGTTCTCTTCCGTGCTTAGAGCCTCACCAAACTCTGACCTTTCTGTCCAAGGTATCATTTCATTCAATTGGCTGTACAGAAGGACATTCCAGAACATGGTCCCCTCTCTTTCTCTCTAAAGGAGTACAAGTTTTGCAGACCTTTTTTTTTCTTTGTGGGGGGGGGGGGGGGGTGGGGGAGGAGGGAACGATGAAAGAGCATCTCCTCCTGCAGAATAGATGCCCACATCGGAGGTTTCAATACTGAGAATTGCATTCTCTGGTAAAGCAAGCCTTTCACAGAGAATTACATTCTGACAGAGAATTGATTCTTGGTAATTTGCCTTTCAGAACATCTGTTGGAACCTCACTTTCCCGAGGGAAAAAGAAAGGAAATGGACCAATGGAAGGACGTCGACAAAGTTTCTCATCTAACCCCAAAGTAGAAGCGATCTTAATTTCCAAGGAAGATAGAACTGGGTAAGAGTTTCAACCATGACCTCTCAACCTCATCGCACCTTACACCCTATAGCTCTAAATGATCTAAATCCTAGTATTTCAAACGAAGTTACCTTATTTCTTCAACAACAAGAAGAAAATTGAGTTACGCAATGAGCTCTACATGTTACTCATGGAGAAGAAGGAAAAATTGCTGACCAGCTAATTTGGTTGACCAAAAGATGGCACTCAAGTGTGAAGTAAAGCCCTTCAACTGATCACCAACTGCTAACCGTCGTAGATCAGAAAGTGGAAAGGCCTATCCTTGAACAAGCTCTATCATCAAAAATTTCCCCTTTGAAGAGAACTCAATTATGAACTCAATGTAACCTTAAGTTGAGCTTTGCGATCGGGAATTATAAGGCCAATTTTAAGTGACACTGCTCGGACAAGATCTGTCGAACGTCAGGGCATGCGTTCAAATTCTCTTAAAGGTATCTCTAAATGCTCATTCGGTGCATGACTATGCTCTGGCAACGGGATATATCATATTGTTTTTCAAGTGACTCCTACAAGCGATGTTGTCGATGGATTGAATCTCCAAACTAGAATGCCTTTGGGTTTGGTCTAACTTGATGTGATCTCCATTTGATCCCGTCAAACCAAACCCTGAGATTTACTTCTCTCCAATGTCAAAAAGCCTAATGCGATTGTCCCTAGCTGGAAAAAGTATTTGCGAAACCAAATAAAAGATCCTAGTCCAAAAAAAAAAAAAAAAGGAGGAGGAGAATATACACGGCCAATTAGCAAAACAAGAACACTCACCAATAACCTTATTGCGAAATTAATGCAAACCTTCAAACGTTTGGAAAAATATGAAACATTTTACATTTTTCTTTTGCAAACATAACAAAAACTTTAACATCTCAAAAAATGAAAAACATCTCCTAGTATTGCTCCAAATTTGGCATACGTTAATCCATGCATTTTTGCGTCATCTTTTTCACGTGTCAGACAATATGGTTGTTGATAGGTTGTTGTTATTGGAGAAAATATTTAATTATTGCTAAGTGCCACGTCAGTGACATGGCATGCATTTTTCCACTTGAGCCAATCACAATTTGACACGTGATACCGCAAAAGCTGCCGTGCAATTATGGTACAAGTCAGGAAATTTTATACTTGTCAAGTTGTGATTGCGCAACACGTGGCGCAACCACTGAATGTTCTAGGTTGTTGTGTTGAGGTGAACGTAAGTGATGTTGACCCTTCCAAATGATACCGTGCAACTCATTTCCAGCAAACATACTTGGAAATTAGGGCCAACGAAGATTAGAAATTGGAGCTATTGAAGGTTCGGGGCTGCTGTGAGTTAATAGTGGAGCTATTACCGGTCAAAAGTTGCCATCCTCGTATGAAAAGACAATATTAGCGATAGGTGTTCACACGGACTTTATAAACGTTGTCAAGTCGGGTCATCAAAAAAATTACTATCTTTTTATTAGTTACATTATAGAGCTTATGTATATCAAATTCACATCGATCTATGTCTGACAAGTTGGAAAGATAGCATTGAGAATAGATATAAAGTATTTGACATATACTAAATATTTGACAGATACTAATTACGTAACAGTCGTAAAACATCATGGATTTTATTTTTCGAAATGTTTAAAAATATATTAAATTTACAACAATGATATGTACTCTTTTTAGACTTTTGAAAGTTTGTGTTGATTGTGCTGCAATGGTAAATAAAACATTGTATGTTTCTCTACTAATAGTCCCCAAAATATATGCATATCTTGCTCATTCATTTCTATTTCTCAATAAGAAATAAAGGAGCCTAATTATTTTAGCCTGATACCCCAAAAAAACCTTCATTTTATGTCCAGCCTCAATTCTACCTTAACTTTTTTTCGTCTTGCAAAAATCCTTTTAACTTTCAATCCCATCCCAATTTCCTTGTAAACTTCTTTTTTTCGTCTTAAAAATAATCACTGACTTCTACTTGAATCCTATATGTGTCATGTTAACCCTCTGTCCAAAATTGTCATTGATAATGTGGCATTTTTCACATCATTGTTTTAGTATTTTATCAAATTTCATATTTAAGAAGATGGCTTTTGGAAATGAACTTCTATGTTAGCCAAAATAAATTTTTGTTAGATTGGAAATTTGGTAAAAGCTATAGCAATAAGAGTTGGCTTTCTTCAAATGTTACTACACTTAAGAGAGTTTTCCTTTGATTTGGCTTAAGAATTTTTTATTCTGCACTCAATCTTCAATTTCTCATGCTCTAGAATTTACCATCTCTAGCAATAGGAGAGCTTATGCTCAAGACACTCTAGTCAAGATGCTTGAAATGCCATCTCTCAATTGTAAAGGCAAATTCTTGACAATGGGTAAATACATACATAACATATTTGAGATTTAAGTAAAAGTTTGTAATCCTTTATTGAAAAGTTTATGGTGAATTTAAAACTATTCTTAAAGCTAGTATTTTTTATGGTACAAAACAAAGTTTGTGATAAATATGAGACTATACATACAGTTGGGATTCTTGGACGGAAAAATGTTTATAGTAGAATAGAAAATAGACCTCAAGTTAAAGGTTTCTTAGGGCATTAGGCTTAATTATTTTGTTCTAATATTTTTGGTTGATTGCTGGCAAAGAAGCCTCTTGAAAATATTCCATCTATTGAAACTAAGGTGATCCGTTAAGGTGATTTGTTCCAAGGTATGTCGGTTAATCTTAGAACTAGAAACCTGTTATGGTCAATTTCAAGTTTGTGGAATTGTGAATTGACCCACCTAGTCCTAGAACTGGCTCGACCAGATCCAACTCTTGGGTGAGTCCAAGAACCCAATGTGATATATTTTTTTCTTTTACAAGACTGCAAGTGTTGTTGCATTGGGTAAACTCTTGCTATTTAGTATTTGGATCTTTAATCAATGAAAAGCTCCATTGAAAGACGCTAAAGATGTAATTAAATATGATTGAGTATCATTAACTTGCTAACAAAAATATATACCGCTCTAGTTTGAGCAGTCTAGGGGTTCAGTCCTCACACAATCACCAATTCCGGCAAGAAGCCCTCAAAACCTATCAGTTTAGTCTGATTTTTGATTCGGTCCGATTTAAGTGTTCATCATTGATTACAACCAGATAAATGTGGGCTAATAAAAAATCATAGCCAATACGCTTAACTAAATTTTTATGCATGCCTTTGTCTTATAACGTACTACTTATGAGGAGCCCAAAAGTTCTTCAACCAACTTGATTCTTGAATATATTTAATAAGACAAATCTTTAATTTGATAAAACATAGATAACCTTGTGCTGGACATGATCCATTTGCACAAGAGAACATGGCGCAAATTAAACTCGAGTTATAGATAACGGAACTTGAGTGATAATCCGACTACTTGACATGTCAAACTTAACATGTCGACGTGACCCGACACGACTCAACATGTTTTCGTTGCAATTTAATAATTCACTATTTAGAATTGACATCTTGATGTTGTAGGACGACATTGACCAATACGAATCATAAATGCGATTATGACGCGCCGACCCGAATCCCTCATCCCTTGCGCCTCTCTC
Source organism: Melaleuca quinquenervia (assembly GCA_030064385.1). Classification (NCBI taxonomy): domain Eukaryota; kingdom Viridiplantae; phylum Streptophyta; class Magnoliopsida; order Myrtales; family Myrtaceae; genus Melaleuca; species Melaleuca quinquenervia. The sequence continues at coordinate 11,383,729 of CM057721.1, read as the reverse complement.
ATTCGGTAGGCCTAAAGTCGCCCTCTCTTGCTTCTGCTATTCAAGCACTCCAAGTTACTGAAGTGCTCCAAGCTAGGAGACGATGTCCCTCTCCACTCAAGCTACTTACCTCTGCTTTAGCATCATCAATCATCTTTATTTTCTTAAAAATCGATTAGCGCTCGGGGAGTCGCGACTGATTCGGGGTATAGACTTCTCCTTATTGAGATAGGAGAACGACAAAACCATGTAGTCGCCGACATGGTCAAACAAATCCCTAGCAAAGAAAAGATAAACCCATGGTCAGACAAATGATCATGAACTCATGTTTGTCTCTTTCCCTTGACCAAATGCTTAATCTCATCCGATCCCTTCTAAAGATGCCAGATCCCAGTATATGTTATCATGGCACGACCGCGACATTAAAGTTATACTTAAGTCGGTTTATTTGAGCTCGAGACCTTAATCTTGGACTCACTTTCTCGAAAAGTTATTTTTGATTGTGAAAGGGAGAATCCAAAAACGTTCTCATCTTATCTTTCATGCGCTTTTAGTTGGCATAGCTCGACCGGTTCGTGCTTCCTTCCTAAATAACATGAGGAAAAACGAAGGGATGATGGCATGAATGATCTTTGATCTTTTTTTTCCCTTCGATTTGGGAAATATTTTCAATGGACCTTTTTTTTTTATGTCATCGGTCCTTGGAACTCTTTTGATTTGAACGATATTAGTCGTTCTATTGAATGCTTCAATAGTCGCAATCAAATGGCTTTAAGTGCTTAATCAAGTGTCATTTACATGCCTTTTACAAAATTTAAGAACATTAAAAGATATATGAAATACTTAATTTACCAAAAAAAAAAGATATATGAAATTAACCTTTCCCTAAAAGATATATATTTTTACGAAACTTCGATAGAGGACAGTGGCGGAGATGGCGGAACTCGCGGAGGAGGACGGCGGAATTGGAGTCGAGGGTAAGAGACCCTCGCCACTAGCCGGTGAGGCCATAGACCCCCTGCTAGTCAGTCCAATGTTGAGGAGTCATCTAGGGCCATGGCCCCACCTAATATTTGGGCAAGAGTTGTAGCCCTCACACTAGATCTACCATTACAAATCTAACAAGAGGTACAACGCTAGCTAGATCTATGGCCTTACCTAATATTGGAGTTGTCGCGATTGCCTTACTTGATGAGGGCAGAAATTGATCATCGGATTGAGAGGGCCTAAACAATTAGCAACTTCCAATGAGTTTTTAGATTGGCAAAACGGGACCACAATGCATTGAATTACGCACCGACTATAAGAATAGCGTTCATAGATTTATACGTATAACTAAAATTAACGCACAAGAGGCGCATCTTAACGTAAGACGAAATTTAGCCTTGGAATCCTACAGTAAGTGTGCTAATGTAAAAGCATTAGCAAAATGAGTGACCTCTTAAGAAACCGTCTATTTATATGCTAAAAGACAAAATCGTGGTATGAGATTAGCCAAGCAAATATCACATCGAGTGAGTCAATTTATGGACGTCACAATATGGAATTAAAGCCAGCCCCTCTAGTAGGTATATATGATTTAAGGACAAACCATGTGAAAGTCAATGGGCCTATAATGACTAGTCCGATGAGACCAAAGTGTGATCGACGGAGCGAGAGGGTCTAGACAACAAGCGGCTCCCAATGAGCTTGGAAGATAGAGTAAGGTGTAGATTGAATCGTGCAACAAACAAAAGAGAGGCACGTGAAACTAGAATTAAATCGCAAGATGCAATTTTCGACGTGTTTGATAAAATCTAATGATGGAATTCAGACATTAAGCGTGCTCAAGTAAAAGCGCCTCCCTAGACATTTCACTCTCTCCATCTCTCATGTGAAAACCCACGCATACCCGAACTCTATCCAGACATTTGGGAAGCCCTCATTCAACTGTGGGCAAGGTCCAACCATCCTCACCGCCGCCCCCACCGTAGGGTTCGAACATGACAGCCAGATCGATCCGAACCGACCCAATTACCTTCGCCAAATCGGCCCTCTCTCGATCCGAGTGTGTGCGCCTTCGGATAATTAGAGGTAGGCTATGACATTGCTCTATTGCCTACCAGGATTGTTGGACCCTATTGCCCTACGTACACCCCCTCTCTCAAGTTTACATTTTATTTTCGATCTACTTTTTTCTATCATTTTCCTCTGCTTTAACATTTATTTGAGGTGATACCCCCTCTTGTTGTTCTGACATAATTGCTATGTGAGCACTTATAATGGCCATTGGACTACCAACAGGAGCATTTCTGTCTAAGCATCCGATGGAACGGAATCCGGATTTCAATGCTTTGGGGGCCATTCGATATGAGATCCGACGGCCCCTATAATTAGGGGGATTTTTTTTTGTTTATCTTTAAAAAAATCACAACCGTCCGATTTGATCAGATGGCTGTGGTGGAAATCTGATCCCCTGACCATCTGGTGATTCATTCCCAACGAAAGGGCTAAGTACTGCACGAACTAAAAAGTTCGATGATGTCAATATCCCTATGAAAGATAAGAAAAAAAAAACTGGTGATTATCTAGCTAGCTTCTTATTATGAAGGGCGGGAATCAAGTTCTCGACATCATTCTTTATTTTGTCGAAATTCACTAAACAATACATAATTATCTGCAAATCGGATATCCATACCATCTTCACATCAGTAAAATAAATAAATTCAATCGTCGATCCATATTTTTTGAAAATCCTCAGTAAATTTAATGTAACGTTCTAGTTAAATCATCGTGTCATGCCAGTAACTAAACCTATGTTATGTTATCAAGAGTCCATAACTATACGTAATTTCCATGGTTGGTCGGTGCATTAATTCTTTCATCTCTCCGTATATTGATTTTTTTTCTTTTCTCTCTCTCTCTCTCTCTCTCTCTCTCTCTCTCTCTCTCTCTCTTTTGTTCAGGTGATAGTCAAATAATACCAAGTCTTTGTTTTGATATTCAATGAGATTGGTCGCAATAACTCCAAAGTATTTGGACTCCGCAAAATTTGTGAAATTAAATGCATGGAATCAACATTGTTTCACCATATATGGAAACACGCACACGGCACTTGTTACTTTTTAATCAATTGTAGTACTTCATTCGTTTCACGGAAAATATAGCATCTCTGAAAATTACTTTTTGTAAAATCATTTTTCTTTGAAAATAATAATATTTTTCTAGTGTTCATTTATCAAAGTCCACTAGCTCGCCGGCCTCAAGCAAGGTTGAGGTATGGTATTGGAGGCCGCGATATTTAAAAATAAACAAAGAAGATGGAAAATGCTTTCCATTTTCAAAAAAGTGAAAAATATTTTCTTCACTTTTGAAGGCGTTTTTTTCCATTGGTGAAAAATATTTTCCTTGACTATTTTATTTTTTGTGAAACAAACGCCGGAAAATTCAAAAAATATTTTCTTGAAAGTTATTTTCCGTGAAACGAACGAAGTCTGAGATTTATTTTCGCCCTCCATGAAATTATCATTTTAGGTTTTGTTTATTTTGCGAGTAATTAATAATTTAGAGAACGCTTTCGTAAAAATCGATAGCTCGTATTACTTACAAAAATAAATGGATGGAAAAATGCTTTCATTTGTTCGTAATATTATTTAGATATAAAGATTTATTTTTCTTGCCTTTTTACAGAATAGACCCACAATTATTTGATTTAATTTTCAACAATTAGCAATAGGTAAATCAATAAATATTGAGAAAATGACGCAAATGGCTCCCAAACTGAGGCTCGATATGCAATGTGATTCATTAAACATTTATTTTATTCAATATGATCCATAAAATTTGGTATAATATGTACATTGATCTCCGAATTTAAAACTTTGGTACAAATTCGACTTTAATACCGAACTCTATGAAAATGTTTAAAATTGTCCATGAATTTGAACTAACTGAATGACAATATTGAATATGTTCGCAGAGTTCGAGGGGTAAGTTGAATATGTATTAAAAGTTCGAAAATCGCATTAAATAAATTTAAAAGTTTAGCAATCGTACTATATATTATTGATGTAAAATTTATGAATTATATGGAATATGAGGAATTAAGAGATTATTTGTAAGATAAAAGTGACCGGAGGGTCATTGACCACGATAGATGTTCTGTTCTCTCTCTCTGACCTCACGCCGATTCACTCGTGTGTGCCCAGAGCCAGAGCCACAGAGAGAGAGAGAGAGAGAGAGAGAGAGAGAGAGAGAGATTCAATTCTTCTCTTTTGCGTCCACTTTCTTCGACTCCTTCCCCGCGTGGCCGGAGAGAGGAAGAGCGCTTCGAAACGCAAACCCGTCGCTTTTACGGCGCGCGATCCTTCCCCCGAAAACTCGCCGCACGCGTCTCGGCTCGGTCGGCGGCGGCGGCGAATCGATCCATCGATCCACCCGGGGACTGGCCATGGGGGACGGGGCGGAGCCGGCGGTGTCGGAGGAATCGGCGAAGAGGATCGAGGACGAAGTGCGCCGGGCCCTCGAGCAGGCGAAGGAGCTGCAGGACATGGCGTCCTCCCTCAACGCCAGGACCTCCGGCGAGGACCAGCTGATTGGGCAGCGCGCGGTCGCGCTTGATTCTACCATCCGCCGCCTCCGGTCGTCTATTGATTCCCAGCTCAATCTCAAGCTCTTGGATCCTAAGCTGGCCGAGAAGGCACCTACTCTTTCCCTGCTTTTTTTCCCCCTTCTAATTATTATTAAAAGCTCTCGGTTAATTATGGCGATTATTGTTGTCGTACGTGAGTGAGTTATGATCGGAAAGGTGTTGCATGCAGCTAGAAGAGGAGTTGCAGAGAGCGAGGTGTATAATGGTTGATGGAGACGCCTCCGCTTTCTTTCCTCCTAAACCTCAAGGTGAGTCTGCTTTTCTAAGTCCTTAATGTCCATTTTCGAATCAAACTTTAAAACTTGAAGGCCTGCTTGGGTTGGTACCCTATCGTACATCATGTTCCGTCGGTGAAGGTGATTATGGTTGATAATGGTGCGCAGGGAGGTTTCTGCGGATGTTTCTGGGTCCAATCAACGTGCGTGCCTCTAAGAAAGATGTCCAGCTGAAGGTTAAGGAAGAGTACAACAGTTACAGAGTACGTGTCTGTTTGCCGATTATGAATTCACATGATTTGGTCGGCTTTGTCATTAGGATGCTACTCGACAGAGTTGATCATCGATTCATACGGATTTATTTTCCTGTTTGGTAATTGATGAGACAGCACACATGTGCCCTCCCTTCTTTTGTCTTCTTATCCTTGCAGTGGTGCATGTACGCTTTTTTGGCCTTTTTAAATGGTCATAGATATGGAAACAATCCTTGTCTTCTGATAAACAAGCTGTTCATGGCTTCCATCTCATTTTCTTTTCTTTATTTTTGCAAGCGTTGGTTTCAGCTTACATATTTGCAGGTAGTTTTACCCACTTTATTGCTAGATGCAACTGCATTAAGATCTCTTTGAAGCAAACCTCCTCCTAACTTGCAAAGAGCAAACATGAAATGCGATTCTGTACATTTCTCAAGGATTTTTTGCCCTTAAAGTTTCCCCTCAGTAACACGACTTAGAAGCTGAAATGATTTATTTGTACCAACAGTGGCGGTGATGCCATTTATGTTGCCAAAGTAAAATTGGATATGTGAATCAAATTTCTAGCTGGGCAGCTGTCATTAGGGACTTCATGTATTCCTCACATCTGGTGAAATCATGAATATTCCCCGTTTCTTGTCCTTCTCATTATTCCAATATTGTTCAAGGCTATGTGCATGCTGCTCATTTGACCAAGATGGATTTGTGTATCAATTAATGGTCATTTGTTTCTTTTCATTTTACTACAGATGTAATGCCACACTCTAGATGGCAAAAATTGGACTCGTTTGTAATTTTCATCCCATGATTTCTGAGTTTATGGCAATCATAAAGTATATGTAATTCGTTTGATGTGTAGGCAAGATTCTTCAATCATGATGCATTCTACATTCCCAGATCCCTGTAAAATCTTTTATGCTTCTTGGAAAGCTCACTAAAACATTTTTATCTTGAAAATCTTGTAAGGTCTATTCTTCATTGCGGTTATGCCTTTAAATCCTCTTATACAACAACATGCTAAGCTTTGTCCTACTATGTGGGTATATGGTCCTTCTATAGTGTATATGAGTTACATCTGAAGCGAATTTTCTAGTAACTCATATTTGGAACCAGAACTTACACTGTTTCCTTGGAGCAGGATAGAACTGCCCTTCTGTTTCTTCTGTTCCCGGCAACCTTGCTTGTATTGAGATCTTGGATCTGGGATGGCTGCCTTCCAGCATTTCCTGTTCAGTTATACCAGGTAACCCTCAGTATCATTTCCATGCTGATATGAAGTTTTTGTCAATGTTTGTAACAGTGGAAGATTTTATTTATTTTTAACTTGACCATGTGGCCTAGGCATGGCTTTTGGTCCTGTATACTGGTTTGGCGTTCAGGGAAAACATTCTGAGAGTCAATGGAAGCGATATTCGTCCATGGTAAGTAAATTCATGTATACACTACACTGACCTGTATTATCAAACCAGATGTCCTATGCAAAATTTAGGCTGCTTATATGGGTTTCACTAACTTGAGCTATTAGGCCCCAGTCTCATTCCCTAAGTTCCAACAATCCAGTGGCACAGGTTAAATAATTTAGTGAACTTTATGATCAATCTTAATTAGTTTTTCTCAAATTTTGCGCTGTTACTGAGCAGTTGGAGATTTTAAACATTTAGCTGTATTTGGAACTTGAAGAGTTGGAGGAGTTAATGCTATTTGAAATCAATTTAAGTTGGTTCTCAAACATGACTTTTTGCTTGTTCAGTTCATGAGATCCTGCTGCTCAATTAAATGGCCTGAGAAGTAGTGTTCTCTTAATCCATGCATATAGTCTCTGGGCTAAATTGAAAGTTAGTTTTACAAGTAAATGCCAGATTAAAGTGAAATTTAGCATATTTCAGTGGCTTGTCAAGATCTTGACTATTCATCTATTATAAGACTACCTCCAGACATTAAAAGTCAAATTCATCATTTTGGATTTTCGTCTCTCGCTCATTAGTAGGGAGACGCACCAGTACTCTATGTGCAAGAATTTGCACTTTAACTAAGATTATTGGGGTGAAAAAGATTGTGAGAAAGCTGGCATGTAGAATATGCATTAGTCACTATGCATGAATTTCTGTATGTTATTTTGGATTTTGTGTAGAATTTGGACACGTCAACACTTTCAACTGCGAATAGGGTCTTCATGGTAAAATGAAAGTAGAATATTGACAGACATATGTAATTTGACTTATTAGAATGCATGTGTGATCCCAAGTAAATTAAGAAAGTCGTCTGGCTTTACCCACATCATAGGTCTCAACGTAAATTTTCTCCACAAGCTACCTTCAAGAAGATAGGTTCAACGAAGCTGGTGAATCATGATACTCTTCGACCAAAAAAAAAATCATGATACTCAATTTTAAGAATGTTAACTTTTTGAATGATAACGAATGAGCGGCTTTGAAGTTCTGTGTTATGGAATCACACCACAAGCACAGTACCCAGTGTGCTTGCTCGAACCTTTGATATGAGTAGGTGAAGGATAACGAAGCTGGTGAATGATAATACTCAGTTTTAAGAATGTTAACTTTTGAAATGATAATGAATTAGCGGCTTTGAAGTTCTGTGCCATGGAATCACACCACAAGCACAGTACCCAGTGTGCTTGCTCGAACCTTTGATATAAGTTGGGGAAAGGCTCTAGAACTTTGAGCACATTTTTTTCGTGAAAAGTTTAAGAGTTGGGAAACATTTCCAAACATTAATTGGTTATATCAATCTAAATGAACGAACGAATGAGAAATATTATCATCATTCATGAAAATAATTACACATGGATTTTTACTGATAATGAAAAGATTTTTCATCGACTAATATCTTTAAGCGATATAGCCAATCATTTTTTGGAAAATGTTTTCTAAATATTAAGAGTCTTTTTCGAAACAAATGCGCCCTTTATTGGCATATCAATTTGTAGTATCTGAGTTGGACTTTCTGTATCCAAAGTCCCTGAATAGAGGTCACCAGCTCATATGTTTTCTCATGCACTGTCACAGCATATGTCTGTGCTAAAATATGCTACTGTAAGGATCTGTAAACATAACTGGAGATAAGATTTCATTCCTGAGTTTCATTGACATTTCACGGTGTAGACATATGCTGAAGCATGTGTAGAAACATGTTACTGCTCCTCAATGTCACATAAGTTTTTCGAGTTTTGCATATAAAGGGGCAAAAGTTTTGTTTATAAAGGGGCAAAGGTTGGGGGGAGGCCAAGCATGTCCATCTGGATGTGAAGTGTAATATTGATAAACAAGAATTGTTGCTAGCTATTTCCAAAAGAGTGAACCAACTCCTTTTTGAACTAAAGAAATTTTATGCAATCAGAGTCCAACCTTTTTCTTGCATTAAGTTTACTAGTGGACATGGAGCTCTCTTCCAAATATCTGGAAATGCTAGTCCATAAGTACCTATTAGCGAAATCTTTAATGTTGCTTGTGGTTTTTGAAATCCCTACTTCATTTATTCAGTCACATCTTTGAAGTTCTTGACTGCTATGGTTCAACGTGATCTCATTTGTATATTTCATATCGAAATCACTCTTCCTCGATTGTTAGATCTTGTCAGATACTTTTTCCTTCAGAACTTTGTTCACTGTCCCCCCCCCCCCACCCCCCCCCCCCCCCAAAAAAAAAAAGATGCTGGTGGCGATTTTCTTTTCTTGTGCCGCCATTTGCACCGACCATTTCTTTGGCCATTTATTGGCACTACTTAAAAAAAAAAACTATAATTTCTGTTGTTTTAAGAAATGCTAATCTGTCATAAGGCACTAGTAGTCAAAGGAATCTTCTATGTTATCTTAACAGTCTGTCTTATCCCCTTTAAGGTATCATGCCAATAATTGTTCAAGATTGATAATAAGACTTTGAAGAGCTACGTTAACTTTGTCAAGCATGCATGCTGGAGGATGTTGAGTATCATAGCTGGACAAGCTAAAGTACATAAATTCATAATGGAGGTGTGATCTCACGTGCGTTTTAGAATGCAGGATTATTTATGACTTTGGTCTTGAGTGTGTAAATTCATGGAGAATTTGTTCTAAATAGATCGTGGTGGTGTAAAAGGATTGCGAACTTTTAGCCCACTTGGGGGGCGGAAAGTGTTTGATCCACTTACTGCTGTGAATTTCAACTGGGAACATGACAATTTATTCCTCACCCTTATGTTGAACTTTTCTTCCATTAAGTGGATGTATCCTTGCATATAGTTTGGTCTTATCTTTGCTGGGATTGAGTGCTTCTCTATTAGCTTATGTGCTACTGTGCTTTCTCATCCACAATTGTGTTTGCATGCTCTCTTTTCCTTTCCGCTTTTGATGGTTGTATGGATAACCTTGGCATGTGTGTAATAAACTTAGTAATGGTGTGCCTCTTGCAAAGCTAAGAAAGATTACATGGCAGGTGGATATACCATCACTATTTTGCCATGATAATGGCGCTTGTCAGCTTGACATGGGAGATCAAAGGACAACCAAATTGTTCTCAAAAGCAGGTTAGTTTCGTTTTGTTATCAAATGCTTCAAATTTGGTCTCTGAGTTTTGGATGATCAGTTTGAATCTCTTGCAGAGAGGAGTGCAACTTTTCCTACAATGGGCCATACTGCAAGGAGTGGCAATGCTTCTACAGAATAGATACCAACGCCAAAGACTATATACTCGTATTGCATTGGGAAAGGTGCTTAAATCCAAATATTTTCTTCATGTGTTTGTATTCTATCTCATCATTTTTGGTCTGTCCAAAATATTGTGTCTTTTGATTTTTCATTTGCATGTCCATTATTATCTTCACTGCAAAAGCTAATATTTGAAAAATCGATTCAGGCCAAGAGAATGGACGTTGTTTGGGGAGAGACAGCAGGAGTGGAAGGCCAGTTGTGGCTTCTGTGTCCAATACTTTTCATTTTGCAGGTCAGACATGCATCCGATGAGCAAATGACCTTGCAGATAACAGATTCTCAATAAAGCTATAAATTGTTAACCTTATATTAGTTTATTTAGCTAGAATGGAATGAAATGTTGAAACTCTTTCTGCATGGAGGAAAATGAGCTTAAGAACCTGAAAGTTCTGTACTGGTAGGATGATCTATACTGGGGCTACATTGGTGGTTACAATATGGAGCCAGGATAGGATGATTTTGCCACTATGACTCTCCCTTCCTCTCTCTCCCAATCTCTCTCTCTCTCACCCCTAAAAACAATTTTGACTTGAACTTTTGGCCTTCTCTGAAATGGAAGATATTTGCATAAGATGATTATCTAGAGATTATGATACCTCTACGTTGAAGTGTAGAACTTATGCACTAGACTGATTCTTTTGTTAATAAATGATTTTTGCTTCCTATGGACTGTACTTCAGGGTTTCGAGGCATATGTTGGGTTTTTGCTGCTCAGAACTGCTTTTGTTGGCGTGGCTTCTGAATGGCAGGTGCGTGATGTGTTTGATGCTTGTAATGATTTGTATCTTTTCCCCTCATCGATGGCAACCATTTAGGAACAGATGAGCCACTTCTGTAAAAATCAAGCACGTACAACCTGGTTTTGGCAGGTCATACTCTGCGGGATGCTCTTGGTCATCATGGCGGTCGGCAACTTTGTGAATACAGTGCAGACACTCATGACGAAGTCGAGGTTTAAGGCAAAGATGAAAAGAACAAAGAGCAAGCAATACTTGGATTAGGCACATCCCTAACTCCTAGCTAGCTTAGATTATGAATCTCATTTTTGAGCCTCCTCTTCTGTTTCTAGATTCCCATTACCCGCACAAATTCTTTTCCCCCTCCCTTTTCTGCTTGTGTGAGGACTGTCGATGCTAATGCAAGGCCGTGGAAATACGTCCAGCCACGGGAAAAATGTCTCTTGAAACTCAACCATTGCGTGAAGTTCTCATGCATCTTTTTCTCCCGATAAAAAAAAGTGCTTTTGAGTTTTCGGTGAGTCTGAACAGGATCTGAGACTTTGCCCAAATGGGCAGGCTTGTTGATTGCAACAGCAACACCATGGTGGAAAAGCATAATTGCACAGTCGGTACATAGCCAGGGATCTCAGCCATGTGTCCACGATGCCTTCCCATGATTAGCGGGTTGGATTCCTCTTCCCCCTCTCGATTTTGATGATTGGACAATAATTGCCATCTCTGCTACCAAATCTAGTGGCTTCTCCAACGTTGTGCTTCCCATGGCAGGCTGGCCTGCTCCTCGGGGAGTAGCATTAGGAGCACGTGTAAAAGAACCACTCCTGCTTTCACCGTCGGTTAACCAGAATGCGACGGTGAATGAAATGCGTATAATTCATGAGTCCATGCCGACGGCAGATCCAATAAATATGTTTCTTATTTGGTTCTATGTTCACTTCTCCTTTCAATCATTCGTACTCTCTCGTCCCTTCAGTCCTAAGCAACGCCCCGGACAGGTCCAGATCCAACGTGGTACTTTGGAGGGAACGACGATATAACTATTTGTGTGCGGGGGTTTATTAAAGTCAAGCGTCAGGGTCACGCCAAGTCATACTCTTCCTTTTGACATACGGTGAAAAAAACAAAGGAAAAGAAAGAAGAAAATTTCAATTTGCATCTTCGAGAAACAGTACCCGGAGGTGGGCAGCTGGTTTTGGGCCCCCTTACCAATTATTTTCCCCTCTTGATTTTTCGCCGGCACAGGACAATAATTTAACGATGTCAACCACTTTGAAAATGTCCAAGTCTCATTCTCCAAATCAAGCCCTATGAAATCTGATCAATACGATCTATTCTCCCCCGTTGTCGTGCTTCACGACATGGTACAAATATTTAATGCTCGCTCGCACCGGGCGGCGTATTTTACCCTACGAAACCGTGTCGCTGCCCTTTCATTCTTTCCGTCCATCTCATCTTGTCATCCTCCGGCTAGAGTTGATAGTTATTGCAAAGGCGGGGGTACATCTGGGTGTGGCGCGAATTTCAGCGTGTATTAAGTGACGAGGGGCCGATGTGAGATTAGCCTACGATCCAACTAAGGCGCGATGATGCTCACGCTGTATCTATTGTCGCGTCCAAATCACCTCATCGGATCACATGTGCCCGCGTTAGCAAAATGATGAAGAAGTCGACATTACCGTGATGAGAACTTTAATGCTAATCGAGACGCACCATTGTACTCAATTATGTAGCGACGGTTTTTGGGTTTAAGACTTACACCGAAGTGAAAGATGTTTCATTACAAAGATTCATAGAGAGGTTGAAAATAGTTTTGTCTTTTATTTTATTGGCTCAATTGGACAGAGGAGAGACGTGTTTAGGCAAAGCTAATCGGAATAACTTATAGATACCTCTACAATCGCAATTTAGATGTGATCTAGTGATTTAAAAGTACCTGAAAAAAGCTGCTCATTTAGTAGATTCCCGTCTTCAATATCCATTTCCTGTTTCTTTACTCCTTTGCTCATCTTCCACGTTATCTCACACAAGAACGCAACATAACTCTGATCGCAATCCGATCCGTACTCGGATTTACGCATGACATGGACCAGCAACTCAATTAGTTCGACACAACTTAATTCAATTGAAAAGCGTAATGATCGATCTCAAGCACGCATCTTCCACCAAAATCTGCACGACAACACCACATACGGCGATCAACCCCCAAATTTCAGCTCGTGGGTTGAATCAACAATTCAAGAAACCCCCAAACCCACATTGAATGCCACATTGTAAAAGCAGATGAATCTCTCAATTCACAATCGCATGCTTAGTCTGTCATGTTAGCATTACAACCATACTACGCCCCTAATATCCATTAGAGATATTTTCTTATATTGGAGATAATAATTTTAACTTCATTGACTCTCCGTATCTCTCAATACCGTATGATCTCTAATGATATCTAATCCGATACCCGATGGAGCAAGGCTTATGAGATGCAAAAGAAAAGGACGGGAAGCTTCCCATCATCACGTGGCTTCTCCGAACGCATCATGATAACCTTGTAGGTTTATACCAATACGGTACACAAAAGAAGGATTAGTTTAAGATATATTCACATGGCCCTCGTGATGATGTTGTAATTAAGGGTTTCTCTTTCTTTTTCTTCTTGCCCCTCAACTTTTTGATGTATCTTGCGTAGTGGGACAAGCAAAAGGGTCATACACATGTATACTCCAATTCGACACCGTTCCTGAATCTCCAAGTTAAGCATAATCTCTGCGGTGCGAGATGAGGGAGAGGCATGTGTACCCATTATTCTCTCTCCACCATTACCATCCCTTCCTCTTTACTGCTAATGACCAAATTAAACTAATCAGTAGATCAAAAGTGTACAGCCTGGGACCGTACCCACATATATGTTTTAAATACCAACCATTTTGCTCTACCCCCCCCCCCCCTCCCCCCGGGGGGCATGTGCTCCAGACATTTTATACGTGTATAAGTCAATTTTTATAAAGGAAAAGAGAAAGAGAGGGAACTAACCTAAGGTGACAGCAGAAATTATGACAAGGCCCACATGGGGATGGCTTCATGTGCATAATTAAACAATTTGTGTATTTTTTTTCCATGAAGTACCCAAAGGAAAAGAAAGAAAGGGCATGAGAGAGGTTAGATGTCATTCACACTCTCTTGTGTGAGATTAAAGAAGGGAACAAAAGTGAGAGAAAGGCAGAACGAGCTTGTGTGTGTGTGTGTGTGTGTGTATGAGAGAGAGAGAGAGAGAGAGAGAGAGAGAGAGAGAGAGGCACATGGTAGGGCATCTCCATGGAATTGATAGGTTTGAGGTTCTTGTTGGGGTGGACTGTGCAGATTGGGGAAAACACTCTCCCCCCCCCCCCCCACACACACACATCTTTTTGCCTAGTTGGCACAGTCGATGTTGTTTTGCCAGTTGGAAATTATGTTCATGGGAGGAGAAGAATATGTACATTTGGAGTTATCATACATGGTAGTTGTTGAGATTTTCCAAGCTACTTGTTGGAACTGTAAAAGGGCATCTATGATGCTTGTACAAAATCGGGTCGAGTTTTGTCTGGGGCCGACGCATGTGAGTCGACATGGCCCCAATCGATTCGACTTGATAGAGCTTGTTGCTCTATTAGATTTGATCCACACAAGAACCACCGTTTAATTTGGGAACAACTATGTTTAGCTTTCAATAAGGTCTTGATCAACTGCGTAGCCCTCGTCTTTTTCCTTGTTATAACTATTTCTTCCGATCACAGAACCGACAATAACATTTTCTATCGAGTTGCACCCGATGATTATTCTTTCTAAGAGTAAATAGTCACAAAAATCATATGAAATTGCATTCTGTCCCCTCCTATATTACTGATCTGCGAATTAAGTTTCTCTATGTAGCTCTAGCATATTGGATTTGTGTACGCATCTCCCCTCTTAATGGAATGACGATCGATTCTTCCATGGTATAGCCAGCCACTTGGAGATATTCTTTTTCCACTGACGATTGACAACATAGAAACTCAAAACTTGGTTGGACGAATAATAATAAAATCTTTGATACTTCCGCAGGCACAGATTTTGGTGTTATCGCACCGCAAGTCATGCTTATTTGAAAGCTAATGAGAAGAAAGTTCATCTGATGGGATTGCGAGATTAGAGAGAGAGTTCGCCCAACATCAGACAGACAATTAACCGATTCTTGGTACTAAATCAGCAAGTTAGCAAGTGCTATCGTTTCTGTTATGATTTTGTTACGTACAAGACACAGAAAGACGACAATTTCTGCCGAAAAACCAGGATAAAAACATGGCTGGATCATCACATTAAACTCTTATCAACCCCAGAGAACATTTCGTAGAAGGCAGGGAAGGACAGTGTCGGCTTTTACATGTTAATCAAAACGATAACTGGAATTCATATCATTTGTATGTAGTTCCCTTTTCGGGATGATGGAGTACAAAATAACCTAATCACACGGCGAAAAATTTCGCGAAAATTTCGTGCGGTCGCCAACTCTTTTATCCATATTCCATTTATGTCTCGAACATGAAATTCTAATCGGCTCGTCATTAATTTCGTCATGATAAAATTAAACCCTGGAATCATCTAGCCAAAATGCAAAAACCAAGTGGTCAGATGATGACCCTTCCTGCTCATGATCTGGCTTCATGTTCCATGTTAAAATAACAAGGCAGATGTCACCACTTCGACATAAGATCGTCCTACATCATTAACTTAATCACTTCATCATCAGGTGAATAAAATACTGCAAAACTCAAATATTGCACAAAACCAAAGTTGATGGAATAGCTGCTGAAGAAAGGGTTAAATTAATTAACATGGACAATGAGAGTTATTATACAATTGCAATAAATCGAAAGTGAGATGAAAAAACAACAAAAACCCAGCTGCTTTTGAACTTATACAACCGAAGAAATGAGAGAGAATCCACAGATAAGCAATTATATCAAGCGGAAACGAACAAATGAGACCAACTTCTTCTTCTCCTTCTTCTTCTTCTTCCATGTGCCTCGTCTTTCAAGTGGCTTCCTCTGAAGTCTTGTCTCTCTCACCTCTCCAAGAATGGCATGCTGCCTGCTTTCTCTTCGCAAGCTTTATTCTCCTCCATTCTCGATACCAATTTTCCTTCCACTTTTGCCTCCCAAGTTGCTAAAATTTATTCACCAAATGAATTAAACAAATCGGAGAGACGGGGCGCGGTAGAAACCGACAGTGCCTTGGATGAATTCTGCCGTGAATAATTGCTCTCCTGACTTTCCACCAAAGAAGACGGACGATGAAGAAGGATGGTGTTTCGGAGGGAAGAATAAGAAAGGACCGGAAAGAAGGGTAAAGGATAAAGAAGGAACAATAATGTTAAATTTATTAGGCTTTGAGCTTAAAAATAATTTCAAAAGGTATGTTTAAAAGAGCTTTTTGAGCAGATACATGTGTGTATATGGTACAACCTCCTTGCATAATGGTGGATTCCACCACCACCACCACCACCACCAACAACTGCTGTCGCACCTGTTGAGGTCTATTGAACCATGGCTAGAAAAGACGGTGCCCCGTTTCCTCCACCGTTCGGGGGTGCTGATCCGTTCGGCCTCTGGAATTCGATTTTATAGGCCATTTTCCTCTCCTCTTCCAATTCTTCATCCTCATCGTTTTCTTCATCAGTCTCTTCCAATTCATTTTCCTCCTGATCGTCGATATTATCACTGTCACCTTCCTCCACCTTTTTATCATTGTAATTACTGGTATTTACCCTTAAATGTTGTTGATCCGAATCCAAGTGTTGATTTTGATGCTGCTCTTGCCCTATGAGCTCTTTCACGGTGTCTTCTGGCTTCAAATCCCAAAAAAATAATCAGCCCTCACACTGAACATGGATTGAATCAACCACAAATGTAAATTTTTCTACTGAACTATGTACCCTAATTCATAATTCGATCATAAATGGTGGGATTAGACATGGACACTCAACATTTTTTTTACAAGGAAATGTTACCTTCTTAAGTGATCCTCCATTTCCTTCTTCAACTATCCTCTCTTGTGCACCTGAATTGCCACCTCCATCTTTATGTTCGGGCTCACTCCCCTGCGCCGGTGGTGGCTGATCCTGAGTGATTATTGGAGCTGCATCCAAAGTCGCCGTACTTGGAGACAGCTCGGCCCTAAGCCCAACAGGCCCGGAGGCGGCAGCTGCACCGCCACTGCCACCCAGTACCTTCCTCCTATAAAGGGCATCGAGCTCGTGGAAGTACGGGCAGGTCTTGGCATCCTCGGGTCGTTTCTTGTTGCTTTCCTTCACCTTCTTGAAATACTTGTTGATGTTCTCCCACTTCTCCTTGCACCTCTTGGCGCTCCTCTTGTACCCCATCCTTGCCATGCCGGCAGATATTTCCTCCCACAGCGGCCCCTTAGGGCCAGCCTCTTGATACCTGGACTCGAGCCCGCTCCGCAGCTTTATCAGCGCGAGCACTTCCACTTTCGGCCACCTCGAAGAGGATGACGGCTCCCCACCACTTCCCCCGGTAAGGATGAGTTGTTGAGGCTGCGGTGGAACTTGCTGCTCTGGGACGGCCATAATTATTTCAGTCGAAACGGGCAGTGGATGCGTGACGACCTCGATGGTCTGTCGCTGATGTTGCTGCTGCTGCTGCGGTTGCTCTTGATACGTTGGAGGTGGTGGCATCGGTGGTTGTGGATGAGGAGCGGCATGGGTTGGTTGAACCTGTGGTTTGGGCGGTTGGGTTGAAGAGGGAAGGGGAATGCTAGTCGTCACTGTTGCCGGCGTCGTCGGCAGATGGATTGTCTGGCCTGTGATCTTCTGCAAGAATGAGACAATGGCTGCATCCCTCGAGGCAGACGCGGCGCGCTCCTGGGCGGCGATCTCGTTCTCCCGGGCCTGCCTGACCATCTCCTGCCGCCGCCACGCCTCCTCTCTTATCATCCTATCGTGTTCCCTCTTCTCTATGGCCTCCAAGAACCTCTTCTGCATCTCCTCCTGCTTCTGCATCACCTGCTTCATCAGTCCCTCGAAGAGCTCCATCATCCTACGGCGGTTTCTACCGCTGCTGCCACTCGTCTCTCCCGGCCCCCTCTTCCGCTTGCGACTACTGCCCGTGGTGGACGGCTCACCTTCGTCTTCATCTTCCTCATCATCATCCTCCTCCTCCGATCCGCCAGACGAGGATGAACTGTTTGACGAGAAGATCATTCCCATCGGGCTAGCTGACATCGTGGCTGTGGCTGCCAGCCCGGTAGTCAGACCGGGTGCTGTGGTGGGTGCAAATATGTGGTGGGTATGTGGCGGTGGTGGCGCCAAGACGGGAGGCTGCCCACGTAGAGAGGAGATTGGGACTGGGTTGGCGAACGATATCCCGATCGAAACCGGGGGTACCGAGAGACCGCCTGAGCATGCAGCACCACTTGGAACTGCTGACATTCCGACAGTGGCGGCGGTATTGTGGAGGGCTTCGAGCTCAGAGAAGAATTTGTAGGTCTTGCCGTCTTGACGACCTGCACGGCCTTCTTTGGTCCTTTTATAGTACTTGTGGACGTTCTCGAACTTCTCTTTGCATTTCTTGGCACTTCTTCTGTATCCGAGTTCACCTAGCTTTCTGCAACAAAATTATATAAATGAACATAAAGAATTGCTTAGTGAATCTCTCTCCTGTGATTGATCTCATGCATGAGATCAAAATCCCAGATCAAGGCTTGTAATCTCCGTCTTGTCAAGTAGCAGACAACTGGGTGATCATATGAACCCAAAAAAAAAACAGCTTGACAGGAGAGAGAGAGGGAGAGAGGGAGAGAAGGAGAGAGAGACAGAGAGATGATATGAGACACGCCCAAATGCAAATAGTGACCCAACTTGATGACCACTTAGCCCTCTGCTAACCATTAACAAAAACTTGAGTGTCGCTATTATTGTTGTATAATTGGAAAGTGCAGTACTAAACAAAGAACCTAGAGAGAAGAGGGGGGGAAAGGTGGGAAGAAAAAATGTTAAAATTCGAGGGAGAATTGTCCTCGGGATTTTCAGTATTTTCCAGAGGGGTGGTACATATCAAGATGCTTTTCACATCCACATGTAAATAAAAATTCTCGAAAAGAGGAGAGAGAGTCAGGAGCCAAAGGGATTGGTCCAGAGCTCACGCACTTGATTTGGCCCTATTTCTAAATTTGGAGAAAGTTAACCCAACCCCCCCAAAAAAAAATCCTCAAAATCGAGAGGAGGAAAACATAAAAGATGCCCAGATGCCCCAGCAACTCGTGAGTCTTATTGGAAAGAGAGAGAAACCATGTGCTCTTGTGCCCACAGAAGAGAGAGAAAGAGAGAGAGAGAAAAGAAGAGAGAGAGAGAGACCCCATCCCATCTGTGTACAAGCCCAAGTTGAATTGCTTGGAGGGACAATAATCTGTGGAGGATTGAAGGAGTGAAGGGAGAAAAAGATTAGTTGGGTTTTCGTTTTAAGGTCGAAATGAGATAATTATGTATCGATAATGATATTAAGACGATGATTATTTGTTTTGTGATTACAGCAATGAGGGGGGGATTACATGACTTCAGCAATTAAGTCCCAAGTAAAATTCAATTTCATCATTCTTGGAAGTAGTAATGTAATTTTACCTGGAGACATCTTCCCAGAGTGGACCCTTGAGTGTGGCGTCCCGGAACGCTGCATCCATCTCGGACCTGATCCTGAGAAGCGCCAGCGTCTCCTGCCGCGGCCACCGGTTCCCTCCGCCACCCCCGCTGCTCCCGCCCGCATCCGCAGCGGCTGCAGCGAGGGCGTCCATGTCCCCGCCTGAGAGCGGCAGGATTTCCTCCAGGCTGGAAGGGGCGGGCGGGCGGCTGCTTATTGGGGAGGCCTCCTCAACCACCATGTGGTGGTGGGGATGCGGGGTGGCCGAGGCCGAGGCCGAGGCCGCCGGCTCGGCGGGGGGTGGCTGGCCGCCGTAGTGGGAGTGGGACCCTCCTCCTTGCTGCATCGCTCCTCAGGTTAATCTCCTCCACCCTCCTGAAGTTGAATTGGGGTCAAGAAGGAGCGGAGGGCGGTTCCAAGAATGACATGCAGATGCAGATCTCGATTCCTCTCTTCCTCTCCTCGGCTCCAGAGCAAGATGTGAACTTGATCAGCAGCTTCTTGAGTCTCCGAGAGAGAGAGAGAGAGAGAGAGAGAGAGAGAGAGAGAGAGAGAGAGAGAGGGAAGTGGGTTGAGAGATTTGAGGGTGATGTTTAAAGGAGCGGCGGAGAGAGAGAGAGAGAGAGAGAGAGAATTCCTATGAGTTAGTGCAAGAGGAGGGAGGGTTCAGATTTTGGTTTTTGTGTTCTTTTCTGTTCAGAAAAGAGGGAGGAAGAGAGAGAGAGAGAGAGAGAGAGAGTTGAGGGAGGGAAGAGGGGAGGGAGTTGCAGTAAAGAAGAGAGAGAGAGAGAGAGAGAGAGAGAGGGAGGAGCATAATCATCAACTCTGCACTGTACTACACAAACACAAAAAATGAAAAGACAATAAAGAAATGAGAGAGTAAAAAAGAAAGAGCTGGGCTGTAGAGAGAGAAAGTGATGGTGAGGGGGGAGAGAGAGAGATAGGGACGACGATTATGAGGATGATGATGATTGAGAGAGAGAGGAAGAGAGAGATGGGTGTGAGTGAATGAATGAATGAATGAATGAAAGAAATGTGATAAAACAAAGGAGATGCTGTGTTGTCAGCGACTTCACTTTGCTGCTAATAATTGTTCCCCATTTTCTTTAACCATCACTTAAAAAGCTCCCCCCTTTTTTTAATTCCCCCCCTTCTCCTCCTTCTTTTCCCCTTCTCTCCCCCCTATTATTACTTCCATATAAATATCCACCCAAGTAAAATCAATGGAGGGCAAATACCTCCCCAAAAATCTCAAACCGACCAACATATCTCTTAACTTTTTCCCGTGTCACAAAAAACCCTCAAATTGCCCGCTATGACATAGATGCCACCGACTTTTGTTATGACATCAATACGATCCCGAGGGTTTTTATAACGCAGGTTCAGGGTGATTTTTAACGACATGAAAATGTTCGAGATAGATATGTCACGATGAGTACAGTCTTATGTTTTTTTTTTTCTGCAGTAATAACTCGATAATGAATGACCGATCCAATAAATCGGCAAAAGCTTCCCAATCAATTCCACCCCCCCACAAGTTCACCATCCCAAGTACGCCGCCTAAAAAGGACGTGGGCTCCCTACTTCCCCTCTCGCGATTCCAATTCAACTCTGCTTTGACAAAATCGGATCCCTAAGTTAAACAAATTCATAATCATTGTCATTTTTCCGCTTTTCTTGTCGCCCGAGAGGCAATTTTAATCTTTTCAATCTTCGCAAAGGGCTTACACACGGCCCCGAGCGATTCTCTCCGGTCGGGGATGGACGAAAGTAATGCCCCGATCCCAGATACCGTCGTCAATTCTCCCTCCTTCTTCTTCTTCTTCCTCCTCTTTTCAATTAAGTGTATATGTGGGCATGTACGAGCCAATTACCGACATAGGAGAAGTATAGTCCTGCCTATGCAAACAGCTCGACAGAAATTCATGTATAAATGTACGCTTTGGATTGCTTTTCGCAGCTGTAAATGTACGCGTAGAAGTCGTAATGAATGCCCATCACAAGCGTATTCCACTTTTATCCCCTCTCTCTCTCTCTCTCTCTCTCTCTCTCTCTCTTTCAAAAATCCTGAATAAAATACAAAAAGAGAAGAGAGAAATGGAAATGGAAGCAGTGCCACCCATGATGGCCATGACCCATCACTGTTGCAACAAGGGCTCGAGACAATTATTTTATTTACGCAACATATATAATTATATTATATGTCATCGTCTAATTAATATATATATCGGAAACCTAACAGACGCTCCGATCTGGGGATGACGTGGCCTTCCATTATTGGGCCTTGCTTTAACTTTTTCAAAACTGACACCCACCCAAGCGTTTTGCCCCCGCACAGAACCGCAGCAGATTCTTGGGCCTCTCTCTGTTTATTTATCCCCCCCCCCCCCTTTTCTTTATTCATCCATTAATTTATTCCCCACCAATAATAATAATAATAATAATAATACCAATAATAATTTATGCATGTATTTTTTTTTTTGGACCTTAGACTTGAAATACAGAGAGGGAGGGGGTGGTGGAATCAGAATATCTACCCCAACCATGTGGAGACTTAACCAGGGTTAGGTCAAGCCCTCCTCCTCGCCTCCTCCCCATCTTGTGAAGATCTGCTTTGCAACTGGGGATTTTTTGGAATTTTTCAATCGGGTGAATTAGTAATGTAGAACATTGCCCGCGTGACATTTTTCCTCAAGAGAAGGGGTTTAATAGGGCTCAAGCACACGAAGGAGATAGAGAATTGGCTTGCTCTCCGAGTGTCCTATATAGGATGGCCCGATCGCCTGTGGCCACCTGATTCAACGAGGGTCGCCCACCTTCTCGCCACTAGTGCAAACCCCTCCTCCTCGCCAATCCCGACCGCTATCGTCGTTGGTAGAGTTGATCAATGAGGACGCGACCGGCGGATGAATAGATGTCTTAGGCCCACCAAGCGAGCCTAGGCAAGGGGTCATCAAGCTCGATCCTATCCGAATAGTCGTTCATAAAAGTCGATAGATTATGGCCCCATTTGTTATGTGGAGCATAAATAATTTTTTGAAAATATTTTCCTTAAATTGATTATTTGTATCTTTTGAAATAATTGGTCAATAAAAAAATTATTATTAATAACAACTTTGTCTAAAATTCTCGTGAATGATAAAAATATTTTCTGTCCGTTCATTTTTGTAAGCAATAAATGTGATTATTTTTAAGAAAATATCTTCCAAATCATTTAGTTTTTGCCAAACAAACGGAGCATGTATTTTACTAATAGATTCACTTTGATATTTGGAACTTATGAGCACTAAATTGTTATGATAAGCCAAAGTTTCTAATGAAGGGTAGAATGTACTATTAGATTCATAGATAAAGTAGTAAATACACTAATACAAAGCCATGAAATGATTTTAGATTCATTTTCGCGATTATTTAACTTCTTATCTAAAATTTTAAAAATATATATAAGAAAAAAAAATCGATGGGAAGGCTCAATTCACCTTTTTTTTTTCTCTTATGCTGGCTCAAGCACTTGCTCATGCCCGAGCCACATCAGTAATTTCAGAATTTCACACTCTATCGATCTAGTCCACAAGCTCATATATCTAACTAATACTTGAGCTGACGTCACCAACTTACATTATTGTGCTATAATCCTTCGAATTCTTTGTAATGTCAAGGGTATGTTATATCAGGATCATCAATTCACGATCTCTTTCTACTTTGAAGTCGATAGCTTATTATGAAGGTCTCTATTTCTCTTTTGTCAACTCACTTATCTCATGACGTATCAAGGTATAGACCGTTGTCACTTGCTCTAGTACAGAAGCTGAATATTGAGCTCTTGTTGATAATACATCAAAATTACTATGGTTGTAATGGCTACTAGAAGACATATTTCATCATAACATATCAGTCATTCATTGCGACAATCAAAGTGCTATCTAAACAAAGTAAGCACAATGAAATAGACTAACATTTCTTCCGTTAGCAACTTTTTTGTGGCACTCTATAACCTGTCTCTACTGCATCCTCTGAGCAGATTACTAATGTCTTTACCAAGGCCCATTCACCCAAGCATTTTCTAGATCTTTTCTACACTTTCAAGTTGACTTTTTCAAATCAACTTGAGTTTGAGAGGTGGGTGTGAGAGATATATTTGGTAGAAGCCCTATATTTCTCTTGATTGGTCATCATGATAGTACTTGATATTTTGTTACTTTTGATATATTCATTCTGTAAAACCTATAAGTGAGCTCATGTGCTCCTCATTTGAAATGCAATATTACATTTTCCTCTCTTTCATCACTAATTCCAACTATTAAAGTGGCATTCCAAATTATCGAAACCATGTGGTTAGGCATTTTATTTAAACGGAATAATTTCTTAAATTGCTTCTTCAACACTCAAACATTATCTTAAACAAATATATATATATAGAAGATTTTTTTTTGTCCGAAAGAAGATATTTCATTCATATCTTAAGATGATACATGAGATGTTCAAAATAAAGCGAATCTCAAACATTAAAGTAGAAGACTAAAACACAACAGCAGTTATAAGCATATTATCATCCTACAATAACGAATCTGATCTCAGCATCAAAATAGAACGAACAGTGGCTAATTAGAGTATCTCACATCATCATCAATGATGACACACCCCATAATCTTCTTGTCCAAAAGTTATGCTTGCCCAATGGGCAGGCGTGTCTAAGATCAGAGTCTTCAACACCATCGCCTTACAAAGACACGAAAAATCGGTTGAAAAGGCCCCAGATCTAGATTTAGATCGAGAGAAGTTGGACGAGCATGAAAACATCTGCAAGGAAGCTCCAGATCTAGATCTATATCCGAAAGAGTTCCCAAATATAAATTTAGACTGAGAGGTGATAGCTTCCTTAACTCAAGAGAATTTGAGGAATTTAGTGTATTCTTCCCCGGTCCTATCGAATTTCTTGGTCCGCGTGATCTAAAGCAGTAGGTCAATCCTTAATGACGGAAGCAAAAGAACACATGACCAACGAGCGAAGAAGAGCATCGGTAGCATGAGAAGAACAAAGACAGAGCAAGATGAAAACAACGAATACGTCCTAGACCAGATCGAGAGAGAGAGAGAGAGAGAGCCTCAACTCGAGTCGAGAAGACAACAGCAGAAGTTCGGAAACTCCCCGTGTCATTACCACCGGTAATCCTCATTATTTCTTGCTGCGGACCCGATGTAAGAACAAAACGCCTAGGAGAAAAAAGAATCGCTATCCTTTCCTAGGTCGGATTAAACGACGGCATTTAGCTATCTACAAGGGAAGGTGTCGGTGGCACATGCACGGTGGCTTAATAAAGACCGCATGTGATTGGAAATCGGCATAGGGAGGAGAACTGATTGTCACTTTACTCATACAATATACGCGTGAGCATTGATGTATCCACACATTTCGATTTGGTCCCAACAGCAACCTAATCATAGCATCACTGTATCATGGCTTTCGAGAATGACTCTGTCATGACGGTTTTCCAGATGAATTCACGATCTCCTTTGTTATCGTATTGGTAAAGAGGAAAGAAAAGATATTTCATTGAATCTTTTTTTTTTTTTGTGGTTAAAGTCTTGGTTAATTTGACTTGTATTTAAGTCTCGCTAGGTGGCCAGAAGGAATAAAGTCGCATTAGGGTCCGTTCCACATGTGTTCATCATATCAAACTTTTTTGCCTCATCAATGCTTTGTCTTCATTGTTTTGGACCAGATGGGATCCCAAACGTGGCGTTCGGTTAGATTTCTTTCTTTTTCGAGCATGGGGTATGTGGAACAATTTCATCACAACTTGATGGATGTTAGAGGAGATTAATGCTCTCTACTAGATTGTCTTGATTTATCACATCACGAATGAAATGGTAATCTCCCATAGGAAGGACTAGTTAGAATTTGGTAAGGGATCAATGTGAGGATGAACTAGGTTAAAGGTTTTATTTATTTTTGTTGTATGAAAAGTATCGTGGGAAAGCAATAAAAGGAAGATGACCATAAATTTAATTTAGTATATACGATATGTTTAAGCATTTTAAAAATTGTAACTTTATTCAAGTATGCAATAGTTATAATTGAATCATAAATAATTGATCTAGAGTTATATAATAATATTTTGTGATTTAAAAGCCGTAACGTCCTACATTTTTTATTAATAGATATATCTCCCAATTGAATAAGCATTAATGACAAAAAATAAATGGACACATCCGATTTGATAAGTACTGATCTTATGCATGCCTTATAATAATCGAACACCCGAGATTATTAGTGAACGAAAAAATATATAATATAATAATCAACATCCTAATTGTTAATATTTTTGTTGTTTTTTTCACTTATATGATTTCCTGCTATTTATAATCCAATGAATTATGTAGTCCCAAATTGCTCTAGCTCTGAAATGGAAGTTCGATTCCATGGCTTAAGTAGTGGAAGAGCAACTCCATCAAGTTGCTCGAGTCAACATTCTTTCGGAATAGAGGATTCCATGATGGCAATTTGATCCAAACATTGGGAACGGAATTGACCCTTGCAAATGGGATCCTGTTCCTACTCATCCATCCCAACCAAACGTGCGAATTCTGTAGGAACTAATAGGCATTTGAACTCCAATCAAACAGGGGAATTAGGTTTTTTTTTTGGTCGAAAGGGGAATTAGGTTAAACATTTTCATTTTTGTTCCATGCATCTAATCTTCTTTTTCTCTTTTTGTTTTTTTGGAGAAATGCATTTCCTATTGTCGAACAGTCTTCATTTAAATAATTTAGACCGTCGGAAAACACACCTTGGATGGATATCGAACACATATAACAGCTCTTCCAATCTTACCTAAATTGAGTCTCACACGTGAACCACTTGACAAGGACATAACTGTATTGTGTGAGTAGGCCATGAGCAAAAGACGAATTAGTGTCCGAATACAAATACTTGACACGAACTTCTATACCATATAAGATCGATATGTGGAAATTATTCAATTAGTCCAAACTCAATTGTAGGAAAGTTGATTCAATTCTAAATTTTTAAGTTTTTCCAATTCGGTCATAAATTTTTTTTCCGCGAAACTTCAATTTGGGACCTTCGAGCAGTTAATTGCCAAAGGTTGCTAATGTGTCGACACGCCACATGAGATGATCAGCAATAACCAAACCACCACATCATTCAATCTCACGAAAATTGCCTAGAAGAATTACATTGCAAAGCCATGCAAATGTTTGAGACTACATTTGATAAAATCGAAAAATTTATGATTGATTTGATAATTTTTCTCTTCTGATTTAGATAGGGTGTTGTTCGGAAAAAATTGAGCTAATAGAAATCCAGCCCGCACTAAGGTTAGGTTGATCACGTGGCTATTTTTCCCAGCAATGATGAAGTTAGTTTGCACGACGATTCTTTCCACGTTACATCTAATGTAATGTGTCCCTCGTCCCTCGTGTTTAGGTTCATAACTTTTCCTCTTTTCAGGGAAAGAAGTCATCGATCCAGCTTATGTTAGCTGAGCTCTTGACTGTTCCTTGGCCCCGACATTGTTTAGGTTTTGTTAACTTTTCTCTCTGTGAACTAAACCACCCCAGGTTTAGGCATAAAGTGTAAGAGCCTGGTGGAACCATCTCATTAGAGGATGTAACACCATTCAAGCAATTCTCTCTAGCTTCGAGGAAACGAGCCAAGAGAGACATCGTGCGTTCTACAGATCATGTAGATCAAGTGCTCTATTGATCTTGTAAATCTCGCGACATATCATAGTCGATCAATGATAGAGAACGCATTTTACGCCGTGTAATAACTTCTCGATCCAGAGACAAAGAGGGTTAACTCTTTGTGCATTGGATGAAATGAGAGAGCAATAACACCTTGTAATAGGGTGAAATGTTGGGAAATCATAACAAGAGAGGGGGAAGAAAATGACAACTATGATTAGGAGGAGACACAAACATGTGGAATCTTTTTAGTTTGTATTTCTCATGAGGTAGTTGCTTTAGAGAGAGACTTCATTGGGTCCTCCTGTGGTGTGGGGAAAGAAAAAGAAAGAAGACAAAAGGCAGCCACCTTTGGATAATTCATGTTGACAAATACTGAGTTGTACAGATAAGTATAAATAGTCTCAAATGCTACGGTGATATATTCGATTTAAATTTTCATTCTCAGGCCAACTTGATAATATCTGTGGGGGAAAAAAAACACGGTTACCATTCAAGAAATGTTATTTTATAAATCGTGGACCTCACAGCTTAAGCATACGAACAAAATAATCGTCGAACATATGGTAGCAAAGCAACAGGTTAAAAATTAAAGTATGTTTTTTCATTTCATAGGTAATTCATTTTATCTATCAAATAACTCTTCTCATTGCGCCAGGTGCTAGGCCCTCCAAGACTTGCTTGAGCCTCGAGGGTCCGAAAACAAATTGATTGTTAGGTCGGTCTGGATGATCAGTTTTCTTCTACAAATCCGTGGGCCATTGAAAGCCTCTCTACATAAAGCTGGACTAACACATGGGAAAAATGTTCATGTGGTAACATGTTTGCCTAATGTCAAGTGCAATAATCGAATTATGTAAATAATTATCGAGCGCATAGTATATTTGGCGAAATGTACATTTACAACCAATGCCAGGTTACCTCATGAAATACCCTTAGATTTGATCTTTTAGATCCAATTGCAATATGCATAAGAAAAAGGGTTGTTGCAATTCACACATTACAATCAGGCTCTCTAACACTCATTCGTTTTTGGTACACCAAAAATGTAGAAATATGAAATTGTGATTTGCAAAGAAATAGGGTTTCCCAACAAGCTTGAAAATAACCAGACAATAGTTTCTATCTTTTTACCTTCTTTCATACATACTATTATGCAAAGTATATATTTCGAAAGGATCTTAAATTTCCTTTTTTTTCCCCCAAACACTTTCAATTACTTAACTGAACGAAAAATGCTAGAGTTAATAATTCTCTTCTTATCTCTTGCATGTTTCGTCACTAAGATTTAGTTTTTTTCGACTCTCCAACTATCTTTTAATCTTTCCACATACAATGATGCGATATATAGTAATATATGTGTGTCACGAATAATTTCTTTCGGTTATCTAACGATTCGTGTATTTTTAATAACATAGTTTTTGATAAGTCCTTCAATTATCAATGGTGTGCATTTCACAAACAGTGAATGTGTACATTTACTAGTTTTATTAATAGATAGGCGATTTGCAATCCGATTCAAAATGAGCATGCAACTTGCCTATTGTTATTATTAAATGTAAATCAAGAACTCGGACGCTTCATTCACGGGCGGCACAACGAAAGGAGATTCTCATGAATGATTATAACGAAAGGCGCAAGTGATAGATCAAAGAGAAAATCATAATTTTATTACAATTCGTCCCATTGTGTCAACTTGCCTCCTAAAATTCCGTAAGTCCACGATCTACAAACACTTGGAAACTATGGCCGGCGTATGGTGGACCCGTCAAGATAGGTCGTAAGCCAATTCTTCAGCACATATACAACGGATTGATTTGTTAAATGGATCAGTCATATTCGGTAAATGGATGTAAACATTATATTACTTTCGAATGGGCTATAAATGACGCCATGACTTTATTTAGCCACCACTATGATTCTCTCCTCATTTCCATTCGTCCTCACCCGATCCCTCGCTCGCTCACTAGGCACTCCCGCGTAAGTTTTGGGCATGAATTTTCTTAGATGGAGTTAAAACAATATTGAAGCATCGTAGCAATACAGGTGGGGTCGGGTTCGGATCGCTAGATTATCAAATGGATTTATCTGGGTCGGACTGTTTTCGACCTGACTCACCCACTCGAACCCGGTCGACACCCGATCTCGAGAAATGGGTGGGGCCCACAGAGTACTGAGGAGATTGGGGGAGGGCAGACAACAACACATTGGTACAGCTGGGCCAACCACCAATTTATGAGGGGAGGGGGGTAGTGTTAGTAGTGTGTGGTTTGTGTATTATGTGGGGGTAGAGAGAGAGAGAGAGATAAGAGAGAGAACGTGCGTGGCCTTTTGTCCCAACTCGTGAAAATGAAAATTCCCCCTCCTCCTCCTCCTCCTTCCCCCCAACTTACAAATGCCGCCGTCCGCCCCTGGTCGGTGCACCTCCCTCACATGCCCCCACGCCCACCCCACGATCTCTTCAACATCACGATGATGTTCGTGAGCTGTGCTTGTTGATTGGTGAACTCCACCTAATCTCCTGGCCGAAAGGCGGTGGCCAGGAGACCCCCGGTCACCGCCTCACGGGATGCCGATGGATGAGGAGGCCGTCCGGCCGCCCGTGCTCAATCGGGCTCGCGACCCGGCTTCTTGCTTTCCCTCTCGGTTGCTTGAATGCCCTTAATTCATTAGAGAGTTTGGACCCGATCTTGGACGTGAAGCTTAGAAGAGATTCGGATGACTATGAAAGAAAAAAAAATAGGTAGGAGATATGAGGTAAAAAGAATGAAGATGGAGACAAAGCGATCAAAGTATACTCTACTTATGCTATTATGTCTTGAGATAAAAATAGAAGTAGTGGCGGCCCTTTGTTAGTTGCACGAATCCCTCCATTTTTAGATGGACTAGGAGGGCCTCGACACAAAACAGGTTGCACTAAATTCTTCTTCTTCTTCTTCTTTTCAAATCTTTTCGTATTTTTTATTCCCCGTTTATTTTTTGTCCTTCGATCCCGTCCAGACACGTCATCACGTCTAAAGTCGTTTCTCTCCCCAAACATGGTATAGAGCGTCGTCTCGAACCCTTCTGGGACGAGGCGGATATCGCGTTCGGATAACGACGTCTTGCAATCCGAATAATCTAGAGATCGCACACGCTATCGTCCCGTGAAATGGAGCAATTCCGAACGCGTCGGATCGGGGGTGGGTCACGCCTTTGTGTGTATTCAGGAGGGCAATAATTTATCTTTGTTTTCCCCCCCACATTGCGAAGCTACAACCAACCTTTTTGGGACCTTCTTAGTTTGTACCACTCAATTCTTATTCTTGTTCTAGGCATCATGATCTGTTGGGAGAATCCATTAATGAAACAGTTGTCGTGCATATGGGTTTACTTGCTTGGGAGAACGTGGGGATTTCCCTATCCAATTAACCAAAGTTACTGCCGCCACACCCTTTTTTAATTGCATTGACTTATATAACCTCGCCCCAATCGACAAACAAAGCTCTGGACATAAAGAAAAGATTAAACAACAGGCCTGGGTGCTGTGGCCCACTAATCTTTTCCCCCCACTTGGAACTTTAAATCTGCTTTCCGATGGGGTTATATTGGTCATTACGCTCTGAAATAGCTATGGCGTTAGGAATTTGTGTGTGTCCGTGGTGTCAATGTGCCTGGCTCATTGGGACTTCTTCCTTTGCCTGAATATTGATTTGGGCTGAGTTGAGACATGCCGAACTTGCTGCCGAAATGTTTGGTCTGAAATGGCGGTGAACCGTCGAGCTTGTCGCCACAGCTCCACTAGGGGCTTGCCGACGATGCCGAGACGGGCAATTCACGAAAGCCCGGACTCGTCCTTGCAAAACGAGATTTTCCAGGCTAAGAATAGAAGGGCGGGAAAATAATCGCTCTTGCAAGTCAGGTTTCGACCCTCGACCGACAGTCGGGGCGGTGTGCCGTCGGCGATTTATCGAGCTTGCTAGGAATAGAACTCCACAGAAAAGACACTTAAATCTCGTGCTGCTTTGATTGAATTTAGAATAACCCTTAATTTACAGAAAAGGTCAGTGCTCATCCGCAAATCAAATGAGGTACTCCCAATCCTGTCCATGGTGGTCAATCACAAAGCGTATCCCGTTATGTCGATGATGTGACAAATGAATCACCCCCGACTTTGATGACTCGTGGATAGAAAGGGAGATATGAAAGGGGCCAAAGTCAAATTTTACTTTTTTTAGATTATTCTTCGAGTCCTCCGTTAACGTGGAAAAAAAAAATCCTTACACATAGTCACTGAATGATATGCAATACATATAATTAGTTTTCTAATCGGAATCTTTGGTACATCGATCAATCGATAACGAATTGAATGTTTAAAAAGTCTAATTTGTAATGAAATTAGAAGTGTTAGCACGGGCTTTCTCCCTCAAATTAGATCTCTTTCGGGAAGTAGTTCCCAAAGTAGATCTCTCCCCCCAAATCATGTGTCGAGATGGACTTCTCATTTGCCACACCGTTCTTGGAGACTGCTCTCTTTTTTTAGAAAATTGTACCCAATGTAGGATATTTCCCTAAACTATATGTTAAAAGCAGACTTGTTAGTGTCACATCACACGAGGAGATTACCTAATCATCGCACTCTTAGACTTAGTCATCGTTAACCCACCTCTCTCTCTCTCTCTCTCTCTCTCTCTCTCTCTCTCTCTCTCTCTCTCTCTTAAGACTTTTTATAATCTTTACGTTCTACTCGAATCAATTTATCATGAATATTTAATTACAATCAAGAGTATCATTTGCATACATTTAACCACTCGATATAATTTGCTGTTGCCTCTATTTTAGAAAAAAAAAAACTAAATGTAAAGGTTAGGGTGATTAGGGTAAACAAGGCGACTACTCCGGTCAGAAGTTTATTTTGTTTAAATTGTTGAGGAGAAATCTATTTTGAGAAATCACTTTACCATTATAAAAAAAAAAAACTATTTTGGAATGAAAGCCTTTGTCCTAATGCACTTTCAATGAGAAGGACGTCATTGCAACTTATATTCAAAGGAAGTAAAAGAACTCATGTTACTGACAAGCACAGAAGACAATAGGAACAAAATTGAAGGAATCGAAATCGTGATTTATCTGCAAATTATTGTGCTTAGTAACATCTTGAGATTAGAACACAATCTTTTTATGACATAACTATCGTGATTGTTAAGCTACTATTGTATGCCCAGATTGATAAATTTATAAAAATGTAATTTCCATACGTACAAAAGTTACCCGAATCAAAGCTTAATTATTGCCCCATCCACATATTATTCATATTTTTTATTTTGTTAAATGCAAAAATCGGAAAATTTTTCTAAAAAATCCTGAATATATTGTATATTGGGCAATTCAGTCATAAACTTTTCAAGTTGGCCAATTTAATCTTAAATATTTTCGCAATTTTGCCAATGAAGTCCTTCAAGTTCATCTTAATAGAAAAATCGTTGACGTTAATAATTTTTCAATTTTTTTTAAAGCTTGATTTCATTTTTCCTTTTTTTTCCGTATTTCCCTCCATCACTTGCCAAGGCCTTGTCGATGGCCAGCCATAGGGGAAGGCCACCACCAAGGGCTATGATGCCCTTGCCAGATCTAGCAAAGGCCCTAGCGACCGGAGGATGGAAGTAGGATAAAAAGAAAGGGAAAGGAAAAATTTAGAAGATATATAAATTTTGAAAAAACAAAAAACGTTAATGCCAGCATCAATCATATCACATAAGACAACCGACATTCAAGTTAACAATTTTTAACAAAAATTGGCCGGAAAAAATTTCATTAGCAAATTGCCGAAAGGTTTTAGGGCTAAATTAGTCGAATTCAAAAGTTTATAATTGAATTGGTCATCGTACAAGAGCCATAGTACTTTTTGGATAATTTTTTTCATTAAAAAACAATATATAAATCACAAGGGCGTGGCTATTCATCAGTCAACATTCCATCACTTTGATGGCCCCACTTAAGATTGAAGATCTTAAAACCATTTCATTGCATATATCTCTAATGATCACACAGTCGTAGTTGAAAAGAAGGGAGAAGAAGAAGTGGGAAAAGCACATCGCACATTAGACCCTAAAACGAGTGTCCGATCTCCCTTTGCTTGATCATCTCCATGATACATTTAAATGATCCCATCCCGTTCGTGGGCATCACGCGTAAAACTTCGCCTTCGCGACGAAAAGAGTTTCCCTAATAATTGCTTTGAGCCGGAGGCGCGCACGCGATTTATTACATGCACATCGACAATCAATCGATCCTTCGAATCATGCTAAACTGAATAAATCAAAGAGTGTCGAGCCCTGAAGCCTCGTAGCTACAATCTGGGGTGGAAAAGAGAAACATCATTAGCGTGATTAAGGATGTAATTGTCCGGCAAAGCTCAATTCGTACTGGTCCATCATGAGTGGACATT
The DNA here is from genome assembly GCA_030064385.1 of Melaleuca quinquenervia. Lineage (NCBI taxonomy): Eukaryota > Viridiplantae > Streptophyta > Magnoliopsida > Myrtales > Myrtaceae > Melaleuca > Melaleuca quinquenervia. The sequence goes on along the minus strand of CM057721.1, from coordinate 11,350,406 downwards.
AGTAAACGCTGGCAAGAGCCCACCAGCCCAACGAGCCCGGATCACCGCGTCAATGTTCGCAAGCGAAAGCCGCACGCGCCGGCAATCTTTGAGGAAAAATAATTTCGGTATCAAGGACAGCTTATTCGTAGCATTTTTATCGATAGTGAGAACATTTTTTGCGACTATCGAAAGAGAGTCAACTATCGGTAATTGCCCGAGGCATGAGTTCCCACTGTCGAAAGAGGGCCGACTCCAGGAGTGCAGATCAGATCCGTCTATTGATCTTTTTCTACAAGGTGCCACATAAAGCAAGTCAAAGAAGCACCTTTTGCGCATATGATTAGGCAAATTATAAGATTGCTGAACAGAAGGGCCCTTGGAACTTGTCAACGGTTTGTTATTGAGATAGATTTAATCTCGATTAGCTGAGCATAAAGAAATTCATTGACTTGACTTCAGAAACTTTCGCACCCAGCTGAGGGACGACTTCTTGGAGAGAAGAACCTTCCAATTGGGACTTTAAGGGACAATTAGCAGCAGCGGCTCACAAATGGCAACCTTTGCTGCCTCATTTCAACACCACGTCCGGATGGCAACAATCCGTCGCAAAGGTAGGTGAATGACCATGATAATGTCGATTGGCTCACAACTGTATAGGTCTGAATGGCAGCAGAAAAGGCAAAGAAGACCAGTTCTTTTGTCCTTTTTGTTTAAGCAAAAGTTAGATGCCACGGCTAAAAGTCAATAAGTATGCTCGAATCCTTCCAAATTATTTATCGAGCCACCTTTTGAGAGACTTAATGCCCAAATAGCAGTAGGGAATGCATTGCGCATAGAATGTACCTGAGAGACATTACGTGAAAGCGGTGGCTCCGCCAATGTGGCTGGAACTGTAATGGGACTGGGTTGATTTGAAACGACACCTACCATGCTGGTACTGAGGGGCACCAAGCTGCTCTGCTTCATTGATTTGCTCGGACAGGCATGAACTTGTAGCGGGGTGACAAGAAGTTATGAATTGGTCATATTGAGGCGGATGATTGGTCCGTGGACATGACTAGTGCAGAACAAGGAGAGATGTGCTCAACATGGCACCAGGAGATGGGTGGTGCTCCTATGGGGTTGTAGTTTGAATCGGCAGATAGATGGAATAACAGCAATAACCATTGGAAATCAATCGATAGTCCTGCGGTTTTTAGATCCAGAAATGTTCAATTCGACAGTATTCAGAATACTGATCATGGTAATGACAAGTAGCACGTCATTATATGATTATGTTGGGTCTCTTCTTTTTCTGGAACAAACTTATAGAAAGACTGACCCTGGCAAGAGTCAAATTTTATCTACCAAGTTGTTAGTTTTGACTAAAAAAGCGACACTACATCCACACGTCTCTCACTGAACCAGACTAAGCTCGGTGTCAACCACATTGTCTGCTAAATATAGCCGGTGGTGGACTCCAGTAAAACTTGTCCTCAATATATGAATGGCAACCCTGAAGTTTGGCTAGTTGCACTAGAGATAGCAAAGCATGTCATGCTGGTGCCCAGATTTGGGTTCTAAGAATACAACCTAATCAACTAATGATTGATGCAATATTTGAGAACTTAAACTGGGGCTTTACAATCCTCCAGATGCTGGAGCTGTACTGAAAATGCTCTCTCGGCACTCTTCAACAAAACCTCATATTATTTACATATTCTTTGCCTCTTTCATGAACCCACAGTCATAAGTCATTAGAAGATGATCAAAGAAGAGAGAGAGACACTCTAACAAAACTGTTGCTGCTTTCTCCTCAGTTCTAAAATTATCCTTTAATTTTAACACCTCTTTGAAATTTTGTGGCAACCTCAGGAGAAGCAGGTATGTTAGAAACTAAAAAGAACCAGGCTTCCATCTCTATCACTAGCTCCTTGTCCTCAGAACAAATAGACTGCAAAAACTCGTGGACCAATGCTGCATAATATACTGAATGCAAACTCAAAATTGTCCTACACTTGCCAGCTCATCCAGTGTCATCAGGTACAAACAGGAGATTGCCATCTTAAATGAATTCCAAATCATCTTCCTGCTGTTCCAGAATGATAGTGGCTAGAGCAAGTCTATATGCTGAAGACCTCATATTCCTGACTAGAACATATATCTCCTTTTTTCTCCGTTCCACAGACATCTTAGTCCACTGCTCCTCTCTAAGATGAGCTAGATAGTTTACCTCACAGAAAGCTTCTGCTGTCATCTTCTTGCTGAAGAAGAAGAAAAAACCATTATTTCATGCAGAATCACAACAGTTTGGAAGCATGTGTACCATACACGCAGAAATATTTTCATGCATTAAATTGAGAATGCATGTTTGGCAAAGAATGTTCTCTAACCTGCCCTGAATGAATCCCGTTGTGACAAATCCAATAGGCCAACGGTGGCTCTCCCTAGCAATTGCGTCATCTGGCACTTGGATTTCCCATTCCCCAGGATAAACCTCTTTGAAATAAGATGCTGCAGCCGATTGTGGCATTTGTAGACCAATTTCATTGTTTTGTAGCCTGCATCAAGTGCAGCATACAAATATGAAGCATATGAGAGAGAGAGAGAGAGAGAGAGAGATCCTAAAGGACAGATCCCAAATTTAATGGCATGGCAAGTGGAGGCTTATTTCAGATAAATAAGCTATGGTAGTACAAAGCCATTAAAATAAGTCCAAAGCTTCGGATTGAGGAGATATGATGATAGAAAAGAAATGCTCCTATTGATGTTTCACCTTGCAAAGTTACAACTTCACTTGTAACCTCATCAATCAGGAAAGAAAAAAGTCGAACTCTCTAAGGGTGAGATTTTGAAAGTTTTGAGAAGCAGCTTTGGCTTCTCAAAGTGATTTAGTGAATGCAGGTGGCTGCTTTGGAATGTGATGCGAAAGGCAGGCTTTGGGATCAAGAACTTCTAAGAATTTTAACAAACACCAAAATTTTCAATCAGAAGATTTTGGAACTTAAAACTGCACTTAAAAATTTTCCCAGACTCACAACCTGGGATATTTGCACCCATGAAACTATACTGGTGCAAACATCATATCCTCCTATTTTATATCTCTGAAAACATATAGACAACATGGCCCAAGAAAAATCTGGGAGATAATAACAACCAGAATGGATATGGCAAATAATGATGAGAGAAATTTCTGGAAAAGCTAAAAGAACATCATATCATGACTACATAAAGTTGAGAAAAGTAACGACCTTGAAGCCCTTGATGATATATCAGTGAACCGAGGTGCACAAATAATTGCTCCTTCTTCAAAGAAACCTTCCTTTAAAGCATGCAGTATCACCCTTAGGAAACATAAGTCATGACGAGTCATGATTCGAGAGATCCCATTTGCCAATCTGCCAACATTGCTCTTGTCCTTGAAAGCCTTCAAGAGACTCCTATTGCTGCCCATTTTGTAAGGAAATATATATGAATGACCACCATAGTTATCTTCAAGGAAGCAGGTCAGCTCCTTGTTTGTCCTAACTACAGAACCCCTAAAACCACACATGTGATCTTGAAGTCTGGATGATGTCACGCTTGATCTACTTTCTGTCAAGCTTGATGTAGAACTGTTTTTGCTTGTGCTTCTTTCACTGGAGATCAGAGTATCTACCCCAGAAATATATGCTTTGTCAAATGGGCAAATAGTACTCCATGGTGGTGGAATGGGAACTTTTAGAGCTCTGACTGCAGGAGGACGGTGATCTGCTTTTGAATGAGAAGCAGTGGCTTCGACTGCCATAAGGGATGTATATGCATTGCAATCAGGATAATCCCATGGAAAGTAGGGCAAGTAAGCCTGCCAAATGAGAATTGTATGCTACTTTTAACAACCAAGTATAGTAGATCACATATTTCATGCTTCAGAACTTACATTGTTTGCAATCCAGTGCTTCTCCCTCAAACCTATTGCATGAGCCCCCTTGGAAATAAGAGGAATCCAGAAGGCCTTGACCCAACTCAAGGGGAGTATGATTGACCATCTAAAAAGTACGAACAATTGTGAATTCATATTTTATATGAAGAGTTTTCTACATGGGGTCAGAGAAAAATGGAAGAGGTAAATAATCATCGCACACCCACACAGACAGTCCTCTGCGACCTCCTAAGGAGGTCCTTGAACTTGGATATTCATATCACAGGCTTGTCTAGTTACTGCCATATGTAATTGCATAGACTAATCAACACAAAAAACTACTTGACACTCAAACCATTAAACAGGAGTGAAAATGAATAACAATTACTGCTGAGGATACAATAAAAGGAAAAAAGAAGACTAATAGGTTGCAAATGACAAATAGCTATAGAGAAGCTCCAGCGCCTATTATTAATAATTTCTTTCATTGCACAATTATCAGATAAGCCAAGCACAAGGTCAAGATCTTTTTTAATTCCTTAAAAGATTAAATTCCCCAAGAAAGTATCTCCAATGAAGAATAAAAATGTACTGTGTCTTTACATTACAGCTGCCCAGATAGGCATGACATACTTTGAAGCGGGCAAAATGTCCAGATTCCTCAAAGAAGAAATAAGAAAATAAAACAAAAGAAAAACCTATAGCAAGCCTTCATGTAAAGAATCTCTGCAGCTAAGCATCCCCTTTATTGAGATGTCTTAGAGAGCAACAACCAGAAAGTTATCATGGCATCAAGAGATAAATTTAATTACCCTTTAAGCCGGTCATCTGCACTTCCATTTCTTAGAAGCATTATAGGGCAGGATCTTGAAGACCACGACCTATCTGAAGAATTTTCCATCTCAGAATTAAAATTATTGAAGCACAAGAAATCCATACGCTTTTTGTGCCTCTCCATGTGAAGAACATTATCTTCAACTGGGGTTCTTATTCCTGAAGCAGCATCCCACAAACCATGATGTACCTGTGACAATAGGAGTAAATCTCCTCCTTTGTCCAAAGGTTGTGTCATCAGTGGCTGCTTTTCAGTTACATGTGATAAAACCTCATCAACTGTGTGAACACCTATCATTTTTAAATCATTAACAGCTTCTTCATCCTTGTATTCCCGAGGGTCCTTGACCATAAGAGATAGAATTGCACAAGAAGGAAAACCGTCCTCATTGTCAAGCAAGTCATATTCCATCTTCTTTTCATCCTTGCTTGCCTCAACAGAAGAATGCTTCTTCAACTGAAAAGGTCTTTGTAAAATGCTGCACAACCAACCAGAACCATTTAGCCAACTTTAAATAAACAACTAGGAAAAATTGGAATTATCGTACTCTTTGATAACTCACTGTTCTATTGGATGTAAAATCTTCTTAAGAAGCTTAAAAGCACCTGATCCCATAACTTCAAACTTTGTAAGATGACCCTCAAGCGAAGAGCAATGGATCAAACTGCCCAATTCATCCATCTACATGAAAGGAAGGAAATAATGAAGATGTAGAGAATCACTGCTGTACTGGCCACCATAAATTGCTAGGAAGCCAATATTTTAGTGATTTGATAATCAACTTTGAAATTATAGATTCAACAGAATGAGCAGGAAGTCCAGTCAAGTGGATTAAGTAGGAGTGCAGCACTCTAAATATAAAGCCGAAAATGGTTGATTTTCTTAAAAAATTTTCCTGGTACATTCTTCGTTCTTTCAGTAAAAAGGGAGGGTAGAGATTAGGCTAACCATGGCAATAATTGGAAACAGAAATCTGCTACGACATTTGAGCTTGACTTTGACTCTTGGAAAAGTTGATATACAATTTTGCTAGCACTAACATCATAATCCTAATGTACTTCATTGATAAATTGAGTGAAAGAACTAAAGAAAGTGATACCTCCTTTTGACAGGCACACTTTAGAGCATCATATCCTTCAGCAAAGGCTGCTACATGTACCCAAACCCATAGCTGACGAAATGGAACAGAGCCATTGATGCTCTGAGGTACACCTTCCCCATTTAGAGAGCAATCCTGCTGAACATTATCAGTACTATGCTGGTCCACATGTCTCCACATATACAAAACTGGAGCAATTGGCTTGGAAAGAGGTGTCCCAACATGATGAAGCTGCAAGACACGAGTTAAGAAGTTACAACTGTTGGATCCAAATTCATAGTTTAGTTAGTTTGAACTCCGCTGAACTTATTTACCATAGCCCTTCCATATGTAACACCAGATAGAATTGACTGAGACATGTCCACTGGATGAGCAGATGGAGATGGAACTAGTACTCTATCTAACACCGAAATCAAAGATTCCTGCAACCATAGAAAGGAATTGCTAACTTAATTATGATATTACTGAACAAAAGAGGGGACTGTCCATTTCTAAGCTAAAAAGATAACAGTTTGCTTAAGGCACTAAAGCTTCACTGCAAAAAGTTCTTTCTTATATGGCATATATAAACTGACAATATAAACAAGAAATGCGCTCACACATACATAATGACACAAATTATGCAAGTTCAAAGTCATAAGATGCCACCTCTGGACCCTCCAACTGGACAGCAAAATGGTAACTAGCATCATGGATGACTACTCCTTGTTTATACCACTTCAAGAGAGCTCTTGAACCCCTCCCTCTACAACACAGAAATATAATAATAAATATCTTGAAAAGTTTCGATGCATATGTCTTTCCATGGATTCAAATTCCAGTCACATCCAAAAAAGAACGAGTTTAAGACGGGGGCAAAAAACAGGTTTCTGTAGACCAAACCCTCTAGGGGAGAAAAAACACCTAGCATAACATACCCTGTCAATTGCTCTAATCCGTTAAAAACAGTGTATAAATCATGATAATAGTGATGAAAAAGACAGCTTGATCACCTGCCCTGCAAGCCGAGAGGAAGGTAAAAGCCCCATAACTTGGTCATAGTAAACCGCTTTGCATGCCAAACATGAGTTCTAAGTCTCCTAGTTCCATCCCCAGATGTACAGAAACCACTCTCGGGATTTTGTTTCAGCTCATTTCTGCGTCGCACATGTCGAGGAACTTTTCCTGGAGCTGCAGGATTGCGATAAGCACCAGCCACCTGTGAATCCTTTTGCTTCTTCGTATGCCTTCTGTTGGTCAGTTGGTTGTCATGGGCCGTGGTTCTCCTCCTCTTATTCCTTCGAGAGCGAAAATTATTGCTCAATCTGTTGGCTACAATGGAGTGTAGGTTCTCAATTTCAGCAGCTCTAGATTCCGCAAACTTTCTGACACTGAGAGTTCGAGGAGCCACTGATCTTTTACTTCCATCAGAGCCCATCACTGCCCACAGAATAACCAGAGACCTGTTACTCAGTTCCAGTCAAATAGTTTTGGATTTGTCAAATAGTTTCGGATTTGAACTTCCAATTGATCTAAAAATTAAACAATGCTAAGAAAAATAGCAATATCTCACGTTTTATTTATACTGAAGAAATCATCCTCAAACTTAAAGCATCAGACGCCACCGTCGGTTGGCAAGGATGTACTATATCTATACAAAAAATACTGTTATCCTCGGAACACACTTCAACCTCCCATAGCCGACAGCAGGTGGCCACTCGACAATGTAGCAATTAATGGCAATAACCTCGATATAAAGGGGAAAAAACAGCCTTTAAATTTGCACCACTCTCACCATAGTTACTCAAAATGATAAAAAGAAACGAGAGAGTTTTGCAGCTAAGAGCAACAGGTGAATAAGCGCTATGACATACATATTCCACCTCTTCGAATTGACAAAGTAAAAGCTACTGAAAAGAAATCGCGCTGAAGCTTGATCAGATAGGGAAGCCAAGTTGAGATGTCCACGGGGCAGGGGCGGGCCAGGTATCCCATTCCCCGGCCCCATCCCATGGGGCAAACCACCGCCCCTCCATTGCCCCGCAGGGCACACCGTTCATCTCCGCGGAGTAAGGTGGTGCCCCCCGGTGCACCGCCCGGTCGGCCCCGACACACTGATGATCAAATTATCAAGCTTTCAGCAGGCCAAGACTACCGTGGAAAACAAACGCAACTAAAACTCAGCAACCGATTGGACTCAACACATGGGGGACCTGCAATGCTCAATCAAGACCAAAATAGAGAGGCAAGAGGGCGGCATGCACGGCACAATGGCACGGATGAGAAAACGCAGAGAGAAAGTGACAAACACACCTTTTGAGCTTCAGCGACAGCCGGAGTCGACGGTGAGGTGGAGAGAGAGAGATGGACCTTGAGTCCAACAAGGCACGGCGGCCGGCTGACGCGGTGTGGTCACCGCCGGTGGATGCGGTGCGGCGAGGTGGGCTAGATGAAGTTAGCGAGATTGACGAGAGGGAGAAGTGAAGGGGGTTTTCTTTATAGGGAAGATTACAAGTCTAAATATTTCGACAATTTACCATTAAGTCCGGAAGTTTTCAAATATGCATAATCAGGTCCTCGCTGCGTGTTGGTCGCCTCAGACGATTTCGATCATAATCATATTATTCATCATTAATTGTATGACTCGACTATGGAGATCAAGTGAAAATAAAATTATCATGTGAAATCAAGGGATCGATAGTGTCCTATGTCATGCCATTAGAGCTTAAACCAGATAATTGAAACTTAATCGAAACTTGAATCAATGAGTCATAGGTTCTTGTGACCATGGAGAGATCCCTCTAAATATGATTAATGCCGTTTATAGTTTTAAAGCTCGAGGATTTTGGTTACTTGAATTCTGAACTTCAATTTTGTTGATGTGGATTGTTTTGCAAAAATTAAACTCACTGTCCATATTAATTTATTCAAGAATGATCAATTAAGATTATGCTTGTCTTTTTCACGGTTGGATTTGAGGCTAACAATCCGAATCTAGGTGATTAATCTTAACTTGGTTTTTCTTAACTTAATTTTTGCCAAAAAGTTGAGTTTTCATTCTAAGCAATTGCGATAATCCAAGCATAAATTCTATGATGGACAAACCCACACATTTTATCAGCCAATTATAGTCAAAATAAAGAAAAATTACTAAAAAAGGTGTAAAAATCATTGGGCAAACAATTTATTCACAAATCTTTTAAGAATAAGTGTAATAAAAGTATTAAAATTTATCACAAAAATGCAATTGAGTTTTAAAATTTTTAGAAAATACAATGAAGTCCTAAAATATATCGTAAAAGAGTAGTCAAATCCTAAAACTTTCAGAAAACATATTGAAATTCTAAAACTTTTCTCGAAAATATAATCGAGTCTTAAAATTTTCAAAAAGTGAAATCAAATAAAGGATTTAGTTAAACCATTTCACAAGTTTTAAAACTTGATTGTACTTTTTGAATTTTACAATTCAATTATACTATGTGACAAGCTTTAGAACTTAATTATAACTTTTGAAAGTTTTAGAATTTAACTTTTTGAAAGTTTAGAACTTAATTTCACTTTTGCAATAAGTATTAAAACTTACAATACACTATCTCATAATTTTTTTTGGCCAATTTTATTCCAAATCTTTTAATAATTTGTTAATATAGTCTTTTAATCAATTTTGGCGGGATATCATTGAATTGGACATTGGTCATCTTGCATGGAGGCCGATGTTGATGCGAATATTTTTTTAGAAGTTTTCTGAAATTTGTCATTTTTTCTTTTCTTTTCTTTTCCATCTTGTTCTTTTTTCAACTCTAAGGCCGGTGAGATACTGGGGATGATCGGTTCTAGAATAGATAGGTTCCAAATCTGAAACCTAAAACCTACTCTGTTATAATCGATTCTCAATTTTTGGAACACGGAGCGTAGTATATTTTTCCTAGAACCTATTTTAGAACCTACCCTATTTTCCAATCTGATTTCAAGATTTATTTGAGAACCCTTTTTGCTTTTGTACCATTTTATGGTTTCATTTGTTCTAGCAAAATAATATAGGCAATGATACAATTCAAAGTAAAAGATTAATAATAAAAAACACTATCCACTATAAGGTACAATCCATGAAATGGGCATTATAAACCACTATCGGAACAATAAGTAACAAATCCAAAATATAGTAATATCCACCAGAATCCTGAATTTACACTACCATCAAAAAATGCTATTAGTCTCTCTTTTATGTCTTGAAAGTCAAAAGCGACTTTGAAGCTTGAAAACATTACTCCTCCTCCAAGAATCTCTTTCCCTAACCTTAGAGATGATGGGTTTTTTTTATAGATGTTCTTCACAATTTCATGTTTCATGTCTTTTTAATCGGGCAAGCCAATCAACTTGGTACAAAATTTCTAATAAAAACCTAAAAATTTATACATAAAGAAAAATCAACAAGAAAACATGCTCTAGAGAAAAATGCAAAAGTGACCATTAAAAAATCAACTGTCGGCAAGAAAGACCAGATGAGAGGCCAATAGAAATAGTTTTAGGGAGAGAAGTTATGTCAAATCACTTGTGTATATTATGCAAAAGTATGACTTAGGTAGCTATTTGAATTGGACTCAATACTCATGGAAAATACAAAGATCAGCAATAAAGTTGGATGAAATTGTGTAACTAGTTGTGATATTCATTATATAAATTCTCAATATGTGCTTAAAATATGATGTGAAGAGGAAGAATGGCATTGAAGATTAGTATTAAAAACTAAAAACTTAATAGAAATACTCACCACAAAATTGAAGTTACTTTAACTCGTGAAGTTTATTTACCAATGATAATATCCTTAGTAAGACAATCCAAACCTAAAAATCAAAGAACATATTAAATAAATCACACAATAGACAAATACATGAATGAATTACAAGAAGAAATAACTTTTCTACATTCACAATGCACTCTTCAACATTAATCAGCACATGAACAGCTCTCAACCAATCTTGAGTGCAAATTAAACCTTCCACCACTCTAGGAGTCAAAAAATTTTGAAAGCTATCAAGTACACTACTCGATATATTGAAAGTTGATTTTGAAGCAACAATATTTACAGGCATAGACGGTATATCCTAAGCCATCAAAGATAAGATTTTGTATTGATTAGTACTCTTCTACCACATCAAAAAGTCAAAAATTAGGGACGTCTTCACTCTCAACTTCAAGATACCGATCAAGCTCAAATTTATTATCATCAAACACTTTTTTCTTCGTCCTGTCAAAATCTTTTTCGTCAAGCTTAGATATCATACTCATCGTTACTTGAATTGTCATTAGCATTAGAACCATTGCTACTAGTACTCACACTTGAATTACTAGAAAATTTAGTATTTTGGTTACTAGAAGAACCAACAAAAGATTGCTCATAAAATTCCTACAAACGCTCTAAGGCATACTTTAACTTATCATACATATCATCAATTTTCGTTTCATCATTATAAATTTGTTCATAACAGAACTTCACATAACTCAACTTTTTTTGTAGGATCTAATGCAACCGCAATTAACATCATCATATTTAGTTAATCCAAACTTCCATAATATTTATCAAACTTCTCTTTTATTTTTGTACCCATAACTTGAAGCTTATGATCTAAAGCATTCAATGCATAGTTCAAATACTTTTACAAAGAGCTATCCCTTCAAAAATCATTTGAAGGAACATATGAACTCCTTGACATCCGTTTGGTTGCATCATAAAATTATTTTAGAAATTTACAAAGAATGAGAGCATTTTCCCGATCTTTATTTTGAGGAAGATCAATGTCAAACCCTTACAAAAGAGAAATCATCTTCTTCCATCCTTTCAAAAGACTTTTTGAACTTTATGGTGATGTCTAGCATGAGGTATGTGGAGTTCCATCTAGTGGGAACATCAAGACATATCGAACCCTTGTACGTGATCATTTCACTCTCAATACAAGATTGAAATGCTTATGCTCTCATAGGAGAACTGCATTTCGAATATGTACAATATAATTATGCACCTCATTCAATCCATCATTCACAATCAAATTTAATATAGGAGCAATGCACCTCATATGAAAACATCACCATTCAAAATCAATAATTTTTCTCTTGAAATTTGTTCCTTCAAATAACCAACAGCTACTTGATTGGAATCAACATCATCCATGGTTATTATGGATTTTTTTTCTCTATTCCCCACTCATAAATGCATTTCTCCACCAGTTTCCTGATCTCCATGCCCTTGTGAATATGAATCACCACAAATTTAATTACTCTTTTATGTAACTTTCAATTTTCATCAATAAAATGTGAGTAAGACATAAGTAGTTTAAATCTTGAATAAAACTCCACATATATGTTGTGAGTGTAATCCTAGACTTAAGCTTACCAAGTAGGTCTCCAAACAACTTTTGTCACTTAGATACAATTTTATGCAATCTCTAGCTACCATAAATCAAGACAAATGTTGGAAGAGAGGTTGCAATTCAGTAATAAATTCACGAAATCAATATGCTCAACAGTGAAAAAAGGTTGCTCATCTATTATGATCATTCGAGCAAGCATGTGCCCACAACATTCTTGATCAAACTTCCATGTCGTTAAGACATTACCACTACCCATGTCTCCCCTACCTTACTAGCCATGTCTTTTTTACGTGGCACAAACAATGCTTGCTTCTTATCTACAAGAGAAGGACACTTCTTGCACTTTCTCAAGTGTTTCGACATTGTAGATACACCACAATCAATAAGGTACACATACTCAGCCCCACAATGAATGTACTTTACTCTTGGGGTAAGAATACCATAAGTGCCATAAGTTGTGTACAGCGCTCACTTTAGTACCAAAAGTTTCAAAATGCTCATTTCAGTGCCACTTTTTCAAAAAATCGAAAATTTCAGTGCCAACTCATCGAAAGTTCGATGAGCGACCAAGTCAGGCGCACAACGACCAGGTCAAGACCAAATTCGAGCAAACTAGGAAACGTCGAAGGAAGAGATCAATTGGGCTTTGATCAAGACTCACTCATGAGCATTTTGTGACTAGTGGCATACAATCAACAAGGTTGTCGTGACCTCCCCGAAGGTGCACCACTTACGGTTAGGCTAATGAATTGCTAAACATGACTTAACTCGAGCTCTCCCAAACCCATACCAATTCGCAATATGGTTTCACTTTTAACATGTAACAGATTTTCAATTTAGAGTCACCACTAATCGGAACCCATGTAAAGCATAAGAAGTTATGCTTTACTCCTACGAATCAAAGATCTAAGGGATCAGAGACTTGGTTATGCTAGACTAATCTAACACCATTTCGGAACCTTTCATTATTTTTCAAAAAATCAGCATGCAATTTGGATTAATTTTAAATTTATCTCTAACATGCAACGATGACCACACGGATACTCAAACATTAATAAAAAAATTCAAGAAATGAATGAAATAATAAAACAAATCAATAGATCTAATATACCATATCTAATAAAACATAACCAAATCAAATTAAATAAAATCTAATCTAATAAAATCTAACCAAATAAAATATCAAATAAAATCTAGCCAAATCAAATCTAATAAAATCTAGTAAAATATGACATGCATAAAAATCTAAACATATATGCAACAAATCTAATGCAATATATGAAATGCAAATTTTTTTGGAATTTTTTTATGAATAAATTAGCCTAATTATCCATAGCTAAATATCATATAATCTAAATTAAGAAACAAAATATATTACTTCCCAATCTAAACAAAGATCTACTCAACCGACAATAATATCATAAATGCTAAATCTAGCTAAAATTATCCTAACAAAAATATCTAATATGCAATCTAAACTAATTATGCAAATTTACCTAAACGTGCAAATTAACCTATCATGCAATTATTAAAATAAACGTGCAATTAATCTAAACATGTGATTATCTATATATGCAATTTGCCTAATTATGTAATTAACCTAAATATGCAAAAATTATCTAAATATGCACAAAAAGCAAGTTAAACAGAAAATAATCAATCAAACACTTAAAAATTGAATTCTAAAAGAAAATTATTTTTTATTTTTATATTTTTAACTAAAAATAAACGAAAATAATAAAAGAAATGAAAAGAAAAGAAATTAGGTTAGGAACCAAACCGGGTCGGTTCGGTCCCAACCCGCGCTAGGAGCGAACCGGATCGGGTCGAACTCGATCCGCTCGTTGAGAACCCAGAGAGGACATAAGGGAACGGGCTGAGCCCGCAGCAGGCCCAACTCCGTTCCTTATGTCTTTCACTGGACAAACAGCTTGCAGGCCCAGCCAAGCCCTGTCTTTTGTGCAATCCCAGCCCACGCAGCAAACGGCCCAGCTCCCGCGTGAAACAACCAGCCCAATTCAGACAAGCCCAGCTTCCAGCCGCAACCCAACTTGTCCAGCCCACGCGAAATAGCGCGGCGGGGCCCTAAGGCCGACTTTGGCCTAATTCTCAGCCTGGCGTTCCCCTGTTCTTCTTCCTCCTTGCGTCGGCAACGTGGGACCTACAAGAGACTGTCGTGGACTGCTCCTTCTCATCGGAGCCACAGCAGACGACGCCGAAGGGACAAAATGCGACCGGAACTCCGGTGGCTCCCTGGCGTTGACAAATCGCACCAAGAACAGCAAAAATAAACAAAGAAATCGAAGGCAGCTCATTTGGGCAATTCAACAATCATGCGATATGCAACAACAGGGTTCACTTGCCGGGGCCAAAACAACACCAAATTTGGAGCTACAATGCAATATCAATATTCAACATCAACACAATCACTAAAAACAGCAATATGAGACTTCTAAAATTGAACCAATCAACCCCAATCACCTCGGCCTTGAGAAGCACAGCAAATATAAAACTCGAGGAAGTCACGGGAAAGGGAAAATAAGGCCACCGAGCTCCCTACACGACTCGGGGGAATAACAGGCTGGCGCGCTCGAGCAAACTCAAGCCAAACCGACGCTCGTCCACGAAACCCCCGGTCGTGATCCTCGGAAGGCCACGAACGGAACGGCTGTGACCAAGACTCACAAAATAAAAAGATCAAACTAAGGGAGCCACCAACACGTTAACGGAGCTGCAAATCAGATAGGGGAAACGCCAGAGTCGTGAACCTTAGATTGATGCGGTCCTCCCATTCTCTCTCCCTCTCTGCGCGTGTGTACGATTTTTTCCGTCCAAGAATCCCCCCTGCATGTGTGTGTGTTATGCGTAAAAGAGAGTCCAGGCCCCCTGTCTCCTTCTCCTCTTTGATCGAAGCCCACCTTTTGAGCAAGTAAAAAGCAAATATTCAGTCCATTGATATGCTCAAAATATTGCTTCTTAAAAATTTCATTTCCTTCCCCTTTTTATTTTTTTTCCTCTTTGTCATTATTTCTTGTTTTGAAACAAAATATATTTTGCCCAAAATATGCTCAAAATTTCCCTTGATATGCAATATGTTCTAACTATATACAAAAATAATAAAATAAAGAAATAAAAGAAAACAAAATCGCTATGCAAAATAAGGCGCAAAAAATTAGGTATCAACAAAGGTACACATACTGAGCCCCACAATGAATGTGCTTTACTCTTGGGGTAAGAATACCATAAGTACCATAAGTTGTGTACGGCGCTCACTTTAGTACCAAAAGTTTCAAAAAGCTCATTTTAGTGCCACTTTTTCAAAAAATCGAAAATTTTAGTGCCAACTCGTCAGAAATTCGATGAGCGACCGAGTCAAGCGCACAGCGACTGGGTCAAGACCAAATTCGAGCAAATCAGGAAACGTCGAAGGAAGAGATCAATTGGACTTTGATCAGGACTCACTCGCGAGCATTTTGTGACCGGTGGCATACAATCAACAAGGTACACATACTCAGCCCCACGATGAATGTACTTTACTCTTGGGGTAAGAATACCATAAGTACCATAAATTATGTACGGCACTCACTTTAGTACCAAAAGTTTTAAAATGCTCATTTCAATGCCACTTTTTCAAAAAATCAAAAATTTCAGTGCCAACTCGTCGGAAGTTCGATGAGCAACCGAATCAGGCGCATGGCGACCAGGTCAAGACCAAATTCGAGCAAACTAGGAACGTCGAAGGAAAAGATCAATTGGGCTTTGATCAAGACTCACTCGCAAGCATTTTGTGACCGGTGGCAGTTGCTGAGGTGGCCGGAGATACCGTGGGTGGCTCGACGAAAGTGGCTGGTCAGAGTTTCTTGTCTAGGAGGAGCAGTTAGATGACGGAGCAAAATTCTTCCAAATGGCGAAATGTCGACGGTCAAGACTGGTGGTGTTGTGTTAAGAGAGGCTTATGAATCTTTTTCAACTGGTGGCCATGGCTGGAAACTCAAAAATACCGAAATATGGACACAAACCTCAACCGGGTGCACAAACCGAACAACAGAGCTTCCCAGCAAACTTCAATAGCCTTCGGGACCAAATCGATCGTGTCTAAGGGCTTCGATACATTCTAGAGATTCCAAGGAACACAGTGATGTCCTTGGTTTCGCGTGGATATCCCTAAATT
The DNA here is from genome assembly GCA_030064385.1 of Melaleuca quinquenervia. Lineage (NCBI taxonomy): Eukaryota > Viridiplantae > Streptophyta > Magnoliopsida > Myrtales > Myrtaceae > Melaleuca > Melaleuca quinquenervia. The sequence continues at coordinate 11,334,092 of CM057721.1, read as the reverse complement.
TCTCCAATTTTGTGTTCTTCTTTTTCTGCTCGCAAAACAGGGGCTTTCCACGATCCGAGTAACTTTCGGCAAGATTTCGGCAACTTGACAGCAAAGAGGGGTGGCATGATGGCTCAGGAAGGTACGGAAATGAGTTAGCTTTCAATTAGTGGTGGTGGGTGGTTGTGGATCGATGCGGAATGACCTCAATTTCTTGAAATTCTAGCCGAGCTTCACGATAAGCCAAAGTTTGTTTTTGAAAAGTATTTTTTATTATTAAAAATGCTAATGTAGCATTTTTCAGCTAGAATTTTCGCCGTTAGCACTTAAAAGATCGTTTTTTGCCGGAATTGGTACTGAAGTGAGCATTTTGAAACTTTTGGCACTGAAGTGAGCGCCATACACAACTTTTGGCTCTTTTGCTGTTCTTACCCCCTTTACTCTCTTTTTTTGTCTCGTTATCTATGATTATCGAAAAAGTATTCTAGACCTCAGACTAATTAGCTCCTTTTTTTACCAAGAGGAGGATGGAAACTAGGTACCTTCACCTTGTTTGACGTGCTCACAGTCACTGATGCCACTTCTTCAACTCCATGGAATGGTATTTTTATGAATGGACTCATTTCATCATATTCATCCACCTCGGTTGATATCTCTTGATTCATCAACTTCGTGTCAAGATGAGAACATGACAAAAGACAAAATATAATTAGTACAATGTTACTTTATTGCAAATGCAACTCCATATTTAAAACTATATTCTCAAGGAAGAACAAAATGATAAAGAGGGGACACATCAAACTTCAATTACTTCTTGCGTGCACTTCGATTAATTCTAAAAAGAGCTAAACCCATCAGAATACGTAAACGAATAATAAAAGTAGGAAAAAAATAGATGACCAAATTGAAGTAGGCAAGCGAGGTTGATCTCATAGCACCAAACTATGATCAATCATCAAATAAATATACAGGCACTCAAATGAAGCAACATGAGAACAAAGGAAGAATTCAATGAGGTACATGGACAGCAGAAACTTATTGCAAATATGATTTTGGCTAACTTTTGCTTAACATTTTAGCTAGTATCCTACATTGCAAGAACTTATATAGTCCCCCCGTCCCAAAAAAAAAAGTAAATATAAAGCTCAAAAAATTTCCCACAAATCAAGGGAAACAGATCACATGACCGGCTATCGTTGACCTATTCCCCACATGGATTGGACGGCCCATGTTTTTCACAAAAAAAAAAAAACTCCCCCTATTAAAAGGGGAGCCGTCCAATCTAAAATCGGACCGCTCCCATTGGCAAGATCCCCTGACTAGATCCCCACCCATTCAGGGGATCTAGATCCTAAATCAAGCCCCAAAAAATTTAAGAACCCGACACAAGAACTAGCTGAAAACATGTGATAATCACACACATATACAGTTACTGAGAATCAAAAGGACTCGCCTTGTTTTTGAAGGAGAATGTCTGGCTAGAGTTGCTGTGATCTCGTGGATAGAGAGAGATAGGGAGAGATGCAACAATAGGAGAGATAGCGCTTGGTTTGTCGTAGCTTGCTAGCATGGGCAAAATGAGAGAGTCAGAGACAAGGAAGACTAGCTTGGCGACGTAGCGCGATGGTGGCTTATGACAAGAGGACGATGGGAATAGTTGTGCAAGGAAGATCAACAATGAAGGAGTACTGTTTGAGAGGTTTTTTTTTTTTTGGTCAAAGGAGATACTTTCGTATATTCATATCATAAAAAGATCCACAAGAGGAGACTGTTATCTCATCGCATAACAAATCCCATAAAACAGAAGGTGGATATAAAATCCAATCACTAGGAAGAGTGTTCATTCTTTTAGCCTTAGCTACCCAATCTGCAATTTGATTTTGGGTTCTCGAGCAATGGACAATCTTCAGATTTGAGAGTTTGGAAGCGTGGGCTTGGGCCTCTTTGATAAGAGCCCGTGTTTCCCACCTGCTTCGATTTGTGCCTCGACTTATCTCCAAAGCCAGATCTAAGTGATCTATCTCTAACACCATCTCATGTTCGCATCTTCCTTGTAGATATCTTAGGGTTTCATAGATAGCCGAAGCCTCTGCTTGAAGTGCCGAAAAAACTCGAAGATTTCGAGCAAAACCTTCTTGGACGATTCCTCTGTCATCTCTACCAACGCAAGCCATGGAGCTCTCTCCAGTTTCTAGGTCAAAAGACCCATCGACATTAAACTTCAAGACTCCGATTGGGGGTGGCGACCACTTCTCAGGTGTAGTGATCTTACCCTTTAGCTTTTCCTTTGCCTCTTTTTTCCATCTTCGATAACTATCAATTTCTGCCCGTGCTGTAGTAATAATCTGTTCTGGATCTACTTTATGGGCCCGAAAAACACAACTATTTCTCGCTTTCCAAATTCTCCAGAGGAGGAGGCATAGGAAATCGAACGAGATGGAAGTGCTTTTAGAGGTAAGAAGCCATTCATCTATTCTTTTCACAAAATATCTATTTATCCCAATTTTTATAGAGGGATTAAGCCAAACCTGTTTTGTACACTTGCAAAGGAGGAATAGGTGCTCCGCTGTTTCCAAATTCTCTAGAGGATGAGGCATAGGAAATTGAAGGAGATGGGAGTGCTTTTACAGGTAAGAAGCCATTCATCTATTCTTTTCACAAAATATCTATTTATCCCAATTTTTATAGAGGGATTAAGCCAAACCTGTTTTGTACACTTGCAAAGGAGGAGTAGGTGCTCCGCTGTTTCTGGTTCCCTTCGGCACAGAGGACATAGGTTATCTTGAATTGCTTTCCTTCGGAACAGATTGTCTTTTGTAGGTAATGCATTCTAACAAACTTGCCAAAGAAAAAACTTTTTATTCAGTGGGATAGATATATTCCAGATCAACAGCCATAGTTCTCTCGGGGTAGTGTAGGATGTCGAAGCCTATTGGGGAGTAGATTCTTCTTGCTGTGCCCTTAGTTTGTTGTATGCACTTTTGACCGTGTATTGCCCATTAGCCATGTGTTCCCATACAAATTCATCTTCTTGACTCTGAGGACTGAGCTGTATTTTCATTATCTCCTGTACAAGCTCTTCACTAAATGCAACCGATAGTTTTGACTCATCCCATACCTTCTCTCCTCTCACGAGAATTGGGTCATTTCTATTTGCAGGGCCACCAATAGTTCCTCGGGCCAGCCACTTATTAGCTCTAACATTGATCTTCTTCCCATCACCAACTATCCAACGAGATGACTAGCATAGAACATCTCTCCCCATAAGTAAGCTTTGCCAACCCCATGAAGGTCTGGCTTTCTTCCTTGCGTGCATTAGATCATAATCTGGAAAATATAGTGCTTTAAATAAACTCCCCCATAGAGAATTAGGCTGTTGTACTAATCTCCATGCTTGCCTCCCTAACATTGCTTAATTAAACATAGCTAAATCACGAAAGCCTAGCCCTCCATTATCTTTCCTCTATTTCAAAACAGCCAATTTCCTCCAATGCATCCCCTTTCTAGTATTCTCTGTTTTCCACCAAAAATCCGCCACTTTCTTTTCTATGGCTCGACAAATTGAAAGGGGAATTTTAAATATTGACATTGCATATTGGGGAAGTGCTTGAACCACTGTTTTTAGCAAAATCTCCTTTCCAGCTTTCGAAAGCAAGTTTTCTTTCCATCCTTCAAGTTTTTTGTTCACCCTGTTGAGGATCCACGAGAACATTTCTCTTTTAGAACTCCCCCAATCAGATGGAATCCCCAAATATTTTCCCATTTTCTGTAATTCAGTAACCCTCAGTTCATAACACATATTTCTTCTCAAAAGGGCAATTCTTGCTAAAATAAATTCCAGACTTGTTAAGGTTTATTGTTTGCCCGGAAGCAAAACAATACTGGTTTAAAACTGCAGAAATATTTTGACACTCCACACTTTTCCCTTCCATGAACAATATAAGATCATCAGCAAACATAAGATGTGATAAAATTGGGCATCTTGAATTCAATCTTATCCCTTTGATACTTCCATTCCCCACCTCTCTCTTCAATAACATAGACAATACATCCGCCAAAATGATAAAAATATAAGGAGACATTGGATCACCTTGTCTAAAGCCACGTGTTGGTTTGAAAGATGGTAAAGTATCCCCGTTCATTTTCACACCGTATGATAAAGTAGTGATGCATTTCATAACCCAAGAGACCCATTTTCCATGAAAACCCATCTTCAACATACAAGCTTCGAGAAAGTCCCATTCTACCCGATCGTATGCTTTTTTCATATCCAGTTTAAGAACTGCATGGAATTTGCTTCACCTATTTCTGATCCTTAGTTGATGAAGTACCTCCTGAAGGATAAATATATTATCTTGAATTTGTCTTCCCCCAACAAAGGCACTTTGTTCTTCCGATATAATTCCTGGCAACCACTGTTTCAGCCTGTTAGCCATAATCTTAGATATTATCTTATATGTGAAATTACACAAGTTGATGGGTCGGAATTGATCAAGCTTCTCTGGATTAGGTACTTTTAGGACTAGAGTAATAAAAGTGTGGTTCAACTCAGGGTTTAAATAACCTAAGTTGAAGAATTTCTGAACTTCTTGGATAATTTCTTGCTGAATTTCTTGCCAATTATGCTAGAAAAATTTTCCATTCAGACCATTTGGTCCTGGGGCCTTCAATGCTCCAAGCTGGAAAATAGCTTGCTTGATTTCTTCTATATTAACCTCCTCAACTAATGCAGTGTTAATATCCTCTGTGACTATGCTAGGAATTTGAGCTATAACAGGGGAGAAATTCCGAGGCCCAACTGATGTATACAACTCCTTGAAAAAGTTGTTGGTCATTTGCTGCAGAAGGTCAGTTTTTCTACACCATTCTTGCCTTTCATCCTTCTGCATCAAAATTCCATTCCTCTGTCTCCTTTGCAAAGTTGTGGCATGAAAAAATTGTGTGTTTTTATCCCCCCATTTAAGCCATTGTATTCTTGAACGCATTCCCCAATACATCTCCTCCTGTCTCCATAATTTTTCTACTTCATTCTTCAGCTCTTCTAGCTTGTTTTGACCTCTATTAAGGTTCTGCGAATTAGTAATCTCCTGAATGTCTTGTTTCAGCCTTTTGATTCTGCTATCACCCTTGGAGAATCTTTTCTTACTCCAAGTAAGTAAACTTTCAGCAACTCTTTTCAATCTGTCTGCAAGCTCTAGCGTCTGATCTTGTCCTGAGAGCCAAGAATCACAAATAACCTGCTTATACTCCTCATCTTCTAACCAATAGATCTCATGTTTAAACTGCTTTTTCCTCCTTTTTGTTACAGGGTAGAGATCTATCAGTAGGGGACTATGGTAAGAACCAATTGCTGGCAAGGCGTATACAATAGCTTCAGGATAAGACACTCTCCATTGTAAATTACCAACCATCCTATCCATCCTTTCTTTCACCTGCTCTGTTCCTTCACGATTGTTAGACCACGTATAGGAACAACCTTTATTATCCACTTCCATTAGTTCACAAGCATCAAGAAAATTCTGAAAAGCAGTAGTTCTATAAGACTCTACTCTTCTCTTCCCAACTTTCTCCCATTGGTAAAGGACTTCATTAAAATCACCTAGGCATATCCAGGGATAATTGTTCCTCTGTCCAATTTGCTGAATAAGCTCCCATAGTTGCAATCTGTCTTGAAAGGCATTAGGTGCATGAATAAAGGTTACACGCATTGTTTTCCTGTAATCCACCATTTCATAGATAATATCAACAATATTCAAACAAGTGAATTCCACTCGAACATCTACCTGCTCATTCCATAGAACTGTTATACCTCCTGCCAGCCCACAAGGATTCACAATAAACAATCCTTTAAACTTCAATCTTCTCTGCACTCTCCTTATTACTTCTTCTTCATTTTTAGTGTCTTAAGCATAGAAGTTTAGGCTTTTCTTGAGCCACAAGAGCTCTAAGTGCCAAGAATGTCAAGGGTGAGCCTAAACCTTGACAATTCCAGCAAATAATTCTAGAAAGTAGAAAGAAATTAGGTTTTTGCTATACATAATTTTGTTGCTAAAACTGGTCCAAAACAGGTTCAATTCTTGAGTGGGTATTTCCTCGGAATGAGAACTAAACTGGTTCAAACTGGTTCCAAATTGTTTTTTTTTTCTAGTAGTTCAAATTGGTTCTTAGGTAGAATCAGCCCGATTGTAAAACCCTAAAGGATATCACAACCTTTGCCTGATTTAGGTGAGGACCTCTATGCCCGCATTAGCCACAATCAAGGGCCCTAACACCCTCAATGGGATCTTTGCAAGGGCGTCAACCCTCAAATGTAGCTAGTGAGTCGCCAACTGACTCTCATGATTGAATGGAAATTTTGTCCACATCGATACCGGTCGTGCCATGTAGGATGGCCAATATCCATGTCTACAATTGTCAATCAAAATTGACCGAGAAAATTATATTAATAAATTATTAAAAATTTTATAATTGAATTAGTCATCATATAGTAGATATGGTAATTTTTTTGATCATTTTCCCGTTGAAATCATGCTTGATTCGCTAAGAAATCAAAATGGTACGAAATTCTGGCGACAAAAAGATGCTCCCAATAAAGAGAGCACTTGATTGCACTTCATACAAAAGATTTAAGGGCTCTGTTGTAATTTCCCAATTCAACTACTTGAAGTACGAAAATGAAAATATTAAAATAAATTGGTATATTAAAAAGTATTATATAATTTAAGAAATTAATACTTGAGTGTGAAGAATTTATTATATTGGTAAGTTGTAACTTCACCCCAGTTTAACATGATTCCATATCTTAGACTAGACATTTCACTGTCTCATCACACCTAGAAATTACTTAGTCATCAACTTCCAATTTCAACCGGTTATTCTTCCCTCTCTTCAAATTGTTAATATAATTTTTAATGCATTGCATGACCCACCTTCTTTTAAAGTCAGACCACCATAAAAAAATTGAAGGTGGAGATTTATCATTCTATGAAGTTTATCCCGTATTTAATTCAAATTTATATGAAGAAAGAAAACGTACTTGAAATACATTTTGAAATGATATAGCTCACACTTAATACGATTATAGAAGCAGTGTTAAAGAAATTATTCTACTTAAAATTAAATCAGAATCCAAAGTCATCGAAGTCCTCGTTGTCTTCTCTTCTTTGACCATAAACCACCACATTCAAATTGGGGCAACTATCGACAAAGTCATAAACTTTTTGTAACTTTGCTGATTCAGTCTTAAATTTTTTTTTTTTATCAATTCAGTCTTAAACATTTTGCAACTTTGCCAATTCAGTCATAAACCATTTTTTTTACCAATTTAGTCTTAACCCTTTTGAAATTTTACCATTTTGACCTTAGTTATTTCAAGGTTTATGACTAAATTGACAATATTTCAAAATGTTTAAGACTGAATTGGCAAGATTTTAAAGGTTTAAGACTAGATTGACAAGATTTCAAAATGTTTAGAATTGGATTGACAAAAAGGAAAAAAAATTTAGGACTGAATTGGCAAAATTATAAAAAGTTTATGACTTTTTCGATAATTATCCTCATTCAGACTAGTTCTAACACCCTAGCAAAATTTTTCCTCTCTCAGTTTTACAAGAAAGATGGACGTTTCTGGTCGTTTTCGATAGTAACCTTGTTTAGGGAGGACAAAGATGGGGAGCATAAGGAAGACAGAGCTATCACAACCTTCCAGCAAAAGATGGGCTTTAGATGTCTTGTCAAGTTCTTGGAAGCTTATCAGTAGGAGGTTGGTAATATCTCTCTGTCAACTTAAATGCGATTAGAAATTTGAAGTACATTTAAGTCCATTTTATGATTAAGAGATGAGGCAGTTCCTAAAAGAGTCCAGGTGCAGGCACTAAAGAGTCCATTATCACCCTTAAGAGAAGAACCACTGCAGACCATAAGCGGGCAAAGGCCACGCCGGCATTTAGGGTTTTGTCTCTGTCATCTTGGTGTTGCTTATTGTAGAACTCGAACCAACTTGGAAGGATCCCGTTGCTCTTCTTGTAAGGAATTGGGTAGTCTGTGGCCTCTGGAGGGTTTTGCTCCCATTGATAATATTTTTTTCGGAGGATAATAGGAAACATGCAAACTAGGCGCTCTCCGGGGAAACTTCTATCCAGTACTAGTGTCAACTTTCAGGCTTCGTAGAACACAAGGAAGAAGGCCTAGTTTCGACCAAAAAAAAGAACACAAGGAAGAAGGCCTGGAAAGATTGATGACGTCTCTACTGCTCGACTGAAAGTTGCATGTTTATCTTCAAATTCTAATCCGAAGTAGATAGAAACAAGTGGAAGATCAAAGACCCCGTCTTCTCCCCCAAAGTTGAATACTCAGTAGACCTTCTCTTTGCTATAATTTTACTCATTGTATTTTGTAGGTTCAAATGGTAGGTCTGCCATATGCTTTGGTTCACTACCGAGATTTTCTCGTCTATTGCTTAGAGAATTGAGGTATAGTCGATACTCGGTCCCTTCCTAAAACCTTCGGATCTGTTAAGAGTTCTTGTCGCAAATTCATCATGATCTGGCCTTGCCCCTAAAGCCAGATCTTCTGTCTAGTAAAGGGCAATACTGTTTGGGTCGATTCTAAGAGGGGTGAGCAAAAGAATCAGACCGAACTGAACAATTCTAAGCAGTTCCCCCAAGTACCTATCTACCTCTCAATTCCTAAAATTTGAAACTGATGAAAATTACTATGATTCCCTATTCTAAGTTTTGACCCACCCACTTGAACCGGAACGACTTTGTTTTGTACTTATTATCATGAAACTAAAAACCTCAGCTCCTAATTCCTCATTCTTCGAATTTCAGCTACACAATGCATTCAAAACACATGAAGAAGCATACTGATTTGAACCGCCACACAGCACACAGCGCCCACATTTCCTTAAATACTTCCACACCCAACCATGGTACATTACATGCCATAACCATTACTTGGCCATAAAGAATTGCCACTAGTGTCGAATACAGTAGTGGACATATGGCCATTAACAAAGGACCCCTTAAGTCAAACAGCCTTGGCGGAATAGATGACAAGCAACGCAACCAAAAAAAAAAAAAAAAAAGCCAAGACTTGGTTCCTCAACGGAAGAACAAGGATTGCACGTTAAGCCATCAAAGGACTAGCTTGCAGTCCTCATTCTTAATCAGTACACATGTTTGATTTCATAAATTTGCAAAATTCTCAAGTGGCTTACTTTATTTTGCTAAGCTATCAACTCTCAACATTGATTTAAGTGATTTAGAAGCTTTTTTTTCCAATTAAACTACAACTTAGTTTTAGGTTAACCATATTTTTGGGAGATAAGTTCACCAAAAGTCTCGAAACTTATATAAAAAGTGCAATTAAGTATGGGCACTATAGTTTGGTATGGAGAATTTGATTTAATTTTTCTAAATGGACACACAATATTTAGACGCTAATAAATTGCACATAAACAACCGGGGAAATGGATACCGACACTATAGTTCCTAAGTCCTGCCTCGATGGACACCAACGAGGGCTCTGAGGATCAAGCATAGACACTTGGTTCTTGGCCCTAGCCTCAACCTCGATGGAAGTCGTGCATTGCCTTTGTAGACTTGGGTACAGCCTTTGTTGACGTGTGCCTAGGTGTTGGAGATCAAAGCTCTAGTGTTGGGATCCCGTGCTCGGCTTTTGTGGACTCAAGCCTAGGTGTTGGGGCTTAGGGCCTAGCCTCAACGTACACGGGCATGGAAGTCGAGGACTCGAGTACAGGCACTTAGGTCTTAATCTCAGCCTAAATAGACGTGGGTGTGAGTGTCTGGAATTTGGTACTAGCTCTGGGATCATGACCCTAGCCTTGATGGATATGGTCCCTAGCACCAAAGACCTGGTCCTAATCACTAAGAACCAACGTTGGAGTTTATGTGTCCAAGTATAGAGTTCCGGATTGAGCACTAATAGATAGTCATATTTTGAAAAGTGATTTTCGTTTTCTTAAAGATGAGACATTTTTTCCTAAATTTAAACATAAGTTTTCTGTTAACTCATTTTCATAAGAGAATCAAAGCCAAAGAATAAGAAAAACGATTTCCCGAAAAATGTGTTCTGCTAGACAAATAGAACAAATCCAATATACAAGTTGGCAAAGTTAAAAACGTTGCTAAGCTACACAAATAAAAGCTAGCAAGTCATTGGAAGGTCGGTAATTTCCAAGCAACCAAATAAGCCTAGGGAAATAGCTCAAATGAGAATTGGTAATTAAAGTTCACCAGTAATTTAATCAACGAAAAGTCGGAAGGTTTCTCAAATGAACGTTGGCGATTTCACATAAGAATTGCTAACTTTTATTTCTTTCGACTTGCCAGCTCAGTCGCCTCATTTCCTTCGGCTTTTCTATTCGTTCTAGTTAAGAAATCCCGTGTTGAATTCGTTGGTTGCGATCGAAAGGGATGGCGTAATCGATTTCGACACGTGTGGGCACAGTCTCATGCTCATGGATCTTTAAGTATATGATTTAATTAACAGTACAAGGTCTCACATCAAGAGGTTGACGAGGGGAAAGAGCAGCAGCACGTGCGTGTAATGATATACGTACCATTATTGGCATGTTGTACCATGATAAATAAAAGACCACAGCCGGCCAACCCCCGAGCTCTATTGAAAATTGAAATAATTATTCAAAAAGTCATAAACTTACCTTACGACTTCAGTCCTAAACTATTTAATTGTGTCAATTTAATCATAAATCTATCGTACATTAATCAATTTCATCTTGAATCTTTTAATAATTTATCAATATAATCATAAACCTTTGAAGTATTGGAGTTGGTGAATGTTTTGGGAACTCTCATTTCTCAAGTTAGACACGCCCAAATGAGCTTAAGAAAACCGAGGTATTAATTAATGACTTGTAAACCCTTCATATGAAATGACGGGAGTTCCGCTCACCGAAACAAATTTGGTTTATGTTTAGTGGGTTTGTTTATTGTGGGATGAAAAGGGTTATGATGAGCTTAGGTTTTGAGCCAATTTATAAATGCTATATATTCTACTTGTATGATATATTATTGTATGAATTGAGCCCACCACAAAACGTAATGAAATCTTTTATAGGACGTAGTTTTATTTTGGGTAAATTTGGGTAAACCTTCGCACCGCCTTTTTTTTTTTTTTTGTAATATAACCTATCATGAAGGACCCGTCAATGCGGTCCTTCCGGATAATTTTGCGTAGAAATCATCAAAGAACTACATTGATAGATCATTAAAAGGTTAAGGATTAGATCGACAAATGGTTATAAGGTTTAGGTACTAAATTGATTGCCGTGTAATAAATTGAGGTCAACATTGACAAAATCGAGATGTTTAGGATTGTACTGGCCGCCATATAATAAGTTTAGAAATTTTTTTTGACAATTTTTCTATCGAGAAGCTCTAACTTAGTAGCATAACCAAACTCAACGGCGTCCAACATTAGAGAGTGATAAGGTCGAAAGAACATGAAAACGGTTTCGTCTGACCGAATCAAAAGGGAGACTTTCTTCTTCTTCTTCTTCTTCTTCTTTTCTCTCTAATTAATCCGGCATCGGAACGAGAGCCCCACATGAACCTGCCACTGGCGATCGTGATGGCACGCCTGGCCGCCTTCTGCAGACCTTTTCGCGGGGTTCATATTGATGGACGACGTCGACTTCTTGCCAACCGCCATTAATCTTCTCCTTCTTATCATCGCACGTCGCTGTTGGTGTTCGTTCGGAGTCGAAGATATCCAACGTGTTGACATTCCCACGTTTCGTCATCCTGGAGTTCTGCACGCCAGTCGGTTCCAGCGACGGCATTAGTTTAAACCCAACTAACTTGGATAGGCGTGGAGATCGCGCTTGGTTATTGAATGGGCAGGCTTTCGTTTTCTGTTCTTCCTATTTCGAGATTATCTTTAGGTTCGCCTTCCTTTGTTTGAACGAAAGCATGTCATCCTCAGGGTGACGGGATGCTCGACAAGACGTTGTCTTGTGATGTTATCTAGAACTGGATATGAAATCTCACGTTTCCAGGGCATAAAACTGCAAATCAACCTCCTTTATTTATGCAATTTTAACCGACACAAATCGATGGATGACTAGCTAGACCCTCGTCCATCGAGAACCCACGCCGTCTCAGGCACGGACGTAGCGGCTAGCGCATAAGGGTCTGGTGCTCTGCCATGCGAACATAGAAAATAACATGCAAGCTCGAGCAATGCAGCAACCACCACGATTCGGATCCGCTCTACGTCGGCGGCCCAGCACGACCGGAGCTTCCGAGATACAGACAGCGCCGAGCCCCGAACCCGACCCCAAATTCGGACAGAACCCACCCCAGCCCCCCTGGCGGGGGCACCGTCTTTTGTCCATTCCCGACGGTCCAAAAACTTTTGAGGCCGCAGCCGTCCCTGTCCACGTTCACGTCTTTGCCGCCATATCCAAAATCTCGCCGTGCGGCCCAGTGGTGAAAGCGCCTGACGCAACCGCCCTCTCGCAGAGGGACCCTTTGACCGTCTTTTTCCAAACCCAGCAATGAATTCCCTCTCTGAGGTGTCGACTGAGTATTAGTCTCCCCGTCGTCGGTAAGATTTCAGGACTCCCCACATGACCACCCCGAAGAAAATCGAAATCGAATCCCCCCATTCCTTTAATGAATCGGAGGAGGAGGAGGAGGAGGAGGAGGAGGACTTTGACTTTGTGGGGTCAAGGGCGGGCCCCAAGCCAAAGCGAGTGTGGGGAGGTGGCCAGAGCACGAGGCCACGTCTTCTGGAGCCAGATGACTTTCTGGACAGCGAATTTCTTCATCCCTTCAGTCTGTTACTTTTTGGGTTTTTTTTTATAATGTTTTTTGGGGAGGGAAAACTTCAAGACCTCAACTTCATCCGGCTCGCAAGCGATCACATTCAGGTTCAGTCACGAGTCAATTCCCTCGAGCTGCCCCTTAAAATAATGATGATGATGGCGCTCTCCTCCTGCAGCAGCAGCAGCGGCAGCAGCAGTTGCCGTGCAGGTTTTGGCAAAGCGCTGGATCCCATTCAGATCTCTCTCTCTCTCTCTCTCTCTCTCTCTGTCTCCCTCACCATTTATGATCCATTAAGACCCCTTCCACTCCCCTATTGATTATTGTCATTCGGGTCGCCCCTCCTTCGTGCCCTTTTCTCACTTGGGCTCCTCTGCAGAGGGCATCGTTCACGTTCACATTTCACTTTTGCGCCCCCTTTTCTTCTTTTTTCTCTCTAGTACTGCTCTCTCCGGCCTTCTTTCCTCTTCTTTATTTGCCCCCACCCCCTTTTTTTCCTCTTTTCTCTTGCTTGCATCTTTTGGGTCATGAGAAGGCTCCGTCCCTCCCCTCCCCTCCCCTCTTCCCTCAGTCTCAAGTAACGCGATGCCAATCGGTGGTGTGATGAACGTGGGTCCGATGATGCTTCGAACCGAGAACCGCAGCGTTTAAGCATTCGTATGTATTAAACTCGCGCCGACAGGGAGGAGGAGGAGGAGCATTGAGATGAGATAGTTCACGAAAGTTCATGGAAAATGACGAACAGAAACCAGTCCCTCATAACTGTCGGAAGGAGGGCGCGTTCTACCGAGACGCTGGCGCATTGTCTTCCGTTTGTGGAAGGAGCACGCGATCCTCTTCTCACGAATGCTGCAACTAGTGATCCACAATCGTGTTAACTAATAAATCGATTAAAGTAATAACTCGTTTGTACATCAAAATCTACAGAGGGATAATCTTGCATAACGATGATAACTTCCAACGCTCCTTCTTGAATATTTATGACTTTCCATTCGAGAATGACAATAGCTTTCTTACGGAAGCCTCCAATATATATATATTACGTATCTCGCACAGCACTCATTTCATCCATCAACTCGATTTACTTTCCCAAACTATCCTAACTAACCTTCATATGCATCATTCGTTTGTCCATTTCTCAAGACAAGCTTATATAATCTCTCTCTCTCTCTCTCTCTCTCTCTCTCTTTCTCTCTCTCTCTCAAGGAACAAAAGCCATGGATGCTTGACCTTCAACCCTCTCTCCAGAGGAGCAGAATCAGATCGGACGCACCCCCTCATTGTCTGATTCTGCCTCCTCCATGGCTCTCTCCACCGCCACCGCCGACCCGACTATGGAGGCGGTCGTTGAGCAGGACCCGTCTTTGCCAAGGCGGGGTCTTTTTCTCAGTGGCTGTTGCCGCTCCCCCTGGCCCATTTCTTGCTCCGCCATTTTCTTGCTCCTCCTCTGCCTTCAGCCCACCACCATTTCTGGTACCGACACCCCCGAAACGCCGGCGAGGAAGGAAGCACACTTCGACCCACGAGTCGCCGCCCCTCTCATCGCCGTCTTCTCTCTCCTCGGTCTGGGCCTCGCAATAGGCGTGATCAAGCTCCTCCATCTCTTCCTCCGTCGCAGATCCAACAGAGCCGTCGTCGTCCGCGCTGAAGATCAAGAACGCGGCGACGTTGGGAACGACGGAAGCCGGAACGGCGTCGTTGCGAAGAATGGGGCTAACAAAAGCAGAGGTGGCGACGGGCGCTGCGCGAGGAAGTACCGGTGGGAGGAGTTGCGGGGGATGACGACGGAGTTCTCGCGGGCGATCGGATCCGGTGGGTTCAGCACCGTTTACTTGGCCACCTTGGAGGGCTCCTCGTCTGGCCTCGCGGCGGTCAAGGTCCAGTGCGGCGGTGGCGAGCGGCTGAGCTTGGCTTTCAAGCAGGAGCTGGAGATTCTGCTCCGCGTCCGCCATGAGAACATCGTGAAGCTTCTTGGATACTGCGACGACAGAGGTGGGTGTGAAGCTACCTCTCATCTCTTGCCACTGCTTGCTTCGGAGGGGAAAAAGATCAACTCGTTTACGAACCCGAATTTTCTTGAAACAAAGAAACACTTTCGTAAATTAACTATTTTTTCAATGAAAAATCGAGTTTTTTCAGCATTTCAATTGTCGGATCAACATTCCCTTTTTAATGGGCTATTCTTTTCTTTCCATTGTGAACTTCTCCTAGTTTACCGCATTCCATAGTCTGGAAATTATTGTTTAGTTCTTATGTGAATGCACAGTGACTGGCCTTGGCATATTGTCATTTTACTTTATCCCAAAGTTAGCAAAGTGAGAACAAATTGATGTTCTTTTTCATTGGTCACTGAGCGTACTAAGTTGAGCTGTATGAAATTTTGTGCATCAGAGCTCAGCTTTTCAGTGCATGTGATTCTCAGGGAAACATTAAAAATGCTCAAAGGTGCATAGGTAGGTGGACAAAAAAAAAGTAACTCTGGTCTCATAAATTTTTGCTGTTTCTGTTTGGTGTGCTTCAGCTGCTGACAATCCATGTACATATGTTTGTTTGAACCTGCACTGTACATCATGATGTGCTCAACTTTTGACATTAGGGTGTACGAGGAATCCTAAATGCAATCATTTTGCTCTTCGAATTTTTCTTGCAATGAACAGATCATCACAAATCATAATCTATGTTTTTTTTTTAAATTTGTTTTCCTGTAATTAGTTTACTGATTTCGTTTCTGTGCTGTCCTCCCCCCCCCCCCCCCCCCCCCAAAAAAAAAAAAAGATGAGGGAGCGCTGGTGTTTGAATACATCCCCAACGGGAATCTCCAAGAGAAGCTCCATGGCAACCATTTACAGAGAGGCGCCGTCCTCCCATGGAGCCACCGGGTGTCGATCGCCTTCCAGCTCGCGCGGGCGATCGAGTACCTGCACGAGAAATGCGCACTCCAGATCGTGCACGGCGACGTCAAGTCCTCCAACGTGTTGCTCGACGAGGACCTCAACTGCAAGCTCTGCGACTTCGGTTCCGCGAAGATGGGGTTCTCGTCCTTGGTCCTGCCGCCTTCCTCCTCCTCGTCCCCACGGGCGAAACAGATCATGATGGGATCCCCCGGGTACACGGACCCTCACTACATCAGGACAGGGATCGCGTCGAAGAAGAACGACATCTACAGCTACGGGGTCGTGGTCCTCGAGCTCGTCACGGGGATCGAGGCCTTCTGCGAGGAGAGAGGGCTAATGCTGACATCAATCGCCACGAGTTTGCTCCCGGAAGAAGCCGAGCTAGACGCGGCGAGAGCGGCAGAGATGGTGGATCCGCGGTTGAGCGGGAAGTTCGAGATAGAGGAGGTCAAGGCCATGGTGGGCGTAGCGAGGCTGTGCATGCAGCAGTCGCACACGCTCCGACCCTCGGCGACCCGGGTCTTGGAGTACTTCAGGGAGAGGGTCCCGTCGGCGGCGTTGAAGCTGACGGCGGAGAAGAAGCGTCGGAGAGCTTGACGGCTTAGGCTTTAGAACAAGAGAGAAGAGGAAAGGAAAGGGTCGGTGCTGGATCAGATGAATGTAGAGATGGTTGTTTCCTTCTGCACACTGCATGTTAACTCCCGTTGATGGCCAAGCGGCCGCGTTCGTTGCCGCTCGAAAGCCATCTTGGGAACGTGTCAACGTTTCGCTTTTGTACATCATTCGCTCCATCCGGATGGATACTGAGCAAGAACTTGGTGCAGCTGCTCGCGATGCCTTGTGGCTTTCAGCCCGAAGCTCCTCCCTCGTCACCTTCTGGTCCGGCCGGAGGGGATGAAAGGGCAATAAATAAAAGACGAACGGAAGGTCCAGAATCCTGATACGTCCCCAATTTTTGGGCCTGAGTAAGATAGGGTTAATTTCAAGGCCAGCCTTAAAATTTTCATTCTGGTCTAAGCTTCAGTGCTTGGGATGTTATGGACCGAAGGAAATAAAAAATAATTGGAGATACGTCCCGATCCGTATACTTACCTACCAAGAATGTGAAATTTTATAATTACATTATACTTTAGAAAAATAATTTAAAAAAATGAAAACTCCATTTTGAAAGCCGGAACATGCGTTGACCAAACTCGTGGTTAAACAAGCATATGAATAAATTAGGAACCAAATAATAATATGTCATCCATTTAATCTAATGCTATATAACTCATTTTGGTTTGGGGTGGGGGGGGGGGGCTATTACTATAAAAGTTCTGAACCTATTAGCATATGCACCAATTTAATCGTAAGCTTTTCAATTTTGCCAATTAGTCATAAATAATTTGACAATTTGCCAACGTGGTCCATTAATTTAACTAATTTTGGCTGAAAATTGCGGATATGAATGCTATGAACAAGTGTTTTTAAATTTTTTTTTAAATTTTATTCATTTGTTATTTCATTTTTTTTCCTCCTCCTCCTATTATTATTGTTGTTGTTACTTTCACCATGGCCAATGAGGGCCATGAAGCCCTGGCCAACGAGGGTCGCGTGACCACTACAAAACGGTACCTTCTTCGACATTTTGTCACGTGACGCGCTTACAAGACACTCGTCTTTAACGAACATCTCACGGGCAGTGGTTAGCATTTAAGAAATCAACTAAGAAGCTAGGGAAACATTTTATGCATCAACTGCTGTCTACATATACAATAAGATCAATGTTGGAGACATCGAATTATCTCGAGTTAGATACGATTACCGACGGCCTCCCCTTTACGGATTTCAATCGATTATGCAGGTCACGTTAATTCTAATAATCCCCTCGAGGTAGGACTCGATTCTCGAGGTGCCTTCCGGATTCGACTTTCATCCCTAAAATACCTTCACAAATTTGATCACGCCAGTTTTACGATGCTCTCGTCATACCATTTTTCGGATAATGACTGAGGGACCCTAATCCCGTCTTTTCCGATAAAATCGGGGCTAAATTGTAATTTCCTAATGTTATTTTTTTAAAGGAAAAAGACCACCAAAAATCCCAAACTTTACTCAATGTGACACATTTACCCTAAACCTTTTTTTGTGACACGAAAAACCCCAAACTTTTCCCACTGTGACACATTTACCCCAAACTTTTTTATGACACCAAAAACCTCAAACTTTGCATATGTAACACATTTACAAAAAAAAAATTATGTTTTTTTAAAGGAGTTCCGGCGAGCTCTGTTGGCTGCTAGAGCTCGCTAGATGGCAGCAAAGCCCTCGCTAGCAGTGAGCAAGGGCGGCAGAGGCTGGGGAGGCCATCGCGACTCTCCCCCGTGGCCGGCGACGGAACGACCCTCCCCCACGGCCAGCAAGGGCCGCCTCGCCCAGATCTGCCCCACCCAGATCTGGGCGAGGCTACCCTCGCTCGCCCACAGGGGAGGGCCATGTAGCCCTAGGCGAATGTGGCATGCCCCGCCCAAACTCAACCTAAAATCCCGCTGCAGTCAAAGGTTTTTCCACGTGTGCCACTTGTTTGATGAAATGCGCGAGTCTCTATCTCCATCTTCATCGTAGCTCACTCATGCATTTCATCGAAGAGGTGGCGCGCATGAGAAAACCTTTGGCTACGACAGTTGGATTTTAGGTGGAGTTTGGGCGGGGCAGGCCACGTCTGCCCCTCGCTGGCCACAAGCGAGGGCCGCGGGGGCAGGGCGGCCCTCCCTCGTAGCTGGGTGAGGGTGGGCTTGCCTAAATCTGGACAGGGCAGCCTTCGCCCAAATCTGCCCCAGGCAAATTTGGGGGAGGTTGTTCTCTTGCCAGCAATCGGGGGGGGGGGGGGGGTGCATGGCGGCCTCCCCAACCCTAGCCTGGTGGGGGCTTTGCTACCCTCCAACGAGCTCCGGCAGCCGTCGGAGCTCATTTAAAAAAAGAAAACATATTTTTTTTTGGTAAATGTGTCACATAGATAAAAGTTTGAGGTTTTTAGTATTACAAAAATTTTTTTGAATAAATGTGTCACAGTGGATAAATTTTGAGATTTTTCGTATCATAAAAAAAGCTTGAGATAAATATATCAAATGGTAAAATTCGGGATTTTTGGTCGTCATTTGCCTTTTTTTAATCATGCGCCGTTTTGTTTTCCCGGGGCATTGCCTTCTTCCCCCCACTCACTTTCTCAGCGGTGCCCCCGCTTGCGCGCGCGAGAGAGAGAGAGAGAGAGTGAGTGAGTGTGTGTGTGCGCCTGAAACAGGAGATATGTCTGTCTCGCTGTCGCCTGCGTTCCCCCTCCTACACTCCCGGCGCTCGGACATCCGCCCCCGCAATCGCTCTCCGGCTCGACATCTCGATGGCCGCGCCGCTGCTTCGCTGAAGCGCAGCTTTGGCACCGGCTCGGGGCTCAGTTGGAGCGAATTGTCCAGCCGCAAGCAACGTCGTTTCCGGTGCGAAGCCCAACTGGGTGACCTCGCTCCGGTAACCTCCGCCGTTTATGGGTCTCTTCTTCTCGGCGGCGGTCTCTTTGCCTGTACTTACTTGTTCTCTTCTTCGGCAATTTCTCATTTACGTCGATTGCGAGATGCAGCTTATGTTTTTGTCCCCTTTTGTCTGTAATTCGACGTTGATGTGAGTAGCGACGGGTTGGAGATGAGAAGTGAAGCTTGGAAATTTGTGGGTGCAGTTGGCAGGTCGGGAAGCAAGGGCTCCCTCGCTGGAGGGTGCACTGGGGCAGTTCTAATGGCCACTGTGAGTTGGAATACATTTAATTTTAACTTGCTTTGTTGATTGTAGATATCTTTCCTCCTTTCTGGATAAATTTGTGGTATTTAGTATCTTAGAGACACAATGGACCAATTGCCCTGCTATGAAAGTAAAAGAAGAGATCTGGCACTTCTCTGGGGCTTCTTGGTATCATTCTAGAGAAGAAAGTGGGACTTCGTTAAGGAAATCCCACGGTAGAAGACTAGTTGGATTGGTTGATCCCGTTCATGTCTTTTTGTTCGTAGGAGGATCTGGAACCTTGGGGTGACGCGGCAGTCCTGCTAGAAATTAGCAGTTGGGGGTTTATGTTATGGATGTGTAGGGAGTCAGTGGGGGAGATAGAACTTTAGGGGTGGGATTGGGGTTGAACTAAGGAAAATCCCTGAATATTTTGTCAGGTAAAATTGCATTTCAATGAGCACCTGGTGTTTGTCTATGGCCTACCCCAACCCAGCCCCTAAAGTCCACCAGCATGCTGCTACATTTGGATGATCACTGAAGGAGTGCAGTCTTGTCGACTAACCTAATTTCGCATCAGTGTCATCTGTTTTTCCCTTTTGAACTTTTTTTTTGGTCCAATGACCTTGTTATTCAGTGAGCATTAGCTCCTAATCCCTGCAAAGATTATCTCTTGCAGATGCTATATTCACCCACTTTATCTGTTTAGTATCAGAACCTAAGATGTATCCATGTTTACCCCTTGAATGATGGATTCTTATTGCGTAGCAGATATATTAGCATAGTGAATTTGGCATTCAAGCATCAAATTTGTCTCTGGGTACCATGAGATCTTCACAGAAATAAGTGGATGTTCTTTCCCCAGAGAAAATCAAGGTGTGGAGAAGCAGTAGAAAAACTAGCTTTGATTTTTAATAGTAACTGTAGTCTGAAGAAAAATCAGAGGACATTTGGTGCCTCTTTGGAGGAGAGACTGATCAATTGCTTTAAATTTATCGAGTCCAACTTTTATGTGACTTTTCTCTGTCATCAAACAAAAACCATAGCGTGCACCATATACATATTCTGCAAAAATTGCCTTTTGGTCAATAGCTTTCAATGGAAGAGTCTACTGGTTGCATACATTGAATGATCAAACACTTGTTTTAGGATTTTTAAGCACTCGATCTGTCTCAATTCACTTCAGATTAGAATCTGTTGTCGTCTAATACGGTTACCAATGTTCTCTTTATTTAATTGTACTTCTGTCTGATTGACTGGCAATAGAGGTAATTTTGCTTGTCAAATAAACTAGGTTGGTCATGCTCTTATGGTTTTAAAGACATACGCACACAAACCCATTGTGATGAACCTGGTGGTCGATGATTTTATCAATTATGTTACACATAACCACTGTTCCATGCAATTGACTACTCTCTAGAAGACTACTTTTTCAGTTCTTCTGTGATTATCTTGTTAACCTTGCCTTTAAATTTTTTTAAACGCCACAGAGTTCACTCTGAGATTCTGGAGCATTCTGCAGAACTAGTTTACTTTGGTTGTACCTTGGAGAAGCAAAAGGTTGCATCTTAGTGCTATGGGGTCCTAATGAAGGGAATTCTTCTTCACAGCTTTTACAACATGCAAATTTATTCTTCTTTTAAATGAGGACTCATTTGGGACGATTTTAGTATAATGGTGAAGGAAAAGGTTGCCATTCTCTTCCTTTTCAATTTAAACTATAGGGCAGGCTATCCCAATTTCACCAAAAGGACAGCTCTATAAGGCTTAGCTACATTGGTTTACTGGCATTACACTGTCTGATATATACTCTTGTTTAAGGAATAGAATTAGTAAGATTGCATTGCATTGATTCTATATAATTCTGCAAAAATTAGGAATATCTGGTGAACTCTGAAGTTTCTCCAATGCCACGACAATTCTGTCTTGACTTTTGCTTGTTACCCTTGCCCCAGCAAAGGCCTTGTCCGAAAGCTCTACTACTCAAGAGAACCTTCTCAGAGAAACCAGATATTCATGTCAAGTGTACTTTAATGCGTGGTTTTCTTGCTTCACATGTATTTGGGGAATGGCTAAAAGGTCGATAGCAATGCTGATAGCCTGTCATTTTGATTACATTCTTGGTGTCTGGATGAGCAGAAATAGAAATCCAGACAGATTATATTGCTTTTCGAAACTCTTCATCTAAGTCCTTTTTAATCTCTAACTGATGTGACTGAAAAAAAAAATGCATCTTATGTTGTTTCTCATGCAGACTTACTATCTTATGCAAGCATCAGAGACAAAATCAATTGGTCATGCACTTGGATTTGGTGCTGCCTTTCTTTTCTCATCCGTGTTTGGTGAGCTCCAAACGCTTCTTTCCCCTTACCCTGCATTTTGATTTTGCATTCGGCTCATGTAGTTGTCTGGCTAGTTGCTTATAAGAAATGGACTGATGTTGAAGACCGAGGCTCCTTGTTTCTTACTTGCCCTCTCAATGTCTTTTGATGTTTCAGGTATACGCTTGGTGGCTTCACGGAAACTGACCCCGGCAGGTCCTCTATTAGGTCTCTCAGTCCTTGCATTGGCAGTTTTCTTGTCCGCTTATTTGCAAGATAGCATCTGAATGACAAACTACTCGCTCTCATGCTCTAATAAAGGTTTGTGGAAATGTGCTACCACTTGTTATGGTTGTCACGCTACATGATATAATTATGATATTTCACTTAAAATATGAAAAAGGAAATGGAAAAATCATTTAGCTTACTATCACAACTGAGATCCGCCCTTCAACTTCTGTCTTCAATAATTGTTTAGAGGCTGCTGACATCAATAGTGGTTGCACCCTCTATACAATGGTTATGTTTGGACTGAGAGAATTGACTTTTGACCCATTTTGGTGTTGTCTGCTCTAAAGAGAGGTTGAAAAGTGTATATGAGCTGTTGTGGGCTCTGCCGCGTGATCCCAACACCCTCAAAGTCAACGTGGATGTGAAGACATTAAGTTACACATGGTTCACTTCAATTTTCTGGTGGAGATAAAATGTCTTAGCTCTTTTCCTCACTTTTTGCTGTCCCCTCTCCCACTAAGTTTCCTCAGCAAAAATGGTGTTGAGTGTTCAATTTCTTATTACTATCTCTGGCTTTTCAAAAGCATTTTTCCTTCATGAGCATTCTGTTAGGACTGGCTGGTCCGTGTGGATATTTGCAGATCGAATAATGCTTCTCTTTCTGATTTACAATTTGGATTTGGTATCACATTGAGTTTGATTTTTCGGTAAGATTACTTCTGAGCTTTAGTCAATTGATGGTATCATGTGCATACACGTGCTCATTGTAAATTTGCGAAATCTTTACCGATGAATTACATAGCTTCTTGATAAAAGGTTTTGTATTTGGTGGTTGTGCAGCTTTTTAACAAAATCAGAAAATGAGGAAGAACATTTAGCTTTTCAAACGAAGAAATACTCAAATTGGATGAAGGAAGATCGGTCTCAGCGATGGTAATTAAAATTTCTGTTTGCCTCGGAGGGAGAATGTGTGGTTTGGATTCTGCTCATGACAAAATGCTCATTTCCAAGTGCAATGTAACTCTCGTCTAGGAAAACATTTCGTTTTAATTAATTGAAACACTCGCATCCTTTAAAATGCAAATAGCTTAGTCTTGTAAATTCCTGCTATCCTTGCTCCAAAGGGAATGACGGTCTTCTCAGTTATGATATAAGCCAGCTTGGGTAAGGAAAATGGTCAATTTGGTCTCTGTCCAAGGGTTAAACTAAGGCGGGCAGCAACATCATTTTCAATGCCATAACCGTGCCGTGCCATATTACGATCATCACAAAAATTTATGTAATCTAACATGACATCTTATTACTCTTGAAACTCGAACATGACATGTTGAATTTATAGGATGAGGTGGCATTTTCGCACATAGCATTCAAGAATTTGTTTTCACACATGGACACGCATAGGCAAAAGCATGTTCAAGCGAGTGTTATATCAACATGAGTGACAAATTGATCCACTAAAAAAATACACCTTAAAAAACATAAAAGTATCGAAAAGGTGAATTTGTACACAATATGTTTATTTAATGAACACTAATGGGTTCATATGTTAATGACACAAATTAACAGGCTACTTTCAACCTGAGGCGCCTGAATATGAATCGTGTACGAACGGGTTCCCCCACGTAATGATCCAAGAAAAGAGTGTGGGAAAACAGGAATTAGAGAGGGCCATCTCATGAATGACCCAACAATATTCGGTATCTTATTTCCTAATCAAAGGGAGTCTATGAAAGTGGCTTTAGACTCTTGGAAAGAGATTTCAATCAATCAAAGAGAACCCCCGCTGGAACTATTCTTTTTGCTCTCACTGACATCTCTTCAAAAGCTCTCAACCACAAACAAATAAGTATACAAATAATCATTTTCCTTCACCTCACCGTCTGGATCATATGCGAGGTGAGAAGCTTCCGGGGAGTTGCTGGGTGATTGGCGTCTCTTTTGTGTGTTCCCAGGCAAGCCTGGCATTTGCGTCAAATAAAGGTTTGATTGAACCATCCCTCACTCCACTCTTTCTCAAAAAGAATGGAGGTGAGGAAAAGAAGGGGCTGGCACATTATAGAATGAATTGATGTTACCTTTGTCTTTTGAAATCATTTTGCAGCATCTTTTCTGATCTTGGCTTGACAGGGAATTGACGTCCCTCACTCAGTTCATGCCACAAATTCTCTACGAGAGAGAGAGAGAGAGAGAGAGAGTGTGTGTGTGTGCGTGTATGTGGTAGTCAAACCACTGGGTCTTCTCCTTTCCTCACATGCAATCATGACTCTTCATCGGCACAAGGAAAAAGGGCACTTTGCACATCCTCGACCAAATCTAATGCCATCCATGATTCATGGGGCGAAATTATGATGTTGAGCTCATTGCTTTTGTTCCTTTTTCTAATTAAGTGGAGATTAAGCTAAAGAACATGTGTGGAGTCCGCACCCATTAGGACTACATTCCTTTGATTTTGCGAATTGCTTTATTGGGCTTTGCGGAAGTTGGTTTTGGCAGATTATGCATTCGATGGCGGTGGAGGACGAAGAATTAGGAAAGGGAAATCCCAAACTTTTATCGAACTTAATAAAATGTCCAACTTCCATCACTATCCATAAAAATGAGCTGACATCATTATCATTAGTCTCTCAAAGAAAGAGAGATAATCTCCACTAAAGTTTTGTCTTCAAGTGCCCGTGTCACGAATTGTCCATTTCTCATTCCAATCGAGAAGAGCTTTTATTTGGGTGCTTCATCATGTGCTATAATTTTGGCAAAGTCATTGTTGAGTGAATGGACAATGGCCTGCACTGATGCACTTCACCAAATATACCTCTTTGCTGTCCCAAGTAAAGAGGCACACGACATTCGCCAGAAAAGAGTAAACACAAGCACGAGCTTAAACCCTAGCAACCACTAAAAAAGAAAAAGGAACAAAAAAGAAAAGAAAAAGAAAAGAAAGGAAGAACATGAAAAGAAGATTTCTCTATTAATAATTACTTAAATCTCTCAAATCAATAAAGGGTTTTTGTATTTTTGGACTTGGTGGTCAAGTATTCTACTGTCATTATGCTTGGCTAATCTTGCAATGTTTCGAATAATATATTCAAGTGCCCTTTATCTGATAGAGGAATATAAGTTAGATTATCTATTGGGGGCAAGGATTTAGAATCTAGCTAATGAGCACAACGTCACGTAGTTGAGGTTATAGTCATGCCCTCTAATTTTGTGTAATGGAATACTTTCTTCTTCTTCTTTTTGCCTTATTAGAACAAGGCCTTTGATCAAGCACTTTTGGAATGGAAACGTAGATGCCTTGTCAATAAATGCAACTGAACTATTCATGAAAGCACAAAGTTGGCCGTCTGGAATCCGGGACAAGAATAGTGAAAGGAAACATCATGATTATGCGTGTGAAATATACCAAAACAAATGCATCCAATCCGAACCCCCGACTCTTTTCTTTCTATGATTAATAAAGAAGTAAAATTTCACCAACCCGGTTCACATGCATCATCATGCACATCCCATAAAGCAATATGTATACTGAGAATCAATGAATGCAATGCTCATCATTCACAAGCTCTTTTGGCCTTATTATTGTCTATGGATTAGGAATTTGGGTAGCCCATCAAGAATATATGCGAGAATTATCTTTCTATAAAATTGAAGAAAAAAATTATTCAAAGCATGCTATCATCACAGCACCGTCATCTTCCAGCTAGATGGCTTGAAAGGGAGACCGGCGAAGCTCATTATAACCAAAAAATAATCACAAACTACCAAGCCTTGGAATTCGCAATTCGTCTGTTTAAACAAGTACAAAGCCAGATCTCGCAACGTGCAGTTCCATCTAGTCTTTTTTCTTGGAGAACACTCGAACCCCAGCTTTTGAAAATTGCAACAGGGAGGTCGTCATTCATAATGTAAGGTGGACTGCTTTGCTGAGTTTTTCAATCACCGATATATTTCTTTTCTTCTTTGTGACGATTTTCCGTTGTTCCAACAGCTCATCGGTGCCAAAAAGAGTGTCAAGCTAACCCGTTGATGGCATCACTTTGGGGCTCTTAACCCCCATCAAGATAGTGCCGTGAGCTAATCAACGCGAGAAGACTCGATGCTCTCATATTTCTCTAGGTTTAGATCTATTCACCATGTAGATCATAGTACAATTATGACATGGAAGTTAGGTAATTTACAACAATGACGAAAGGTTACCATAAAAAGCTAAACATTGCAGCCTCTTAAACAGGGTCGAGGTCACTTTCCTTTTTTATTTGACTCCAAAAGGATTTTGTAGCAAGTTCCCACCGTTTATTGAAGTAACATCTGAGCCCTCTTACATCCAATGCAAGTGTCCTCGAAAGTAGAGGTGGCAAAATGGGTCAAAGACCCATATTTTAACCCATATTTAATAATATGGGTCATAAATTGGTCATCTTAAAATGCTAAATGGGTCTTAAATAGGTTACTTACCAACCTCATGGGTCATAAATAGGTCATAAACGGGTCATAAACGGGTTACCTAATTAATTTTAAGTATTATTAACAAATAATTTTAAATATTATTAATAATTCATTTTTAGACCATGAAAATTATGTTATTCTAATTATTTTATTTTTAAAAACAAAAAATTGATTATTTTATTTTCCCATCTTTTTCCTTCTTTTTTTCTTTCTTTTTTTTTTCTCATTTTTTCCTCTTTCTAAGTTAGTCGTTGGCCAAGAAGTGAGCGATGAGCTCACCAGACTCCGGAGACTAGAAAAGGAAAAATGAAAAAAGTGAAAAAATATATTTTAAAAATAAAAATAATTAAAATTTCGAAAAAAATTTAAAAATTTTAGAAAAAGTATCAAATAATTGTATTTCATAAAATTATTTTAACAATACATTTTTTTTAAATCGCCAAACAAAATTTCCTGAACTTGGTTAAATATGGAAGTGTTTATCAATATGGGTCGAGTCGGGTACGGGTTGGGTATGGGTCGAGTCGGGTATGGGTCACCATATTTGCACTACATGAATATGGGTCAAAACGGGTTAAATGAGTCAAATATGGGTCGACCCATATTTGACTCGACCCAAACCCGACCCGACCCACCCATTTAACGCCCCTACTCGAAAGTTAACATTATTTTGGCGAAATACTTTTTTTTTTTTTCTAGAGATACATTTTTGGAAAATCTCTAAAAAGGTCCTAAATCTATTTATGGATGCATTTGGTTTAGTATTTGAAATGGATTCTAGAGCTCTAAAATCTAGGTGCGTCAAATTGGCAGGTCGGGTTGGGTCGAGTCAAAAATGGTCCGACTAATATTGATCAATTTTAACATGTTTTGACTTATTTTAGTACAATACAATTCTAACGACATATACATTACCTATCTCATATTGTTAAAAAGACTTCCATATTTAATAAAGTTTAGAAAAATTTGCTTCATGATTTTTTAAATGTATTGTTAAAACAATTCTATGCAATACAATTTAGTTAATAATTTTTATTTTTTTTCCAAATTTTAAATTTTATTTTATTTTTTAAAATCTATTTTTCTTTTATTTTCCTCTTTTGGTTGTCGATGAGGCTCAAGCTCACTAGATTTCAACAAGCTCGATCTCACTAAATTTCAACGAGTTCAACCTTGTCGACCTCAAATGACGCTCAAGACTTGTCAAGACGAGGTCAAGCTTAATGAAATTCGACGACTCTCAACCTTATCAGCCTCAGGCAAGCTTGACCTCACCGAATCTGGCAAGCCTCAAGCTCGGTGGCCTTAGGTAAACTTGACCTCATCACCAAATCCAACAAAGTTGAGTTGGCACCTCAGGCCTTAAGGCCTGACCTCTCGATCTTGCCTGAGGCAAGGATCAAGCCTCGCCGATCAAGGGTGAGCTTGAGCTCACTGACCTCAATGAGGCTCAAGCTCACTAATTTGGCGAGGTCTCAGCCTTCTTGGAGTCTGGTGAGCTTGTCCTTCACCTCTTGGTTGGTGACCAGCTAAGAAAGAGAAAAAATGGAAAAATAAAAATAATCAAATTTTTATTTTTTTAGATAATTAGAATATCAAAATTTTCATAGTAAAAAATGACTTGTTAATGACATTTAGAATTAATTAGGTAACACATTTATGACCAATTTGAAACCTATTTAAGACTCATTAGGTTAGTAAATGACCCATTTAAGATCCATTTAATCTTTTACCCATTGATGACCCATATTATCTCATATGGGTTAAAATATGGGTTTTTGGTCAATTTTGGCACCTCTACCAAAGTCTCTTGGCAAAATACAAATGGTGTTTGGTTAATTTTTTTAGAGGATTTTGGGAAAATGCAATTGCATCTTCAAAACTTTATAAAGGTTTTTCAAGAGAATGCATCTTTGAAGATACCTTGAAGTAGCATTTTCGGGTTGCTACTTCCCCATCTCTAATGACTCTCCTCCTCTGCCGCCTCCCAACAACTCCGATTGCCCCCCAACCATTGCCTCCCCCCCTCCACCGCCTCTCGACGACTTCGACTTCCCCCTCCCCCCCTCCACCGCCTCCTGATGACTTCGACTTCCCCCCCCCCCCCCCCCCCCCCAAGGCAACTACTGCCTCTCCCTCGCCTCCAGCAACTCCCCCTCCACTTTCTCCCCCACCTCCAGACTCTAGAGACTCTCCCCTCCATCACCAATTTAGTTTTAAATCTTTCGGATTTTACTAATTTAGTCCTAAACCTATCTTACTTTCATAAATTTAGTCGTAAACCTATTAATTGTACCAATTGAATTTTAAAATCTTTTGACATTTTGTTAGTTTAATCATAAATTGTTTCATGATTACCAATCTGCTCGCTAATAAGCAATGTATCTTCAAAACTATAACATTTCCATAGCAGGCTGATAAATTTTTATCCAAAGTGAAATTGCCACCGACTATAATGGCACCACTGCTAAAATTTATCTTTATTTAATGCATTTATCTTGTGGAACCTGGAGTTTTTTTATGCATAGAAATACTTTTGTTGGAATACTTTTTTTTTTGGTTAAAATACTTTTGTTGGAATATTGATACATAACTAATTGCATATTTAAAGTATCTTCATTACCTAAATAAAATAATCTTGTCAATGTTAGTATAAATGATCTTTCTCTTGTGTTCGGATAGCAATAATCCCTGAACCACTAAGATTTTTGCTTTTCTTATCTACGTGCTCACTGTGTTAGCACTAGCAAATTAAAAAGGGTGGACTTTACTGAAGAAGAAGAAGGGGAGCCGGGTGTTCTTTCCCCAGTGGTTCGGCAATGGTGGCAAAAAGGGTACTTGGGTGGGAAAGCAATCAAGTGGAAAGGAATAACACTCAATCGAAATAGGATCTATCTTTATATTATGAATGAATAAATCCACGAGCTCTTACTTTAGAGTTAATCTTGGTCGGAAACTATTGACATATATGCTCAATTAGCGTCAATCATCCTAAAAGGCATGGATTTAATGTGAATGATTTTTTGCAATTTTTTAAAATTTTATGGATTTTGTCCTCTTTTTCATTTCTTTTTTTTTTATTTATCATTTCCTCATTTTCCTCCACTAGTCACCACCCTAGATAATGGCCAGCAGATGTCACCAATTGTTGGCAAGGACAAGAGCCGGGATGTTGAGTTTGGCCCTTTCTTGATCTAGTGAGAATTGGGCAAGGCCTCTCCTTGCCAAATTTGACAAGAGCTGGGCGAGATCCCCTTGCTGGCCTCCGGTGATGGCGAGCATGTCTCGACCCTTGTCCTTATTGGTGACTAGGGACCTTCTTGGCCATCGTCGAGGCTAGCGATTGGCGGAACGAAATTCGGGAGAGAAAGAGAGAAAAGTAAAAAGTAAAAAAATCACAAAAATTATCTAAGCCAATTCCGCCCATTTGGCCACATCACGTAGGATGACGCTGACTAAATTGTTATGTCGATAATTTCTAACCAAAATTAATTGGAAAAACTAAATTGACAAGTCGTCAAATAGTTAATAACTAAATTTATCTTTATGATTCATTTGACACAATCATAATACTAGGACTAAGTTGAAACAAGCATAGCATGTTTTTAGACTAAAATTGACCAAATCAAAAAGTTTATGACCTATTACGATAAATGCAGTTGGTATATAATCCCTTTAGTTAATTTACTGATACTTTTACTGGTGATTATTTGCGAAAATGAGGCTTAATTACAAAAAGATTAATTATTGAGTACCACCATGATCTATTCCCTTCCTTTTGTATTAACAAATTCGATTGCTTGTCCTACTCCTACACACAGAGATTCTCAAGTTGTAGTTGGAACTTTCAAGATATTCCCTTTTGACCAATGAAACGCACTCGAGATTATTGAAAAGCGGCCCGTAACTCGAAACATCTCCATTAACCACGGAATTTTCTAATGGGGAACCGCTCTTACAAGAGCATCATTACATACCTGAATTGAGTTTAATTCCTTTTTATTATTCTTTCTTTTTCTAGCAATAAGCACTCTTAATTAATTAGTATGCCCCAATCATTATGCTCACGGTGAACAAGATGTAGAATGTCGGCCGAATAAGTACTGTGACAGGATTAACTTTTCCTTCTCATATTCTTCCAAACTAGGGAGGTTTATAACTTCAAGCCCATTGACCATGCTAGTAATACTGATGTAAAAATGTTTTAAGATTAAATTAATCAAATTCAAAAAGCTATGACAAAACAAGTATGAATGCAATAGAATTATGGTTTGTTTGGTATCCGTCTAATAAATTGGACTTTCTAAACATCCTTGACAACCCATCGTTAGAAAGAAAACACCTATTAATATAGGGAACTTGGAAATGTGGCCAAAGTATCAAAGGTTGAAATATAAATTAACCAAAAGAGTGGCCAAATTGGAAAGTGAACCCCGCTCAGTCGCTCAAATTTTATGAAGCCGAATCATCATCATATCTATTGGTGAGTGTGCGCAAGGATAAATATAGTACAATGACTCTTTATTATGCAAGAGACAAGACCCATCACACTCGTCCGGACAAATTAGATGCCCGAATCAAATTCAAGATAATAGAGAAAGAAAAATTCTATAACGATTGATTTTTGTTTCAAAAGGAATTTCTAAATATGGAGAAAAAATATCGACGTTCACCACATAATAATGTGACAGGTTGCTGGCCCGTGAGCACCTACGCAATTTAAATTTTCCTAGATGGTAAAGTTCCGCCAAAATAGGGCGGCAACAAGTGGAGGACGAACGAATCTAAGATGCATTATTGACAAACGGGCAATCATAGTTGCATGATGGATGCAGGATAACATATTCTAAAACCCTAACATTTCATACATAACCTTATCCATTTCATGTTATTTCCCTTTAATGCATCAAAATTAATGCCACATACTTGCGAAAATCGTATCTGCTAAGACAAGATTTCCTTGGAAGCAAAAATTAATTAATTGTCTCGCTAATTGAACCAACTTGCATTTGAAACGGCATTCATACGTAGGCTTATATCAATGCTTTGCTTAAGTATATAGTTGTATGACATCTCAACTTTCATTTGGTGTATCTTGATTGGGACTCGACCCTTATTGTCCCTATTATCTCTATGCTTCCAAAAACTCTATTTTCAAGAGATTTGAGATTCTCTTATTGAGGGTCCGTTTAAAATGAATAAGTTAGAAAATACATTTTTAATAAAATAAATCGCTAGTGTTACTTACAAAAATGAATAAACAAAGAATAGCTTCATCATCCATGTGAATATATAGACACATATTGTTGTTAATAATAAAAATATTTTTAGTTAACTAATTATTTCGAGTGATACAAATGATTTTTTTAGAAAAAATATATTTTAAATTGCTCATTTTTTGCGGAACAAGCCAAGTATTCTTGTTTTGCTTTTCCTTTTTCCCTGCTGTTCCTTCTTCTTCCCAAGCAAACACTGTCTTGTCATTACCAACTCCAGCGTGCCACTGCCACCTTTGGGTAAATTTTCCTGGAGTGTGATAATTTTCTGATAGCAAATTTGGGGCAAGATTCAGCTACCCTTAGCTGTAAAAGTTATCCATCATTTTCAAAAATTACTGAAGATTGACGTGATTTATATCGTTACAAGTGTCCATGCTGCATTATGTGGCACTAGAGCAAGATTTTTTTTTACATCAAGATTATCCGAGAGCAAGAATCTTAGCCTAAATTTAACTTCATAATCATAGTTGAATAAATTAGCTAGCTCCAATTACCTTGCGACCGTGCTTTCTGCCTGGCCCTCGTTCAACTAAAACTAATCACACCATTTTCTTAAAATCGACTGTCTTGTTCTAACCCAGGCATATTCCTTTATTGTTTGATTATGTGATTGATTGATGATGTTAGATTAATGTACATCGACAAGATTGGCATGCATTGCCAAGGAATCATAAAGATATCAAGGGGCTGATTAACAGCCCCTAATCAGCTTAGATTTAGGGAACGACTTTAATGGAAAAAAAAAGAGAGGAAAAGAAACCCTAAGAAGCATATGATTCTCTAGGGAGTGTGAGGTTGTTGTCGTGCATGTATACAGTTAGCATTTTCATAATCCTTTGGCAGACAAAAAGATCATCTATTTCATTTGGAGGACCAATGTTTTTTTCCCCTTTCTAAAGCATGGCGAAGGTATAGCCAGCGAGAGTGTGGGGCCTTGCGCTAGTTGTAGCCGCTCTTTGTTAATTATGTTCCTCGTTCTGAACTCATGAAAGGAAAGGGGAAAGGTAAAAGGAATCAAGGAGGTTAGGTAGCGGGGTTTTATGCAATTGTTAGGTGTTGTATCATACTCTTTCGATGCTCAATGATCAACAATTAGACAAATGCATAAACCCCACTCACTAACCTCCTCGATTCCTTTCACCTTTTGCCCCCTTTCTTCCCATCAGTTTAGAACTAAGAACGAAAGATACACCGACTCCTAATTAGGCTGTGTTTAGAGAGAATGTTTAGCCAAGAAAACATAAGAAACTGAACTGTAGGAATGAACATGGGTAATGATAGAAAAAATGGTTTTCTTTGAAGCTAAGAGATCTCTCATGAGCCATGTTTTCCTCCGCCTCATTGGAAGCAACTTCTACCGATCTTTTGATTGGTGATTACAAACATGGATATCGCCCACATTTATGTTTAGTTAATTTTGCATGTCGGTAATGTCCATAATTTGTTGCATAATTGAAGGAAAGGGGGGACGGAGGAAAATATAATTATCTCATCACATGTAAGTGAATCTCCCGTGTGCATGCAAGATATGGATGACCGACATCAGACGGACAACTGAATGCAGAAAAAAAGACAGACTAAACCTCCAAAAGGTTCACTGAATGGTTGAACACTTGGTAAGATGCAGCACATCCATTGTTCAAATCATAGCCTCTGCACTCATATTAATCCTACTTGGATGTCGCGCAACGCCATCTGTTAGTAGAGCCCCGCTTGATGCACGTGAGCATGGTGATTTACATGTAGTCCCTCGAATATCCCATGTTATAAAAGAAAAAAAAAAAGGACAGACTAATAAGACTACTCTGTAGAATTAGTTAGAGGTTGATATCATCTTTAGATGATATCTAGGCTTTGTCTTATGATGAGATTTGATTTCAGGGTCGATTAGGCCAGTGAGTGTACGAAATTTGGAATCTGCCATGCAATTTTGGCAGGGAAAATTATCAAAGAAGCCATAAACATATGACAATTGTATCAATTTAATTCTAAACCTCTTTTTTGGCTAATTTAGTGCTAAGCATTTTACATTTATACCAATTCAGTATATTCAATCAATTTTGGTCGGAACTTACGGACATGGACGTAGATTGTCTTACGTTACATGACTGACACCGATGTTGATAATTTTTAATAATATATTAATTTTCACTTCGATTTTATTTATTTATTTATTATTTAATTTGTCATTTCTTTTCTTTTCTTTTTCTTTCTTTCTTTCTTTCTTTCTTTTTCTTCCCTTCTCCCTCTAGCTGGCAAGATTGACCTTCTTGGCATCAAGTGAGCCTCGATCTCCCCATCGACAATGAAAAAAACAAAGAAAAAGTCAAAAAATAAAAATAAAAAATTCATTAAAAATTATAAATATTATTCATGTCATCGCTAGTGGCATCTCTCAAGACGTGCATCGCCATGTTAGTGATTTCCAGACAAAGTTGATCAGATTGACTGAATTGAGACATTATCAAAAGTTTTAGGACTCAATCGACAAAAAAGAAAAGAAAAATTTCTAGGATTAAATTGACACGGTTGTAATAGATTTACAATTTTTTTTGTAACAATTTTCCCAATTTTAACATCATCCTGGGTCCGATTTCAAATGAATCCACAATCATCAGTGGCTTGCCTCAACAGACCTTTGGATCGGCATCGAACAATTAAGATGATACTGGCTCGTTGAATTAATCTTAGGACAAAACTCACGAGGTGCCTCACCCTCATTCTTCTTCTCCCAAACTTTATTCTCAACCAGTTGATTTGCGGATGCTAATTGCGTATGGTTCTTCTAGGTAACTATTTTATTAAACTCGCGTGATGAGCCAGCTTCGGAAAGATTCGACGAATGAGGTGTTAAAGGAATAAAAGAAAAACAATGGCGGAGAACTTGAAAAGGAACATGCGATGCATAGACGAACTATGTATTCTAGGGTTATGAATTAATGATTATCCCGATAAGAAATTATTCTTTATTGGGTGGACGAAAGCACGCAAGGAGGAGGGGCATAGTCACATCCCGTACCGTAAAGAAATGCAGACCAGATTCATGTGCAGGAAGCTCCTTCAAATAATTCATTATTTTAGGGTTTCAAAGGTCATGAAAGCGTATGCTCGTTCATTACATTATTGGCCCAATTTGGGGGGGGGGGGGGGGGGGGGGGGGAGGTGGGGTAATAATTTAAGGAAAGAGAAGTGCGCACATTACAGCCCCAAGCCACCCAAGATGCCTCACTGATTTAGCAGGAGGCTCGTGGATTCGACGATCTTGCAGGCTTTGATCGTATCCGACGGTCGAGACGACTGTGAGGTGCGAGTTTTCTCAAATTCCTGTGACCCGAGCACTGGTCCGGTCAGGTTAAGTTAGCTGTGAAGATGATGGGATGGAGCATTGACTTTTTCGCTTTATCATATCAGGTCTCATATTCATGAGCCTCGTTTTGTGTTATATATACATGCATTTATGCACGAACTGAGCTCATCTCTCTCTTTCTCTCTCTCAGAAGCAGACTCTTCAGATCCTATTATATTGCCTCTGCCATTTCTGTCTCCAGAAAAAACCATCTCCTGCACCCATCTTCTTCCTCCATAGTTATACAGCCATAAGATCCGTAAGCCCTTGCACTTAGTCTCATCCTTTCGAAGCTGGGTTCCTCGGTTCCCTCAGTTCCTTGAACTCAGCTCCATAAAAACCCTCCAGATCATGTAAGGGCTTGTCTATCCACCCCAGAATTCTAACAATCTCAAAAAACCCAAAAAAAAGAGTTTCCGCACTTCTTCTTCATGTTGCAGTGGAGCTATCTATCCATTTGTTCATAGTCTAAAGTGGCTCGTTTCGTTTCTTCCGTTCTTCCTTAGAGACACATTTAGAAAAACCTGCACAGCATGTAATCTGCCCTTTACACCTCTCAGTCCAGGACCCCAAAAAAATTTCCAAAAAAAAAAAATTCATTGTTGTTATCCTTACCGTAGTCATGGTTTGAGAATAGTCTTGGTGTCTACCATTCTACTGTGGTGCGAATCCTGGAAAAGATCGGGAGGAAAGTGTGAGGACAACATCGCAAAAGCCTACGAATCATGTAACAGTCGCCTCCGTCTCTCTCTATCTTGTTCCAAGCTATCCTTCCCAGCCAAAAAAACCCAAAAAAATTATCGTATTTTTACTATATTTAGCCGGGTAATTTAGTGAATTTCTCAAAAAACAAAAAAAGAAAAGCATCAAGAAATGGCAGAATCGCCGACAGCAGCATCAGCGCCGGCGACGCCCGGGACGCCGGCGCCGCTGTTTCCAGGGATGAGGGTGGACTCCCTCTCGTACGACCGGAAGTCAATGCCGCGCTGCAAGTGCCTTCCGGTGACTGCTCCAACTTGGGGCGAGGCCCACACGTGCTTCGCCGATTTCCCCGCTCCTGACATCTCCCTCACCCGCAAGGTAACTCTCTCTCTCTCTCTCTCTCTCTCTCTCTCTCTCTCTCTCTCTCTCTCTCTCTCTCTCTTTTCCGTGATTTGGGATCATTGCTTAGTGTGCTAATGGAGGTTTGGAGTTGAATTGTTGGCGATTCTTAGCTCTCACTCATTCATCTCTTTTGACCCATCACATTGACCATTCCACCCGATCCACAATGGACGGGTTCTGGACAAGCACTTCTTAAATTCTTTAAGGCTGATCTATTTCGTCCGCTCGGCTCATTTACTCTCTCTCTCTCTCTCGGTCGAGAAACGACGCCAGTGAGTTCTCTTTCGGTTTACGATCAAAAAAAAAAAAATCTCTTTCGGTATGAATCACATCACGGTTGATCATTAACTCCTTATTAGACTGATGTGCTGCGATCTCCTGAAGTTTAATCGACACAACTCGTCGATGTTAAATTCAGTGAAGTATCGTCCGCCCCCATATAGATCGATTTCTCCCCACGCGGAGGTGTTTCTCTGAGTAATGGGCAGTCATGCCCTCCAAAAATGCATTATTGGGTACTGTTTTGTACTTTTGACTTTCATAAAGAGGAGCACACAAAGCGAAGTAGCTCTTTCTGACAAATGCGGAACGTTTGTCTTATTGTCCGAAGGTAGCTTCTTCTAGGGAATTTTTCTTTTGCTCCCCCCAAGGTTGAGAAGTCGTGTTCTTGGTACCCCATGAGAGTCGAAGAAAAAGATCATCCATGATGTGATAAAGCAATTGACTCAAATTATTTTGCTTGAGTACCTCTCGCGATTTAAGTGGTTTTCGCACTAAAGAGTTGTTTCTTGACTTTGAAATCAGCATGCATTTTGTATTCTCTTTTTCAATATTTCCTTGGAGCAATTGACATAGTTTCCTTTATAAACCTCTATTAAGATGTGTCGAAGTTGTTGGGTATTCTTGATTTGCATAATTATATCATAACATAATTGTTAGGACAGCGATCCTTCATAGGACAGACAAGCGTGGGTGGGGTCGTCTAAATACATAGATGAAAACAAATTATTGCATTAAATAATGAGAAAGGTCAAACTAGTTATTGAGGGGGAAAGTATGCATAAAGTACTTGGCATTGGTTAGGGATGACGCGAGGTTGTATAACTTCGATTCTTTATATCCAGTTTTTTTTCATTAGTTTAGTGAACAATTTGGTCAGACTATAGTTTCAATTTGGTGGGTTTCTTGGCATATGAAACCAGAGGTACCGTACTAAAATATTGGCAGCGATAAGACAACAATCGTCGTTTCATCAACTGCTGGCGGGACATATGGCTTCATTGTGTCTATCTTCCTCAAAAAGCACAAAACTCCAAAATTGCTTCACTGACCAAATGGTGGAGTAGATGCATTTAGGATGTACTTAGTTCTTCATAAACATATAGAAAATAATTATGATGATAATAATAATAGAGT
The DNA here is from genome assembly GCA_030064385.1 of Melaleuca quinquenervia. Taxonomy (NCBI): domain Eukaryota; kingdom Viridiplantae; phylum Streptophyta; class Magnoliopsida; order Myrtales; family Myrtaceae; genus Melaleuca; species Melaleuca quinquenervia. The sequence goes on along the minus strand of CM057721.1, from coordinate 11,296,523 downwards.
CCAAGCCGTCTTGCTTAGTTTCAATGTTTTCTGACCGCCTCCGGTCCAATTATCTTCGAGTGGACCTTATCTATTGACAGCTAAATGATCTAGAATCAAATGAAACTGCCTCTTGAAGTTGTACCTTGCATTTGTACACGTATTTACTCAGTATACATGCATCGATCGACATAGACATCCTGATTTGATGGATCTCATGAGTGATTTATGAAACCCCTTTAGTGCACATAGAGTCCTTGTGTGCCTTCTTTCCTTTCAAGTTTTCTCAAGTGCTTTTTAGCAATGAGTTGTCGTTGGAGTAATGAGAATGTCAATTTAACTTTCCTACAACTTGGTCGACACTATCGCTCGCGCATGCGCAATGTGAACAGAAGTATTGCTATTAGAAGGAAATGGAATTGCGGACAGCTTATTGATTGGGAGAAAAAAATTGTAACTGGAAGTCCTGGAGACCCATTTGCCTAAAAGTAATGGTGATTTTTCGTGGCAATGCTTGCTATTTAATTGTTTTCCCACCGGCATATCATTCACTATGTCAAAGACTGTTGCTATTCGTTCATCGGTGCTCGCACGTCATCACCCACTCACTTGGTCAACTCAATTAAGAAGGTGCTTGGATTCGAAAATCAATTTCATTGGAAGACTTTGGAGCTTTGGAAAGTCACATCACATCAATATCTAAAGTGCTCAATGTCAATACTCTTATAAAGTTATTCAATTTTTTCATGTTTCCAGTAAGATGAACAGCTTTCATTTTCCTTTTACTTTTTGCTTTTTTCTCCATTTTTGGTTTTTCTGCGAAAAATGAGTTCTCACATTCACGGTGCTGCGATGATCGTTCAATTTAGTGAGCTCTTACTCTCATTATTGTAACAAGTCGAGAAAAGTCAACGATCAAAATCTTTTACACATGTAGTTTACGATAGATTGAACTGTGCAATTCCACTTCCATCATATGTTCCAATTTGCTTTGATCATTAATAGATGAAAAGCTCATAAGCATGCATTGCTGATGCAGCTTGGAGCTGAATTTGTGGGGACCTTTATCCTGATATTCGCAGCAACGGCAGGACCAATTGTGAACCAGAAGTACACCAACTCCGAGACGCTGATCGGCAATGCAGCGTGCGCAGGACTCGCCGTGATGATCATCATCCTGTCGACTGGTCACATCTCAGGAGCTCACCTGAACCCCTCCCTCACCATTGCCTTCGCGGCCCTCCGCCACTTCCCCTGGGTCCAGGTCCCCGCCTACATTGCTGCCCAGGTCTCGGCCTCGATCTGCGCTTCTTTTGCTCTCAAGGGCGTCTTCCACCCTTACATGTCGGGGGGCGTCACTGTTCCTTCTGTCAGCCATGGCCAGGCCTTTGCGCTCGAGTTTCTGATCACTTTTAACCTCCTGTTCGTCGTCACTGCCGTAGCGACCGACACACGTGCAGTATGTATCTGTATCTTTAATTCTTGAAATGGAGGAAAATTGGTTTAGGGTTATTGTCTTTTTCAGCAAAGGAGTGCTAGGTATACATACTAAAATCTAGTTAATTTTCAAATCATGTGGCTTATCGGAAGTGGGCATTTATATAGCGTCGGACATATTTAACACCGGATAAGAGCTTGTTATGTTATTGTCTATATCGATATTAATATGCTTAACTTCAATCTCTTGTGGTTTTCTGTAGGTTGGAGAGTTAGCGGGAATAGCTGTTGGAGCCACGGTTATGCTCAACATTCTTGTTGCAGGGTGTGTGACATTTTCACTCTTCTCATTCATCGCTTCTTTCTTATGTTTGGATCGCTTTCATTGTCTACAAACTTTTCCTGTCATAAGCGGTTGAAATTAGATTAAGGATTTCTACATAATTACACATGCATTGTCTACAAACTTTTACTGTCACAAGCAGTTGAAATTAGATTAATGATTTCTATATAATTACAACCCAGCTCACAAGCGTTATGTACTTTCGGCTAGTACTATGTTTTGAAGCTTGGAAAAAAAATTGTCTCTGAAACTTTTTGATCCTCAAAATGATTCCGAGTCAAACAGAAACAACCCAAATGAAGGAACAGCTAACCAGCTCAACTCCATCTGTTTCCTTCACATGATTCTACCTAGGGACAGAGTGATTGCTCTCTTTATGTTTTCCTAAACCCTAGTTGCATGAGAATATTCGTACATATACAAGTGAGCAGATATGCACATACACATCTAGTGGTACCTCGAGCTTGTTTCGTTTTGTTGTCTGGACGGAGGTAAGTGGGCATGAAAGGGATGGGGAATTATTAAAAATGGCAAGAGCCACCGAAGAGCGTACGTTCCATGGAGTCAAAATCTACTTAAAACCATGTAGGGTTGGTCGGTCACGGCTCGTTCTCACATCACCCATTTCTGTGAAAAGAAGGGGATCGTTTTGCTGTCATACGACATGTCTGCATCTTCAAGTGACATTATTAAAGATTCTCTCGGACAAGGATGTGATCTGCTTTGGCATGCCTTTGCTTCTTTCGATTTTTGTGGGGGTTTAATTATTTAACAAGTAGTGTCGACAGACTGAACTGTTCTGGGATCCGATCGATCTCCCGACCAATTAACAGGATAAATGCAATTTATCAATAAGGGAGATCCGGACCTCTAAAATCATCACCCCGCATCCAGCCACGTAGTTGTCATTGTATCTCTTCCATGCAGGCCTTCTAGCGGAGGATCGATGAACCCGGTGCGCACCCTCGGCCCAGCTGTGGCGGCCGGGAACTACAGAGCCCTGTGGATATACCTGTTGGCCCCGACGCTCGGAGCTCTGGCTGGAGCTGGCACCTACACAATCGTCAAGCTCCGTGATGACGAGGCCGACCCACCCCGTCCCGTCCGGTCCTTCCGGCGCTAGAGAGCAGTGCTCTCTTGTTGCCCCCCCACACTTGATGAGTGTCTGCCAAATGGTCCTCTGAGACTGTTCCATTCACTGTCATGGGTATTTGGGTGGGGTGGGGAAGAACGGAGGTGCGCGATAAGGGGTCTTGAAAAACAGAAAAAGAAGAAAGTTGTGTGGAACAATAGTATAAGTTTGAGAGCGCGGAATCGATGTGACCGAAAGTCCACGCTCTATAGTTTGGGAATGTTTTGGGCTTTGAATAAAGTTGATGGGCACCGTAGTAGGATCGCGACGCGGGTGACCCATGTGAATCACTGAGTCACTGACTCGGATTCGACGTGCGTTTTTCGTTTCTGTGTGTTTTGTCTTCTACCGGGGAGCTCTGGTGTGTTGGCTCGCCCCTTTGCAGTCGTGTCGTGTTCTGTGAGTGGCGATGATTGTGGATAAATAATGAAGAAAGTGCAGTCGCCCGTGTGTGGGATTTGTGTGTAACGATTTGGCCAGAATTGCGTGATTTGCTTGCTGATTGATGGCTTCAGAGTTCAGATCAAGCACTGATCTCTAATCTCTCGATCATGGTTGGATCTAGCCCACGTTTTTCATGCTAAACGGCGCCAACTACGTTCTTCGTTTGGTTGAATGCGTCGGTGCTTCCTTTGATCAATCGGATTGAGCCAAAGAAGATGCCGTAAAGTAGGGGAAATCGCTATCACATGGACTCGACTCATTGAAATGGCACGAGAAATTATCATTCCGGTCCTTTCTTTCTCGAAGTGTTTGGAGAAATATATGCTTCTAAATGATAGATGTGCCTTTGAAGTATAGAAAACCTAGCACTTACTAAACTAAACTTTGATCTCAATGAACACGACCAAACCCCAAGATGTGGATCCAAACCTTACTTAAAAAGGAAGGGCAGTGCTATTTCCACCCCTTAAATTACTAAATCCAACCACATTCACTCTAAAAAGATAAAGTGCTCTCAATCCTTCAATTGCAATTGAAGTGATAGCTCCGCTCCTCCTTTTTACTTTTTTTTTTTTCTATTTAGGATAAGCTATCATAATCAAGCATATCACATGTTTTGTTTTTTAGCATATTAAAGGAAAGCATATTCTTAGATATTCCTATAACATTTCGCATGTTCTGTGTAAAATAATCTCGCTGATAGTAAGTTAAAAAGAATTCTTTAATGAAGTCTAAAATCAGAAAATATCTTCTTCATCATTACACTTATTTAATTTTTGTCTCTCTTATCTCAAAAAGCTCACATTCTTGGTGAACTTTGTAAAAATTTTATTTGTCTAAATATATATCAAGTCTCTTTATTTACTAGAAAGAATGTATCTCTTTTCCTTACTATATTGGCAAGATAATTGCATGTGAGACGTTTGAGAGATATATAGGATTACAATTAAAATATTATGCACAATGAGGTACCTTGATATTTTTTCGTAAACAGTTCATCAATGATATTAATTTTTGTCAATAAAAAATAATTGTATTTCACTGGCATTTAAAAAAATATTACTTTTTTATTTTATTAAATTTGATCAACTCAACTATTTATCCATAAATTGATCGACAATGTAGAAAAGAAGTAGAGTTCTTGGAAATTTCCCTTGAGAAAATATATTTTTGTGGAGGTAATATCTACCAAAAAAAAAATAGTGTCTTTAATATACATAGAAAGTCCACGACAAATAAAAATTGAAAATATGAAATTCTGGATTATGGTAGATAGATCCTACAAAAATGTAGAAAAAACCCAAAAAGAAAAGGAAAGTAATAACTTTGGGACCACCAATTCAAATTGCAATTGAATGACATAGGGCAAATTGAATGACATAGGGCAATTTTGTGTTTTTGGTGAAGATTGAGTGGGTTTAGTAATGTAAGTGGTGGAACCGCCGCCCAAAAAGAAAGGGGTCCAATCCGATCTCTATAATATCAAAGTTCCTCGACCATGTAGATTGAAAATCAATAAATGAAGAAAAGACGACACCTTGTTAAGATTAAAATGGATAATACCACCTCACGACTTTGAAGGTGAAAAATTTTGAGAAAGCTAACTGAGAGTATATTTGACTTACTTAGCGCTTCCGTCATGAACAACCTGTTTTAGTATATAAAGAATCGAAATGGCATTTTGATGTTACAAGAAGTTGCCCTGCCGTTTTCACTTCCCTCACGAGAGGCATTCTATGCTTTCGTGGCATGGCCAGCGGGGAATCACCCAACCCCCACATTGCTTTCCTGACGTGCACTTGTATCCAACTTCACCGCTTGCAAACGAAAGAAGACCTCCTGCTGAGCTCAACCATGAATTCCCAACAATAAGGAGAACGGTGACCGATGTCTGCACCATTGTGGACAGCAGTCTGACCCGTAAGAGCAAGTTGTTTGATCTTAGAGAAGCTCTGCTCATTTGGAGAAGACGCAGCTCGCAACACAATGCCGAAATCTTTTGTCCTAAGACTTTTCTGGCTTGGGGCATTCGGCAACAAGATTAACGGTCCAAGGGGAATGGATCGTGGCTCTGATGGCTCATAGCCAAGATGATTGGCCTGGTTGTATAAGAGCTGATACATCGACAGGTTGTACGTGGATCGCAAAAGATGTCCAGTCCGAGAGCATCCGAAAAAACCATGCGGCGCAATGACCCTTTGGGTCGTGGAAAGGCTTTCCCAAGCCCGTCTGATGCTAATGGATCAGTCCATGGACCATGAAGAAGAGCACAGGATGAAAGATGCTCCAAACACAGTGAGAGAGAGAGAGAGAGAGAGAGAGAGAGAGAGAGAGAGAGAGAGAGAGCAGAAGAGACTGAGCTAGAAATAAGATTATGAAGAGGGGAGACAAATGGCGTGGGATAACTGGCTCGCCTAGCGAGGTGGCCATGGGGATATTAGAAGCATCTCTAGTTGCCACGCGGCGAGGTCAAGGGTCGGTATGCAACCCTTGTCCCCACCTCGCTTCATGGCTATTCTTGTCAATAGAATATCTGAATATTCAACTATACATTCATCTAACTGTTTAAACTTTTAGAATAATTAATAGTGATTTCACAAAATCTCAACATGAGGTTTTCAGATCAACTTCTTCTAATGAAATATTTTCACGTCTAGTACTAGGCAAAAAAATTAGAATGAGTATCGAGAGGAGCAACATAAAATTTAAAACATCAAACCACGTATTCGTCTAACAGTTTCATATTTTAGAAGGGTTGGCTATAATCCTCTTAAATCTCATATCTACAAGCACGTGATACCAAACAATAGGAAAGGAGTGAAAATTGGTGTGGTGGCTCCATCCCGACATTATTCCCTTAACCAAAACGAACCATAAACCTAATAGATGACAACAAGCCTTTTCCCATAACCTGGAAAATTACAAAGCAAAAAGAATAAGAAGGTTTAAACTTATTGTGAAAATGCCAATATAGTCCAAACTTTTTAATTAGTTACTTTACTCCTAAATCTTTTGACCATTTACCAATTATAGTGTTTTTAGCTAATTTTGGCTAGCAATCTTTAACATGGATGCTATGCGTTCTACATCACATAGCCGCATTGATGTAAACAAGTTTTGCTATTTTTTTAATAACTTAAAAAAAATTAAAAAATTATTTTCTTTCTTTTTCTTTTTCTTTTATTTCTTTCCGTCGATCCTCGGCCTTGACGGTGGCCAGCAAGGGTCCCTGGCCACAAGCAAGGGCCACTTCACCCTTGCCTAGCTTGGATCTAGCTGCGGCAAGTAGAGAGAGAGAGAGAGGATAAAGAAAAAATATATAAAAATTATTTAAAATTTGCAAAACTTGTCAAAGGTTTAAAATTAAATTTTCCAAATTAAACGATTTGTTACTAAATTGACATCCATATAATAAGTTAATTTTTTTTTGGTAATTATCCCACAAATGAGCTCAAGCATTCTTTCCTTTAACCGATGGTGGACGAGGTTGCCTTCTTTAGATGGGAATGAGGTGAGAGATGGAAAAAGTAACTGAGCGAACGAAGTCACAAAAGTAATATGATCAACCTATCTAGGTACTTACACCTGATTTGTGGCACAAATTGATTTTGTGAAGTGCCTTCTTTTGCCCATAACATCACTCGAATGAGGAACGTGGCGCAGGAAGAACACGAAACTCGTGAGAATGAGATGAAGACTATGAGATCAAAAAGGAAGAGATTAAGGCCTTCTTTTTTTATTTGTTTGGTTCAACTAGTCCAACAAACTCGTCTGGATGTGGCTTAGACACAAGCTAAGATCTTGGATCTTTTGTGGAATCAATGACGTGTAAAGGAGAGGTCAGTGTTCAACCCCGGAATACAAACTCGTCCCGTGATCACCTCAACTACTGAAGACATTGATTGACAGTGTCGAGATGCAGTCTAAGTGAAACGATCTGACGGAATACACAATTCCTATAAAGTCTTCGAACAAATTCGAAGAACGCAGCGGAAACAATAACAACGAACACCCGAAAACTTGCATCACTGATCTAGATACGATCACGACTCACGAATCGTACCTGTAGTCCACGGAAGATCGGTCGCTCGACGAAGATTGCCCGACGAAGCGCGAAGCCAAGAACGTCGTTCGTTCTTCGAGAGAGAGAGAGAGAGAATTCGTCACCCACTTAGATTGGCGGTTTCCAAATCTCCTTCTAAAGGAAATTTGAACTACCTGGGTTTTGGGCCGGGTTCGGCCCATCTTGGGCGGCCCATTCTATTAAAAACCCAACAATCTCCCACTCGCCCACGATGGGCTGAACGCTTCATTAACCTCTCGTCGACTTTCATATTGACAGATAATCCGTGCGACCAGCATACTCTGAGAGCTCTAATTTGCTATACATCCGTTGGGAGTGTACAGCCGCTCAGAAATTCGAGCTTAGAGTAGGTGTAGTATGCAGTACCCTAGATCAAAGACAGCCGCATTTGCATTGCTCTCTCACGATCTCTTATCAATGCTGTATTGTATTCACAATTATGATTAACTCATCAATCATAACTGACCGGTCTGTGAACACAATCTCTTTAATGCGACACTAAGTTGATCTTCCTCTTTCCCAAACCTCTTAATCCCAATCCAACTCGCTTTTCTAGAGATGTCCCATTAGATCGTATCACACATGACCATTGGTAACATTCTAAGATAGCAACCATCGAATAGGAATCTTGAGAATGAGTTAGAGTCTTAAGGGGACTAGTTGAGGAACGTTTTCCATCAGAGTCTCACACGGCACAAGAAGTTGAGATCAAAACTTCTGCCATCTCTTTTTGGTCGACTATGCATACGTCATATGAAAAACGTATTACGGTATTATCTCCTTTCCCATGGAGCGTATGTCTTTCCTTATAATACCGTACAGATGATATTTTAGATATACACAATATCTAAAATTGAGTTCACTTTCTACTCTTTCAAAACTTCCATCTGAACTCACATCTGGCATAAAGACAGATAAAGTGAACCACGTGGTCAATGTCACTTTCGGTCACAAATGAAATGTGACCTCATCTTAACCTTTTTGTTAAGGCGACAATCTGGTTTAAGCTTGGGCTCTCATTTATCACTTAGATAACAAGCTTAAACTGTCTCATCTCTATTCAACGTATTTAAATAGAGGCGATCACCCGTGTGAGTAGGTCGATCTCATCTGTCCGACATACTTTCTCTAACACACAAAGTGTTAACTTAACACACAAAGTGCTAACTTGCTTAAACATCGTACCAATCACATTGAGATTAGTAATGAAGACAACATTCTCATTCATTGTGAATATTCTGGGAAATGCATAACTCAGTACATCAGCCTCTACGCAGACCTAGAGATTTTACATGACCACTGAAAACATCTCTAGTCGTCGGCTTTGTCAATGGATCCGCAACCATTCTATGCGTAGATATGTACCGTACATTCACAATCCCTTGTGCTACCATGTCTTTAACAAAATTGTATTTGATATCTATGTGTTTGGTTTTTCCATGATACTTGGGATCCTTTAAGTAGGAGATCGCTGCTTGGTTATCACAATGAACCAACAATGGCTCAGCAGCTCTCTTACTAACTCCCAGATGATCCAAGAATCTCCTCAACCAAACACCCTCTTGTACTGTTGCTGATAAAGCCACGAACTCTGCCTCCATCGTGGATTGAGCTACTCATGTCTATTTCTTACTGCTCCATGATATGACGCCATTGTTCAGTAAGAATGCGTATCCAGAGGTAGACATTCTTGCATCCAAGTCTCCTCCCCAATCAGCATCACTATAGCCTTCAAGGTGCAGATCTCTTCCTTAATAGCACAGTGAGTAGTCCACAGTACCCTTTAGATATCGGAGAATCCTTTTGACGGCGATCCAATGTGCTTGACCTGGATTGGATTGGTATCTACTAACCATTCCAACCGCATGACAAATGTCGGGCCTCGTACACGTCATAGCATACATCAAACTTCCGACAACAGGTCTGTATGGAACTTTCATCATTCGTTCCATCTCTTCAGAAGTCTCAGGACAAAGCCACTTGCTCAATTCGACGCCTTTTGCAATAGGAGTGTCTATGGGTTTGCAATCTTGCATGCGGAATCGTTCAAGAACTTTCTTTATGTAAGTCTCTTGTGAAAGAGACAACAATCTCTTCGAACGATCTCTTGAAATCTTAACTCCAAGGATGTACGCAGCTTCACCCATATCTTTCATCTCAAAGTTGGTGCTCAACCAATCTTTGACCGTTTTAACAAACTCCAAATTGCTTCCGACAAGTAGTATATCATCAACATATAATGATATGATCACAAATTGATCTTTGGATCTCTTGATATATACGCAATGATCCTCATCTATCATTGAGAAATCATATGCCGTAATGGCATTATGAAACCGTATATACCACTGTCTCGATGACTGCTTAAGGCCATATATCGATCTCAAAAGTCGACATACTTTTTGTTCTTGGCCTTCTGATATGAAACCAGCAGGTTGTTTCATATAGATTTCTTCTTTCAATTCTCCATTGAGAAAAGCAGTCTTTACATCCATTTGATGTAATTCGAGATCCATACTTGCCACTATCGCTAATATAAGGCGAATAGAGGTAAATCTCACTACAGGGGAAAAGGTCTCATCGTAATCAATTCCTTCCTGTTGAGTAAACCCTTTTGCCACAAGGTGAGCCTTATACCTCTCAATTGAGCCATCAGCTGTTCTTTTTATCTTGAGAACCCATTTGTTCTCAACAGCCTTTCGTCCTTTAGGGAGATCAACCAATTCCCACACTTGGTTTGATCTCATAGACTTCATCTCCTCTTCCATTGCTTTCATCCATTCATCCTTGTCAGGGCCATTTAGAGCCTCATTTACATTCCTTGGCTCTATTTCATCTTGTGGAGCAACCATGAAAGCTTCTCCCTCAACGTCAAAACGTCGACGGGGAACTCTCCGACGACTCGTTCGTCTTATTGGGGGCGAATCCCTCAATGTCGTGTTACTCCCACTCGGATCAGATGACAGTGGCACTGTCATATCAAGTGGTTCCATCTGAGACTGTTCGGGAACTAATTCCCTTTTGCTCATTTCCCTCCCACTTGAAATAGTACCTATGTTTCTGTCATCAATATCCAAGGTCTCAAATAGGGAAACATTTTCTCCTATTTCACCCTTTTTAGGAAAATCATTCTCTAAGAATGTGACGTCCCTTGATTCGATTTCAGTTACACTCCCACTGTCTTGCTCGCCTATAAACACATATCCTTTTGAGTGCTCTGAGTATCTTATAAAGATACACTTCTTTCCTCTAGGACCCAACTTGCCATATTTATGAGATGGCTCGTGAATATAAGCGGCACAACCCCATGGTTTCATAAAACCTAAGTTGGGTTTACGTCATGTCCATAACTCATATGGAGTGGAAGCAACTGATTTTGAAGGCACTCGGTTAAGTATAAAAGCAGCAGTCAACAAAGCATCACCCCAAAAGGTGATCGGGAGCTTAGCTTGTGCCATCATAGACCTAACCATCTCTAAAAGGGTTCTGTTTCTTCTTTCTGCAACACTGTTCTGTTGCGGAGTATAGGGAATAGACAACTGTCTATCTATCCCTTTTTCATCACAGAACTTTCTGAACTCATCAGATAAGTATTCTCGTCCTCGATCGGATCTTAAGGCCTTCACCTTCTTGTCTAATTGATTTTCTACCAAATTCAAAAATTTCACGAAGCAACCAAAAGCTTCGGACTTATGGGCAATCAAATAGACATATCCAAATCGGGTATAGTCATTTATAAATGTGATGAAATAAACAGCCCCATGCCTTGCCCTAACATTCATAGGACCACAGACGTCTGAATGGATTAATTGCAATGGAAGTTCAGCTCTAGTTCCTTTTTCCAAATGGCTTACGTGTTGTTTTTCCAGACAGGTAATGCTCACAAACAGGCAAATCGACATTTTCAATATTGCCTAATAAGCCTTCTTTGGCTAATCTGTTCATTCTTTGCTGGCCAATGTGACCAAGTCTAGCATGCCACACATTCACGTCGTCAACACTAGAGTTAGGGGACGTGAATAAGGAATAACACACATTCACACTATGGTGTTCAACATCCAAAACGATAAAGCCATCGAGAAAATATCCAGAGCCATACATATTTGTTCCTAAAAACAAATCCACACATCGATCATGAAAATTCACACTAAAACCAAGTTTAACCAAAACCAATACAGAAACCAAATTCCGACGTATCTCAGGAGCGTACAATACATCATGTAGAAACAAAATGCGACCACCACGCATTTGTAGCTGACAGGTGCCAATCCCTTTCACCTCAGCTCTGGAGTTGTTTCCTACATATATATACTTCGCTCTATGTGGGAGTCGTCGGAACTCCACGAAGGCCCCTCTTTCCTTCGCTACATGGTCCGTGGCTCCCGAATCTACAGTCCACAAAGGATGAGATTCAGACAGAAAGATAGAACTAGATACATAAGTGACACTTTCACATGTATCAAGGGTTACCTTCTTGGGCTTTGCGCAGTCGCGAGCAAAGTGACCCTTCTTACCACAGTTGAAACACTTCACCCTTGAAATGTTCAGTTTCTTCTTGGGACGCTTCCCATCTTTCTGTTGGTCCTCTCTCGGTTTCTTATCTGACGGATTCGTCTTCTTCCTCGGCCACCCTCTGAACCCACCTTGACGCTTGCGCTTGAAACCCGAAGCTCCCACTGAGCTTGATCCAGCAAAGTAAATATCGGATTCGGGTTTGGCTGCCAAGAGGCGGTCCTCTTCCAGCTCTAGATGGCGCATAGCATCCTCAAAAGTCTTGATGCTTTCGTTATGGGTCAGGTGCACCTTCATGTGCTCCAGGCTTCGAGGAAGCGAACGAATTACTGCCTGCACTTGCTGCTCGTCGGTCAGGACGTGGCCTGCATCTTTCAGCTCACATATCATATTGGCCATTCGCCTCAGATGCTGCCTTATGGACAGACCATGTGACATCTTGTACGAGTCAAATCGTACAGTGAGCTGCCTGAGTCTAGTGACCGATGTCTGACCAAACCTCTGTGCCAATGCACTCCACACATCCTTAGCGTTGTCAAAACGCCCAAATTCTCGCATCAAGTCATTCTCCATGCTGCTCAACAGCGTGATGCGAGCCGTGGAATTCTTCTTTTTCCAAGCAGCAAAGGCATCTTTATCCCTTTTATGTTGGGCAGTATTTCCATCCTCAGGTTCTTGCATGATCAGGTTTAAAGCCTCTAAGACTTCCTGCTCTTCCAGCACATATTGGATTTTTATCTTCCAAATCTCAAAATTATCGCCGTATAATTTTTCTCCCCTGTTCAGTTCAGCAACTATGTTCTTTGATGCTGAAGCCATTATCTGAACACGAAGTTCAGTAGACACATAAGCACAAGTATTTATTGTCTTCGTTTATGCAATTTTCTCACACTAGTTAACTATATTAGTAACAATTTCACTTTAGGTTTAGAACTCGAAAGGACACTTTTGTATCCAATCATCATTACAAAATCCTAACTTGAAACCATCACTAACATAATCATCTAGGCAAGATTTCCAGTTCTATCTAGCTACTTATAACTAGGAGAACATACCACATAATTGTGTCATAACACAATTTATAACATCCATAAAGCATGATAAATAATAACTGATATTAACAATGCCAAGAATGATAGAAACTTTGTCCATGAATAACAACAAAAACTTCCAACTAGCAAGGGAAAAGAAATAACTAACAACCAATATCAACTGTGCAAACTATGTCATCAAATGCGAGTCAACTTGAAGAGAACAGGAAAGGAATTCCTTAGTCGAGTATAACTATATAACGGACACGTAGGAACCCTCTTTGGGTAAGGTCCACGCCGTGTGGACTTGGTGCAAAGAGTCTTATCCTCTTGCTTCTGATACTCATTCAGAAAATAAATGACCATCATTTCATATTGGTCTTCAGTAGTGTCCCAGACCTCCTCCTTGACTTTATCAAGAACCTTCCTCCACACAGGTGGAAGTTTAGAACGAAGCACCGTTGCCTTCTTTTCTTCCTCAGCCATTGACCGATCACCTTTCCAGATGACCCCTTGAATCAACCCATTGATCTTAATTATATAGTCCACCATTGTACCTTTTCTCCAGCGAGCTTTCTCAAGCTTGTCTTTATGCTCTTGCAAGATCTTTTCTTGCATTGGAGTGCGTACAACATGGGGTGAATTCATTATCAGAGGCATCGTTTCTGCAACACATGCAGAAAAGATTAGGGATTCACAAATCCACATATCTATAGCTCTCATGATCACTAGTTGACCGAAGGATTACACAAATCCATAAAACAATCAAATATGACACACAGTCAATCAATGGATTACACAAATCCAAATTTTCAAAAAAAAAAATTTTTGGTCAACGGGTCAACGGTCAACGGTCAACGGGTCAATGGGTCAACGGTCAAACGGGTCAGCGGACCAGGTCGGGCTGACCGGGTTGAGCGGGCCGCGCGGGCCATGGGCCGCGCGCGACGGCCCACCCGGATAGCCCCCTTCTTCCTCCCTTTTTATTTTATTTTATTAAGCCCACGAATTGGGCCTAACTACCAGCCCACGTCCGCACGTTCAGCCCGTTCGCACGTCAAGCCCACGTCGCCCACGTCTAGCCCACGTCCGCAAAAATCGGCCCATTTTCGCGCAAATAAAAAAACTACCCATTGGCAGTTCGCCGGCGACGGCGGCGAGGCCATTCCGGCGACCTTCCCGACCTCCGTTCGGGGCGTGCGACCACTCAAAACGCTCGTCTCTTCGAGTACTACGCAATCATGCAAGAAAAATCCAATTTTTCCGAACCAAAAACTCCAGAAAAGGCCTAGAACCTACTGACCTTTCCTAAACATGCCTTAATCAGAAAAATTCATTCTAAATCAACATGCATAAACGATGAAAGGAGTAAAAATATCAGGAATACAAGTGATTTAGGCTCTGATACCAATGACGGAATACACAATTCCTATAAAGTCTTCGAACAAATTCGAAGAACGCAGCGGAAACAATAACAACGAACACCCGAAAACTTGCATCACTGATCTAGATACGATCACGACTCACGAATCGTACCTGTAGTCCACGGAAGATCGGTCGCTCGACGAAGATTGCCCGACGAAGCGCGAAGCCAAGAACGTCATTCGTTCTTCGAGAGAGAGAGAGAGAGAATTCGTCACCCACTTAGATTGGCGGTTTCCAAATCTCCTTCTAAAGGAAATTTGAACTACCTGGGTTTTGGGCCGGGTTCGGCCCATCTTGGGCGGCCCATTCTATTAAAAACCCAACACGATCTCATTTGAAAACAAGAACAGAAGGTCAAACCCTTTCTCTTATCTTAGGTGGGAATCATCATTCAAAGAAAGAAGCGTGAAAACTAAAAATCAGAGAGGCGTATCAGGAATTGCAAAAAGATTTGATGTAAAACCAGCTTACACCATAAAGGCTCTCAAGGCAACATTGGATAACCCAGGCAAGGGCATTCTTAGATGGAGGGCTGGCGCAACAAAGTTAGGCTTGGCCTAATGACTTAGTTTGGTCCGCCGAAGAACGATTAGTTTACTATTAAGTGCCCTAAATGATGAAAGCCATCCTATCCTGTAACACCCCGGGTCGGTCTTCATTGTGCATATTATCCACTTTTTGGACATTACGTTTTCATGGTTTTGTTCTTCTCAAAGCAGTCTATACTTTTCAAGAAAATGGGTATATACAATTAGAGGGCTCATTGCCTTATAAGATAGCTCGTACCTCCCTCTCTATGTGATGTGAGACAAGAGACGTGCCCCTCCTTGCACGTTCGGGGATCAAGGCATCCTTTCTCCCCATGCACAACCACCTTGGGCCGTCACAATCTCCACCCGTTAGAAGCATAGCATCCTCATTGTGGCCCCACACGCGATTGGGAGTCGGCTCTAATACCACTTGTAACATCCTAGATCTCCATTGTACATTGTCCGCTTTGGACACTAAATCCTCAGGGTTTTGTTCTTTTCAGAGTAGCTCATACTATCTTAAGAAAACACGTATATACAATTAGAGGGCCCATTGCCTTTTAAGGCAACTCAGACCTCCCTCCCTAGGTAATGTACAAGAGACATGCCCCTCCCTATGCACGTTCGAGAACCGAGGTGCGGATGCACTGCCATCCCTCCTCCCCGTGCACCGCCGCCTTGGGCCGTCGTGGATCCGATAAAGATGTGGTTTAATGTTTAAAACGTTTTATGCCACCGATCTAACGAGATGGTTCTCCAGGTGGGTTCATCCCCCTTATCTTATGCTTTATTTACTTTGGGTGATGTATTATTGATGTTTGATTAACCCATAATATTCACATGCCGGGTTTCTTGACATCTTCTGTTGCTGTGAAACAGGAGGTGCTGTAAGGAATCTTTTGCTTGTAAATATGTCAAAAAATAAACAAGACTGCAAAGGAGGTGCACTCCATGAATAACCATATGCACAGTTTGAGTGATTGATCCTCGAGTCACCGAATCGATCTTGAGGAGGAGAAAGGAGCATCGTAACTCCCAGCACATCCCAGATGACCGTGTGTCTTTTAGGTCGAGTCTTGATCATCCAGAACCAAAAGCAAACGAAAGGGTGTCGTCAACGATCCAAAACTTCACGTGGCTTTTGCGTTGTCCTCGTCCCCTTGGCCTTGTGGAGTGCTAGACGGGACATCTTTTGATCCGCTCTCGTTCATATGGGGGCCATCGAGTTAGTAGACGAGTCCCGCGAGCATTTCAACTCAAACCAGTACGATATGTTTTATGAAGTTGTTTGATTGTGGGTGAGCCGTGAAGAAAGATGACGGGATGCTAGCGACGGCATCACAGCTAACATTCGCAAAATATTCCCGATGAGTTTCCACTTCAATGCTTGGCGGTTCCCTATGACCTATAATTTCGTCTCGTAACAGCAGTTATCCAGTACCGTTTACAAGAAAGTTGATTCCGTATGAACCGCTACGATTTCATCGTTCGAGAAAGTGTTCACGTCCTAATATCACTCATGGAAGCTTACACATTTCCCATTGGGGAAGTGGGACAAGGTGAAAACCCTAAGCGAAAATCGGGAGAGTTCGTGAGGTCCAACCATGTCCCATCAACATCAAAACCTAACTATTCCCGGGGCCCAATCTGGATTTTGACGTATGAGCACTCTAGACGGACAAAGTTGCAATCGACCAGCAACTTTCTGTCCACAAAAGGACTGGACCTAATGCTCGAAATGCGACGAACTGGGTATGATGTATGAGCGGCACCTTTTGAGACCTTGTCCAAGGCCAGCTGGGCAAAAGTAGGGCAAAAGTCGAGGGAGGATAAGGATTGGGACAAGGGGACTCCAATGGACACCCCTGGATTCAATTCAATTCAATCATTCCATTCGACATGCTCAAATTCTCCATTGGCGAGAGAGACGGATAGAGATAGACAAAGCTCCAATCCGGGACGGTATCAAAAGGTGGTAGATGCCAGCATTATCCCGTCAAACAAAGCACAAGAATGGAGAAGCTCCTCGGGGTCAAGAAGAGAGGAGATTATGGAGGGGCCGGTGCCCCTCTAGAGAAACCCATTTGATTCGGGCATGAAAGGGTTTGATTTATCTACTCCCCTTAATTAACTCGCAAGTGGGGGGGTTTGCCCAAAGATGTTCTCCGTCGCCTGCAAACGTCGAGTGTGGGGTCGTTCTGCCCCTCCAAGGCGTCAAGCCAATCATGGTCCATTGCATCATCATCATCCACTCTCGTGTGATGGAAATGGCTTAATTTTTAAAGCGTGCGCTTGAGGGATAGAGAAAGCGAACCCCAAGCCCCTGCGTTCCATCGTCTTCTTGCCATCATTCGACCTTATCCACCTCTTTTGGCCAAAAGTTGATGAATCGGCTCGGGCTCTAGGGGGGCCGAAGTTTTATTACATCGTCCGAGCATAATGAGATGGATGCCTAAGGGTGGGTTCGTTTGAGCGAAAGGATTTCCCCGCGGACCGATTTTGTGAGTTTTTGCGCCTCTTTGTTTGCTAAAAATGACAAGTCAATGGGAAACCGTGCGCGGCTAAAGAAAACATTCTTGAATAAGATAAAGGAAAATAAATTCCTTGATCCGAAAAAAAAAATAAGAAAATGTTTATCCTTGTAAAAAGTTTCTACCTCATGAAGATTTTCCCAAATCAAACGCACCCCAAATTTCAATGCTATATGCGGCTAGTGTTGCCCATTAAATTTGGTAAATTTCGTGTTTTTAACCCTTGATTTCGATATAAGAGGAAAAGGAAAGAAAAGATATCTAGTAAAGTGGGCAAAGAAGATGCTCATTTTCTACTTATCCAACCATCAAGTCGTGATCATAGCCATTATCCAAGCTCTGTTGGTGCACGCATCACATTTACTAACTCAACCCACCTGAGATGTCCAAAAACTGTGACTGAATACATTGATTGTATCAAAATTTGAGTAATTCCTTAAATTGTTTCGTCTGAGGCCTCATACAGACCTCGACATCCCTCGGGCATAGAGCAAGGAGAGGGCCGAGTCAGGCTAGGAGCTCATAAAATATACCTTAGTCAATTATGAGGTTCTTGGGTGGCGAAAGTAGATGTCACGTCACTCTTCACAGTGGTTACCTTCGAGTGGGCAGGTATCGTAGCCTCTCGCACCTAGGGCAATAAGATGGCACTTTGGCTCCTAGTTGGCTGGCCTGTGCTTCTCACAATGCCAAATCAATCGGCTTTCCGGTTTGGCACCGTGTTTTTAACCCTTGATTTCAATATAAAAAGGGGACAAAAGGTTCCAACTAGCGGGCAAAGAATATGCTCATTTTCAATTTATCCAATCGTCAAGTCATGATCATAGTCATTTTTAGGCTCTATCGATGCATGCGTCACATTTACCAACTCAATTCACCCAAGACGCCTAAGATCTGGCCAAAATACATGGATTGCACCACAATTTGTTACCACGTCAACTCAAGCACAAGCGGGCAACAATAATTTCTGCCATCCCCTCAAGAAATATTTTAAAAAAATGAATGGAACTATATGATATAGTGTTATATCATAGTGTCATTAAAATATTCATGTCCATATAACACGGATTGATGCCATGTTCCTGCTCCTGTCTGCCCGCGCCTCATGTCAGCAACCATGGCAAGAGCCGAACTTTGGAGATAGGAGTCAAGCTTATAATTATAAAATATTACTAGGGTCTTTTTCTTATGATATTTTAATTTTACCCCCTTGCATCTATAAAATTCCATTTGACCATCTCCATGAGAATAAATATGAGGAAAAATTTAGGTAATCATAGAGCACCCTTTGTTTGCTAACCTAGTCAAATCTCTACACCTACACCTAGTTATATTATTTTCTATAGAGAAAATTCCAAAAAAAAAAATCGGATATGTATGGCTTCAGGTTGTATCCGGTCGATAAAACAATTGCGTGGTGTACCGACTTCCGAAATCACCTAAAAACTCTTATCTAGTATCAAATTTGAAAGAAAGAATTAATACTTGTGCTTGACCATTAATGATCATTTTTATGGCTAGTATATTTAAACATGAATTTTGTATAATCATGCGTGTGTAATGTTAACATTTCATTAGAGGATGGAAGCAACATAAAAAGAAAAATGACACATTTTAAGAAAGTGAAAGGACCTTTTTTTTCATTTCATGGATGGTTCATCGACTCCAATAACATATTCAATGTGATTCAAGAACTTTAACGTAATGCTTAATAACATTCCTGAACTTTTAAATATTGTTCGATATGATTTCGAAAATTTTGGTACATATATGGAAGTGTTCAATATTGCTCATAAACTTAAACTAATAAAAAGTCAACGTAAAAGTTTAGTAATTATATTGAATAAATTAAAAGTTTAGGGACATCATTAGGTGAATATAAAAAATTACATAAGTTGAGGATCATATTGCAAGTTAAGCCAAAATTTGGGGTGATTTATGCTATTATCTTTTCCCTCGTCCTATCATTATCAGTATATCACCATTTGGAAGATAGAAGGAAAAGGGAAAAAGGCAGCGTCCTCCGTCGTGGGGTCTTCTCCCCGCATGATTCATTCACTGCAGTACCGAAAATATAAAGACCCAAGAAAAAGTTCCTCTGGAGCGTGCGACGATGGTGGAACGTTGCTTCAGCTGCTCCGTGGCGTTGCCCAAGACTCTGGTCTGCACGCCCCACAAGAGGGAGCTGCACTGGGAAAAATCTCATTTCCTAAAGCGGCGCAACTTTTCCAAATAAAAGGAAAGGGGGAGGCGAAAGAACAGGAGATAAGGGAGAATCTTGTTCCTGCTTCTTCTTCTTCGTCTTGTCGTTCTGGAGACACGTCTATATTAATGGATCTTGGCAAATTCGGTAGCAGCATCTTCTTGAATCACCCAAAAGTACCCTCTTCTGTTTCCTCCTCCTATGGTCCCGATTCCTGCGCCAGATCACCACCCCCCTCCTGTCTGACTATTGGATGTGAATGTTCAGTGCCCCTCATGAACCTCGCCTCTTCAGCGAGCTCCATATTCAAGATTGGCCTGGCGTTTGTTTCTGCTGATTTCGGTTCTTTTGGAGACGCATGAGCACTTGATCTTGAGAATTTTGCTTCGATTTTTTCTTGGTCTTTGCCGACTACTGTTGCTCTCGCTACCCTTTTCGTCACATTCGCTGGCAGAGTGAACATCATCAATCAGCAAACAACTCCGACCATCTTCTTTCCCTTCTTTCTTCCCATTTTCCTTAGAGATATTGCTTCCAGATTTTCGGGTGTTGGGACATGTTGGCGTCTCCGGCGATGGCTGCTGTTGCTACAGTGACAGGCATCAGGTAATCACTTGTTCATTCAAGTGTTCAGAGTTGTTCTTTTTCTGTTGCTTTTGATGATGAAGCATTGGGAAGTGTCTATGTTCTGCTTTTAATGTTTGTGACTTGAGTCAGATGAGGGAATATGGGTTCCTGGCCTTTGATGTTATTTATTCGTGAATTATCTTGCACTTTCAAGAATTTTGAGGTGGAACAAAGGATTCTGGAATATCCCATTTGTTATTTCCGATCATCAGGTGTGATCATGGCCCTTGTTGCTTTTGGAATGAGAAGGGGAACAAACTGAGAAGTAGAACCAAGCAGAGCCCTTTCTCAAGAATTGCCTCGGTTTCGGCCTCGGCCTCCCCTCTTTCTAGCAGTCACAGGACAAAGGAATTCTCTCGTTCCCAAATCTACCTGGAGGTTAATTCCAAATCGGTCCTTCCGTTGTGCTTAAAAACTATGTCGCATCGCGATATCTTGATCTTTATCCCATACTGTGGTATTAGTTCTTTGGTTATGTTGCACCTGCTCATGTTTTCGGTCTTAGTTCACTTGAGCTTCTGCAGATTGTTACATGATTCTTCGCTTTTGCCTCATAATATTGATGCCCCTCACCATGTTCCAAGTATTCATTGCATCATGCTTATTGGTTTGCCAGGTTCTTAAAGCTGCCAGGAAGAAGTTCACTCAGGAAATATCTTTCCAGTCCAAGGACAAAGACATCCCTCTTGCAAAAGTAGGAGTTTTATTGAACTGTCTCTGTATCTTTCTGTTGATTCACTAATTAATGCTGCATAAATTCGTTGTATCATTGCTACTTTAAGATTTGTTTTGTGTGAAGCTCATTTCTTGCAGTACATTATGGTGGAACATGATCCATCTCAATTGATTTTCCAGTCCCTTCACCAGAATATTTCGTCTTCAAGTTCTTTTAAGTTTGTGGATTGGGAGCTTTTCTTAATCTTCTTTTACCCATGACATGCCTTTTTATTATACTCTCGTTCTTGATACAATTGTGTAGGTTTTGCTGTATGTGGCAGCTGAAGATGAGGCATTTATGGCTCTCAATAGAGAAATGGATGCAGAGTTCCTTTCCAAAGAAAGAAGATCAGCTTCTGTTCCATCTGATGCCCAAAAGTGGGATTCTTTAGAAAATATGCCTTTGTCCGGAAATACAATATCTCAGTGGCTGAGTGAGCTGGATTCCATTGCTAAAGAAGTTGAGGCGGAACTAGTTTCAAGAGATATAGGTTGCCATTTGGTTGAGGTTTTAGAAGCAGTTAATGTAGTTCTTTTTGGGTTGAAAAGCTTCAAGCGGACGCCTGTTCTTGTAGATTCCAAATGTTCATACTTGCACTCTGTGCTGACTTCTAGATGTGGCAGTGGTAATGATCTGATCCACATAATGCAGATGTAGCTAGTGTTTTTCTGCATGTCTTGTGCACCTCATGTCCCATATCTTTGAATTTGGATATAGATGTTGTGGGATATGCCTTTTCTTTGAATCTGTTTAGAACTGATCATTGATAGTACACTTCAAACTTCCCTTGTCGACAGCAATTTTGCTAAGCATTATTTACATTGAGGTTTGTCGAAGACTTGGTCTGACCATTGTGGGATCTCCTGTTGGGGAAGATTTTTTGATATGGCCCCAAACTGGGAACCCAGAGGTGTGTTGACTGTTAATTTAATTGCAATGGGATGGATCTTTATATCTTATGACTGATTATAGATTCACCTATTGTATGCCACCTGCAGGAGCTCTTCAAGGTAACTAAAGGGAAGAGCTTGTTTGCTGTTGTCAATGGAAGGTGTGTTGACGACCCTAAATCTAGGGCATCAGACTTAACAAGCAATTCACTTTTAGGACTTGAGATAGCTTCAAATCGGGATATCATTGGGATTGCTTTGGCAAACTTGATCGTAAGAGTTTCAACGTCTGCATTTGTTACTTGAAAATTTCCTCATTACATTTCTATTTTATTCATTTCAGTGTTCTTCTATGAATTTCATAATTTATACTGAAAAAATGGCAGAGGCTTCATTGGAAACGTGCTTCAAGGCTGAATCATGGGCTGATGTTGACTACTCCTCTTAGGCATGTTGACTATGCTTCTGAAAAATCCAACAAGTTTGATGATTCAAATGCCCCTACGCTGCGGCCCCAAGATCTTAGGTAATACTTTGTTTCTTTTGTATGATCGTGACAGAGTTTTTAGCTTTTTGCCATGTCACATTTTGTTTTGACATTGCTCATTAGTTCCTTGTGAAAATTGAAAATATGCAATTGCATGCGAAGTGTGGTATCCATACATTTGGTTGCATTTGTTATGGAAAATGAGATTTGTCATCTAACACTTCTGAATTTTTGTCATGCAGAATTATAATCATAGAGCAGCTTCATTAATTTATGATCTTTAAGTATACGGGGGTGCTTTATGATATTTCTTCAATATGATGAAAACATGAGTTGCATAGACTATAAATATCTGGATGTACATAAGGCACATGGGCTTTCTTCAAATTCCCATCCTGGCACCAAAGGAGTATCTGTACCTTCTATTTTTCTAACCACACCAACCAAAATATCATCTTTTGCCCTTTTCCTGCTGGCATATGAGGTCACACTGTTGATCATGGTGGTCTTTTTGCTTGGTTAGGTTCTTGTTAGGAAGGTTGGCTTCACATCAATACTATCTCTGCCCTCAACTTGGTTATTTACTGTCTGCATGCATTTACTTGTAAATTACAAGCCTCATAATGCATAGCTGTCCTAACTTGGAATAATTGGCTTGTCTCCTCCTCCACTTGGCTTTGTTTTCATTAAGATCTATCTGCTTCAGTTTGGGAAATGTTTTTCTATTTTTGATATCTATAATCTTGAGCAGGTGTCATGGTTTTTGGTGTGTAGTTATTTGATGGTAATAAACTTGAAGTATCTGCAATTGCATATAATTCTCCTGGACAGATGTTTATCAATATTGTAATCAGAGATTGTCTTCACAATATCTGGAAAGGCCTGTAGCTGCTAAAGAAATGATATGAGTCAGTATTGGTAACTTGTCCCTGTTGAGTCCGCCGAGGGCAAATTGACTTGTATGGAGGGGCTCCAATTACTCATCCTTTATGCTTCAACTTGAGATGGACCATGTAGTCTTTTACACTATGAATGCTTCCCAGTCGACTGTGTATTTCATGGCAAGCATTCGCTCTCGTAGTTTGGAGTTAATGGATTGAATAGCAAGCCTTTTGCTGTCAATATAATTTTTCCTTGTTCGCTTCACTCAACTTTCTTCTCAAGT
Source organism: Melaleuca quinquenervia (assembly GCA_030064385.1). NCBI lineage: Eukaryota > Viridiplantae > Streptophyta > Magnoliopsida > Myrtales > Myrtaceae > Melaleuca > Melaleuca quinquenervia. The sequence continues at coordinate 11,272,985 of CM057721.1, read as the reverse complement.
CTGTACATTATCTTTTGCCCCGCATCTTTGTCAAGTAACTTCATCATGGCGTTTGAATTGAAACTTGACAGGTTGGCTATCATGGCTTCAGAAAGATTATTGATTCTGCAGCCGCATAACTGGGCTCTGAGGAGGGACCATGGGATGATGTTGTACTACAATAAGTAGGGACCACTATGGATTTTCCTTGAAAAAGACTCAATTTCCTTCATATCGATGTCCTCCTTACACTTGTAATTCCAGGGACTATGGTGAGGCGGTTCAAGAACTTAGCATTTGTATGGCATTTGCGCCAGAAGAAGAGGCGGAGATCTTGGAACCATTCGTCGAGAAACTGCATTTGCTGCGGCTTGAAGCTTCGTGGAAGTCCATGGGGCATAATCAATTGACAGTTCCCTAGGTTGTACTCTTGCCCTTAACAGGTTGTACTCCGCCCTTGAACATCCTCTCTCTCTCTCTCTCTCTCTCTCTCTCTCTCAGTTTTTCTCAATCTTTCTCAGTTGCATGTTTCTTGGTGCTGAAACAATCTGTGGCTGTGTAATCTCCAGGTCAGATTAGCTTGATCCATTATGTCCGTGACTGTTGTATGCGTATACGATATGATATCCGGTCATATATATATTAAGGACTCGGAAGCAATGGCTTTCTTGCCACATACTCCATCATTGTCTTGCTTGAAGGCATTGTCCTTCTCTTGATCTATTATACACGTTCCGTTTTAGATATAGCTTTTCCACATTACCCGTAGCCGGATTCGATTCCTGCGAAACTGTTTTCATGTGTGATTCTTTTCGCTCATTGAGAAACATGCTAAGTACCGCGTTTTCAACACGTACCCCCGTGCTTTTTCCATTTTTCTTTCCTCCATACTTTTTTTTTTCTCAATATTGGTTATGAAAGCTCAGTTTTCTTCTAACCCAAGTCAAATGTACATGACCAATAACCAAAACCCAAAAAAAAAAAAGTCAACTGCATCTCGTTTCTGTATTCCCAATGAAATTTTTGTTAGTGAGGCCAATGAAAATCAGCACCAAATGCGAGAATTAACAATCGTGCAAATATTTTACAGCCATGATTATGTAAGCAAATTACCGTTCTTCGGCGGGATAATGCTCCGCATCCGATCATTAATTATAATAATTCAAAGGAGGAGTACGAAATATTCTCGCCATAAAAGAAAAAAAAAATCATGGTGAAAAGGACATCAGCATGTGGTCCATGACCATGACACGAGACAGCGCCAACATGCGCGAGATCATCTTGAATTTTTATATTGTGATCAGATCAGGATTGAATTAGATTGGACCTTTTGAGGGAGTAATGATTTATCTTCAAAGAAAGAAAAATCATTTCCTCTACTCCAAATAAAATAATAAAGCAAGTCAAGTTAATTGCACTGTCCCTGCGCTGGAGAATGAATTCGTGTTCGCAGGAGAGTCGGGAAAAATCTTGGAAAGTCAACGCACTGGAGGAGATGCCCATTTTACTTTTTGGCCCCAGTTAATTAGACCAAAAAAGGAAGAACAATTCATCACCTAAGTCAATAGAGGACGGCGACTAAAAGAACTGTGATGAATGTCCCAGGAACGTTGCAGAATAGGCATGATAAGTTAGGTCAGCAAGAATATATTACAAACGAGAGAGAAATCTTAATTATCGACCTAACTCAAGTTGATCCTGTTGCGATTTTATGGGATCCGATTCGAGCCGCGTTACAACCTTTATTTGGTTTTCAATTCGATAACTTTTGTATAGACTTGCCGGCTCTGCTTTATATTTGTCTTGCTTACCAATATTGTTAACACTTTTTAGAGATTACCAATTATGTCACCGACTATAATCCTCATAGGGACGGAATTAATCCATACATAATTATTCGACGAAAAGTCAATCATGTCGTCACAATTCCATTCTAAATCTTATGGAAATGTTAAATCAAGACGAACTTAATCGATGGTTGCTATGTCTATAAGCGTGCGCAATATGGCTTACAATCCCATCAGAATTGGTTACACCCTCATTTTTAGTTCTGATCTATCTACACGTACTCGGAACAACTTTATCTATAAAACTAACCGACACTTGGATACTCTAATCACCGTTTCAATTCATCATCTAATGGGCAAAGTATTGACAATTTACGAGAGTTCTTCTGATCCAATCTTGAACATGAATATTGAATGACTTCATAAAAGTTCCTTCTATCATTATTGCCAAAAATGCATAAATATTAACAATGATACAAATTATTTTTAAATTTTGGTTCAATGTGTAATTCGATTCATAATTCGATTTATACGGGGACTAAATCGAATATATACTAAAACTTCGATATTTGCACATTGAAATAAACTTTAGAACCTATATATCTATGGGTGAGTAACGGTCCAAGGTAGACCCTGGACCAACTTTGGATCGGCCCAATGCAACCGGTCCTGGTCGAGTTTTTAAGACGATTGAGTTAGTCCATAGTCCTGAAATCTCTAATTTGGTATTGTGCGTAAGGATGAGCATGGTCCGGGTTGGGCTGATCTCGTACTCAATCAAAGAACCAACTCGCACAGTATCAGTCCTCAATTTTTGGAATCGTTGACCGACTCGTCAAGTTTGGGACCGAGGACTGGACTGACCCTATTGGTCCGGTCCTGTCACAAGGTCAACTCGGGATCGTTAAATTTTTTGTATAAAATTTCTATGAAACGACTTTTGTTCAATGAAGACATGGTTAATGCGTATTTCATAAACAAGGAAGTCTTGAGATTGGGGGACTCGTGAATCTTATTGATGAAAAAAGTTAAGTCGGGCGAGCGAGTAGCGGGTGAGTGAGTAGCAAGCGTCGATGCAAGTGGGCAGCGGGCGAGCAACGGGCGAGCGAGCACGTTGAGCAGCAGACAAGCAAGCAACAGTGAGGCCAATGGGACCTCAAGAAATTAGGGCAACCTCGTTCAAGCTTGATGAAGAAGTGAAGAACAGATCGTTGGAATTAGTCTGAGCGTTCAACATATGTTGGGCGGCTTGGGCCTATGGCTATGAGTTAGGCTTTTTTTTTTTTTTTTCTTAATTTGGTCTTGGAAAGAATGAAATAAACGAGGAGTTGAGGAAGGCAGAAGGCTGAGCCATTGCATTGTCTGCAAATGGGCTTGTAAAAAAATGTGAATATTTATTATTTATATATAAAATATATTGTTGGGTTGGTCTTGATTAGACTAACCCGACATCATAGGATCGATGACAAACCCGTTTAGTAGCGGGTTAGAAATTTCAGGATTGAGGACCAACCCATTTGTCTCAAAAGCTCGACTTGTGCGGGTCCAAGGCCAGTCTAGGTTGCTCATCCATAATTGTGTGAATTGATCCTTAGTCCTGGGATTTTGGGTTGGTTCAATCCGGACCAACCCCGCAATATAATATATACATATATAGTAAATACGCCATTTTTTTTTAGAGAATCAGTTTCAACCAAACCAAGAGTAAGAGGCCAAACCCATAGGCTTAAGAGCAACCAATGTATGTTATGTATCTCTTCTTTATATCCAAGTGAAGAATTCGTCGAGGTTGACACTAAACACTCACAATTTCACTTGTCGGTAAAGTCATAATTTCTTGAGGACCACCCTCTCATCGACCTCATTGCTCGCTGCCTTCCTTGTTGTCGCCTCGTTCACCGCTGCCTCCCTCGCCTCCTCGTTTGCTGCCTCGCCCTAATTTTCATTCTTGTTTGTACGGGTTGTTATGCCAAATCTTTACTTTATAGAATTTCTTGTACGAATAATTTAGCAATCTCGGGTTAACCCTCGGACCAGAGTGAACCCAAGATCGATGAATCGGTTCATGGTCCCAAATTTTGAGGTCCGATATTGTGCCGGTTGATTCTCGGGTTGAGTACGGGATTGGCCCAACCCAGACTATGCTCATCCCTACCTATATCCATCAAATAAAAAGTTCAAGGGTTACATTGAGTATAAGTAAAAGTTCATGGACTATTTATGTTATTTTTTTTATATACTAATCTTGATTATGGGTGATCGGTTCCCAGGGCGGTCCGGTTCCCCCCCGGAACCGGGAACCGGACCGACGCGACCGGTTCCCATTTTTTAGGACCGTGGACTGGACCACCAAAATATAGGACCGGACCGGACCGGACCAATCGGTCCGGTCCGATCTGGTTCTTGGGCGGTCCAATGGGTCCAAGCTGAGGAAGAAACACACGGCAGGGCTAGAAGAGATGAGAATGATGACCTCAAATCGGAAAAAAGACGTGATCCGAATCCGAAATCCTAGCGCCAAAGCCAACTGTACGATTCAAAGAGAGAGAGGGAGGAGAGAGAGAGAGGAGAGAGAAGGAGTCGATCATGGAACTACAACAGTAGAAAGAATGGTTGGACAACACCATCCCCACGCCTTCCGCTTTTCTTATTCGTTGGAGACTGGAGAAAGAAATGGGTCGTAGTGTTGCTAGAAAGAAAAATGGAAGAAGTAAAATGGGTAAAACCTTTACTGTAAAGGGCTTAGGGTTGGACTTGGGCCGGTCCTTTCGGTCCGGTCCCATGGTCCGGTTCGGTCCGGTTCCACCCAAGAACCGGGAACCGGACCACCCGGGAATCGGTTCCATTTTTTGGAACCGCGGACCGGACCGAAAGGATGAAGAACCGGACCAACCCGGCCGGTCCGGGCCGGTCCGGTCCGGTTCGGGGTTGGGTGGTCCCGGATGCTCACCCCTCTTGATGGGGGATCAAAGTCACTATAGAAATAAAGTACAAGGATGAAATTTGGACACTTCGAAAAGTACATACACCAAAAGTGTAATTTATTTCAGAGACTTGTACTGGTGGGGTAGGAGAACTAGAAATCATAATCGAGCACAACGACCAAAAAGATCGGTAACGGAACATTGCGATTTTGCGACTTCCCCCTAGCGAAGAAAGTTAAGAGCCAGGGAGGACGGCGGCGGCGGCAGCGACGACGAAACAATGGCCTGCGCCTGCAGGCTCTTCCTCCTCCGCCTCTCCTCACCTTTGCCCCCACAGCGTCCCCACCGAAGCGACCTCGTTCTGGCGGAGGCACCAAGACGCTCCCTCTCGTTGCCGCCATTCCCTCTCAAGTCATCGAAGTCAACTTACTTGACCGCCCAATCTTTCGCACTCGCTTCCCCCGGGAGGCCCGAGCCCCCTATCCCCGGCGGCGGAAACGACGACTCGGGCGGCGTCGGAGGCGGCGGCGGTTTCGGCGGTTCCGATGGATTCTCCGGGTGGTGGAATCGCGACGACTGCGGCGGAGGCGGCGGAGGCTCTCCATTCGGTCGACTTCTCGTTCTCTTTCTCTGCTCCCGTGCGCTGACCGGCAGGAGTAGCTTTGTGGACAAATTGGCTTTGTTCATCATCGTTTCGATCGTTTCTCATTTTTGCGCATTTCGAATACCTGCTTCGGCGCTGGCGAGAGCTGCTCTCGAGGAGGAGGGGGAGCAAATAGGTGTTGTTTGGGAAGTGCAGGGGGGCAGGTGGACGAAGCTAGTCCGTGATCCTCGCAACGAGGACGCTTTCGTGGTTGCTTCGCCGGGTGGCTTCGGTTTCGGAGATGAGAAGTTGTTTACTCCTGGTGCTTTCCCCAGTTTGTGGTTGCAGTGCAGGGAATTGTTCATGCGGTTGATGCTTCCTGAAGGATATCCTGATAGCGTCACCAGTGATTACTTGGATTATTCTCTCTGGAGAGGAGTTCAAGGCATTGCGAGTCAAATCAGTGGCGTTCTTGCCACTCAGGTAGGGCATACATTTCCTTGAAAGATCTCTAAAGCCGTTTGTTTTTTTGTAACTTGGTAATGATGCTTTTAGAGCGCCTGTTTAATGTAAGAAAGAGTATACTTTTGCACCCTATTGGTGTTATTGCTAACGTTATGGATCGTTGTAAATGCTCCTTGGAAAAAATTGTACCTAGTATGAAAATATTACTCATAACTATTGCTTCAGGAATGCTGGTCGATTTGGCAAGATAATCTTGTTTTTTTTTTTGGGTAAATTAATTTAGTATATTGAAACTTTAGGCCAACTGTACAAAGAAAAGATGCCTGATACCACAAAAGAGCTCCCACTTAGTATAGAACGCAAGATAATCTTGTTTTATTTCTATCAGATGAAAAAAAGCTCATTCATTCTGAAGAACTTTTTATAGCTGTGGGATTGAGCGTCGACTTTTAGTTGAGGAAATGAAGGAGAGAAAGGAAGAGGAGAGAGTAATTGGTAATCACTAATCTTCTGTTGGGACTGATTGTGAGGAATGTAGTAAGCCCCTGATATTACTAGTGATTTGAGAGACTTGTCTCTGGCAATGGCAAGCAAGCAATGGTCTTGAAGGACTAATCAACTAATAAGATACCACAAGAATATATGCCAAGAGGTTCGAATTCCTCTCCTCGGATGTATGCAAAAGTTTGTTGCTAGAAAAGCTGAAGAACAAAACTCAAAGATATGAAGCGTAGATTTTTTAGAGCAAAGACTGTAAAGTCTTTACCACTTACTACATGTGGCAGAATATAGTTTTTCTTTGAAGTCATCCTCTTCAGCATTTGCTCAGCAACATGCGAAAGTGTTTTTGTTGCAATATTTGGGTGCATGGTGGTTATGTATGTGTGATATGTTATTTGTGTAGGCCTTGCTTTATGCTGTTGGTTTAGGAAAAGGAGCTATTCCCACAGCTGCTGCTGTGAATTGGGTGCTGAAGGATGGGATTGGATATCTTAGCAAGATTTTCCTCTCGAAATTTGGACGGCATTTTGATGTCCATCCAAAGGGTTGGAGACTTTTCGCTGACTTGTGGGAAAATGCTGCCTTCGGAATGGAAATGTTGACTCCTGCCTTCCCACATCTTTTTGTTCTCATTGGTGCTGTTGCAGGAGCAGGACGCTCAGCAGCTGCTCTTATTCAGGTAGTTAGCAAGTTGTGCATTTATTTCAGATTTATGTTTATCAGCCTCTATAGTCTTTCTTCTACTATTTAGAAACAGGATTGTTTCTAACGTGTCAGACAATCACTGTTGAAGAATCCTAGCATTCTGAGTTGTGACCATTCGCTCAGTCAAATAGTCAGATAGATTTGAGTTTTAATGCTCCCTGCCATCTCAACTGATACAATAAAATCCTTTTATCTGTGTCTTGCAGAAATAAATCGATGGACCCTCTAAAATATTGACTATTCTGTTTGATATATCAATGAACATCTCTATCAACTTTTCTGTCCTATGTTTGAAGATTCTGCTTGTTTGCCTTGTTTCTGTAGAAGTTAGAATGACTTGCTCTCCTATTATTTGCATTTCTCTCAGCAGCTGTGCTGAGCCTCAGCCCTCTGGGAATGTTTATGGGCTACTTTAATAACAGCCTGTTATTTCCACCAAAATTGGATTCCTATCTTGAGACATTTTCTCTCAATTTATTCGCAACTAACTTTTCTGATGAGTTATTAAGGCGTCTCTTTTGTCATTGGATTTTTTTTTTTTTTGCTTTTTCCTGACTAATATATAATCATCAATAAGTATTCCCTCTCCTTTAAGTGTAGCATAATTACAACTCATAAGTGCTGCAGCTTATGACTTGGCATTGGTCTTTCCCTCTGAGGTAGTAATGGGTGGTTATTTCCTTTGTACGTTGTTGGTCTTGCATTTATTATGTTATTCTCATACCGAGATGATATAATGTCTCACAGTTACTGAATTTGGAATTTGTTCCTTCTCAGGCATCCACCAGGAGCTGCTTTTATGCTGGCTTTGCCGCTCAGAGGAACTTCGCTGAGGTGAATGCATTTTATATGGGCTTCATCTGTTTTGTTGTTATCTTGGTATTTTTTTTTTGTTTCAAATGGAATTACTTGCTTAAGTGTACTCTTTCATCTGTATCTGTGCGCTGACATCATTGTGCACTACTGCTAAAGAGTTGTGGTCAGTTCTGAACGTTAGTGTCGACTGTAGGTAATTGCCAAGGGTGAGGCACAAGGAATGGTGAGCAAGTCTATTGGTATCATACTTGGTATAGCATTGGCAAATACCATAGGCTCCTCTACACCTCTTGCGCTTGCTTCTTTTACTGTGGTGACTGGGGTCCACATGTTCTGCAATCTTAAGTCATACCAGTCGATTCATCTGAGGACTTTAAATCCTTATCGTGGAAGTAAGCCCTTATCCTTTTGTCTGTATACATGAATTATCATGACATTTGTTTCAATGTAGAAAATGATCTGTCCTCCTCTGTTGACTAGGGTATATCATCATTTCTGAAGTTTAGATAGACAGGTTTTTTTGGAGGCCTCAAAAGATTGACGAGATGTTCTATATAAAATTGCATACTTAATTTGTGTTATAGCTCGTGGATCCTTAGAAAAAAAAACTAGTTTTTATTTATCTTCTGCTATGTCGTCGTTGCATGGAAGAGGCAAGTGTCATTCTGAGTTCTTCAGGTACACTGCCCAGCCATGTTCGCCCCAAAATAATTGTAGAGCATGTTCTTTTGCAAATGAATGTCATGGCAGTTTCTTAGTTTGAATTAATAAATTTTACGATTATGGTTGGAGTAAGGTCTATAAATTTTTCCATGATCATAAACCTTCAATATACTTTCCACGAGTCAAAGGAATTGCATCAGACAGTCAAAAACAGCAATGCCTAAGGCCAAGTCTTGTTGCACATTAATTTATTACTATTGACTGTATGCAGATGGAGTTTCTTGCATTGCTTGAAATAAATTGATGAGTTTTTTATTTATGGAAGTTTGCTTGATTCTATAGTGTTATGAAAATCAATTTCACTCTGAGTCAGGATCTTGAATGTTAATTACAACAACTAAGCTTATTTCACTAAGTGGAGTCGACTGAGTGCAATATTTTGTCACCATTAGGCCCCTTTTCTATCAAGTACTTTATAAGATCCTGTTTATATCTTCTCGTCTTAGGTCTTCTTTTGCCTCCTTCTGTATGCACCTCCTCAATGACAACATTTTTATGGGAGCATCCGAAGGCCATCTTTCAATGTGTGCAAACCATTTTGTACGAGCTTTTTCCATCTTATCCTTGATTCGAGGCTGTTACCGTCACTTTCCCTGCAGCACTCATTATCTAATCATGTTGGTATTTGGCCGTAAAGCATCCCTTGTGAGAAAAAATCACTGTTTGTATCCCCGTCTTATGAAAGCTTCCCTTAAGCTTGGCATTCAATAATCCATTAAAAGGTTCAGGGTGCTCCTTCACTCATGTATATAAAAATATCTAAAATGAATAAGTGATGCACAAAGTACTATGCTCCAGTAGGCTTGCCAACCAACTAATATCAATATGCAAATTTGACTTCACTCTCAATTTGGATGACTTGAACTGGATTAATCCTATGAAACTGCAAGTCAAGTTGGCTTGATCTTTAGTCCTAATAAAAATCACTTTGAAATGTTGTCATGTGCCTACTAAGCTCCACTTTATAACTCTCTCATTGATCATAAACCTTAAGGTAATGATGACATATTTAAATTCTTGGGGATGCTTTCTGGCGCACACTTCTCAAGCACAGTTCTCATTCAAGTTGGTTGTTAGTAAAACTGAGTGATGAGGTATCACTGAATCTACTCAAAATAGAAGTAGAAGGAACAAGTTTTGATGATATCCTAGCTCACATACTAAAGGTGGTATTTGGTGTTCTGTACATTGTGGATCAGGTTTGGTTTTCAGTGAGTACCTACTGAGTGGTCAAGCACCTTCAGTTAAGGAGGTCAATGATGAAGAACCACTTTTCCCGACTCTGCCCTATCTTGATGGAACATTGAAAAAGGTGAGAGTTGTATCTGTCTCTAGTGTACTTATATCTGCTACTAGTTAGCCACTGCTGATGATATTTCAGATTTCCAAGCTTTTGAATATTTTTAAGGTTGGAAGAGTTTTATGGGATGATTAAAAAAATCATGATTAATCACTTTCTCTTATTCTAGGTTTCAGTTATGCTTATGCACTTGTTGTCCTTGTATTCATATTGGCTTGGATGCTAGAACTAGTTTTCCTTGAGATTGTTTTGTCTCATATGCTTGTAGCTTTGGTCACTAGTACTTCAACAGTCGCAATTTTTTGTAGCTTGAATTTGCTGTTGATATTTTTCTGCGCATTTTTTCAAGTTTCATCTGTAAGGATGTAGCCATGCCACAGCTGCTAATTAATCGATAGGTCATGCATCCCCGAATTCTAAATATATTGATGAAGTCATGATTTGATATTTTACGTTGCAACTTCAAATTCTCAAATGCCCTTAATATCTATTAAAGAACAGCGAAAACCATAAAAAACCAGGGTATGAATAATTGTGTTGTTGGAATCTCATCAATAATTTTCATTGTAGGCACAATCCAGTGCACTATCTTTGGAAGCAAAGGAGGCAGCCGCTCAAATAGAGCGCCGGCTGCAGCTAGGTTCCAAGCTTAGTGATGTTATCAACCAAAAGGAAGATGCTGTGGCACTATTTGATTTATTCAGAAATGAAGGCTACATTCTGACGGAGTACCTTGGCAAATTTTGTGTAAGTAAAGTTCATATATTATTGCTCATAGGTGACGATTTGGCTCGTCCTTTCCTTACATCATCTCTTGCTTTATTGTTCTCTGTCATCCAGCACATCCTTTAGATTCCCGATCTCCATCAATTGCTTATTGATGGAGGGTTCCTTGTAGTTAGGTTGATCAATTTGGAGGACTTTGTGAAAGCACCTAAGTTACCAAAACAAGGTTGGAGACTCTGTTAATTGAAAAATGGACATTCTACGTGTAATAGTAAGCCTTTGTGCTTCGTTTGTAATGGTTAGAAGAACCATTATACCCATCGCATTCTATTAACAAACAAGGTTATTGGTGTGAATTAGGTTGTGCTGAAAGAGAACTCTTCACAACAAGACATGCTTAAGTCATTGTTCCATGTCAATTATCTGTACTGGTTGGAGAAAAACGCTGGAATTATGGCCACAAGGGTTGCTCATGATTGTGGAGCCAGTGGAAGGCTACGTGTGTCATTGGAGTATGTGCAGAGGGAATTTAAGCATGTCAAAGAGGATGCAGAGACGGTGGGTTGGATAAGTGATGGACTCATTGCCAGGCCTTTGCCTACTAGGATTCACCCAGGTCACATGCCATCTTCGGGTGCAGTGTGATTTAAAGATGCTGATTTGGCCTGAGTCCATTCCTTTCATAGCTTTCTGTGATGCCTCATGAATTGGAAAGAGAAAGGATCTTCACATGGTCCAGGACTTGAACTTCTGGCATGGTTTTCTCCTTTATTGTCATTAATCACTGCACAGGTGAATTGTACAGATTTTGGCAAATTCAACAGAATGTGACTGAGTTACCCAGCACGACTGAGAGAGTAGGCTTATCAGGTACTTCTTCAAACCATTCATTTGAGTGCAAATAATAACATACTGCTATGCTGGTGGGTTGGAGCTAATGATGAACAAGGTGAAAGCTTTCGGAAACCAGAAGCTTCCAATCAAGTTGTCAAGTCACTGCCATGTCCTCCAGAAGTTTCTTGCAGTGCCGTCTTCAGCAATGCATGCCCACCGATTGTTTTATCAACACGGTTCTCTTCGAAGCTATACATTGACTGAAAGCATTTTGGTTTTTAACTTCTGTTTCTGTTTCTCGTGAAATAGTTTCTCCAGGAAGTGTTGCCCCTTATGTAACAGTAGCAAAACAGGATCATCAGTGTTTATGTCCCTAGTGAGCCAAATCTTCGGCGAGCTGAAAAGGCCTTCATCGGCATCTTATTTGAATTGAGAAACTATACTTGTTTTGTTCTCTCGGGAACCCACTAACTCGAAACCTTATATTTGTGGTCGATTAGGTCGGCCTTTGATTCTATTCAATCTTTCCCGGAAAATAGTGTTTCAACAAATGCCAATTCGTGCGTGAGTTTCCACCATTTCACGATCCAGAGTGTTCTCGCCAAGCATTTGGCGGCATGTGATCCCATCGATCATGTCTTCTTCTATGCGCAAAAGATAAGCATGTTTCCTTGAGATATGCACGCTTGTGGCTAGAGCGTCGTACGATTGGATACGCGGATTTCTATGATATCTTGAGGATGAGTTTCTATTTGGTGTCCAAGACTCTTTTCAAAGAAAGAACACGGTCCATTTCGATTGAAGCTCAATTTTGTTGGGCGCATGTTGGTCTGCCTCCAACTCCATCGGGAAACAAAGAGAGAACTTAGGGTGTGTTTGTTTGAGTAAACAATGGCGAAAGGCAACGCTAAAGAACATAATGACTTTTGCATTGAGATGAAATATGCACTTTTTTCTTACGTGCGTTTAATGTTCTTTTGTCAAAATAGGAGCTTAGTTCTTCCATAGTACAACTCCTAGAACCTACTACTCATCAAAATGATAATAATATATTCCTACTCTTATTATAAATTTTCACGATACCAACTCAAATATCCACCTTATCATTTGTATGCCATGCTTAATGTGTATGGTACTCACAAAATACGAAAATCAGAATTTTTTTATCTTAATTCTTCATAAATTGGGAGATCCTACTATTATTAAGATCAGTGCTAAGAGAAAAAAAAAGTGTTCAAATAACCATAAAGAAATTAAAGGTGATAGAGTTTCACTTAATTCTTTTCGAAATTTATAACATGAATTGTTACAAGATGAACTATAATTCCTACATTTTGATTATTTATAGTTATGCGCTTAAAGCTTACATTGTACATACTGATGCACCATAGAGATTATAATAAGTAATTGATATACTTGAATAAGCCAGAAGAAATTGCACTGAATATAAGAAAAAGAAATATAGAAAATAACTTAATATATATATATATATTCATATTGGGAGATTATTGTGGCAACTATCCATATTCAAGTTGCAATAGGCTAGATTGATGCAGAACTCACACCTTTATACTCTCTCTACTTAGTAACTCGGTAAAAAGTAAGAAAAAAAATCACTTATAATTGATGAAATCATAATCATTGAAATAAAATAAAAAATTGAAGATTATATATATCCACAAATTCATGTCTTGAAAAGTATGTAGAAAAGAAAATTGAGTGGACAAGGAAACATGTATATCTTGAGAAGGGGAAATACTGAAAGCTTTATCATAAATAAAAAAAAGGAGCAGAAAAAACTTTTTTTTTTATTTACCAAAAAAAAACTTTTTTTTTAATTTTCCCGCAAAAATTCGAAAAATCATTAGATATAAATGAAATAAGAGCTTTTTCCCTTTCACGTCTCCCGGCTTCTGCCTGTCGCTCACTCCCCTGAATGATCACCGCACGAAATCGAAAATGGCAGCATCCTCCGCCTCATCGCCTCCCTTTTCAAGACCCCCGCCTTGGAATTCTCCGTACCTACGCCCAGTTAAAACTCGCGCCTCGACGGTCGCCAGCACCTGCGGCTCCCGCCCCGCTCCTATCCATCTTCCTCTTCGCAGCCCCAGAAAGCTTCCCCCTCGCCCTCTCGAGCTCCAAGCTCCAACCCCACGAGCGAGTCCTTCCACAAGTCACCCTCATCCCGCCTCCGGAGGTCGTGAGACTCCGACCCGGAAGAAGAAAGACAGCGCCTCGAGCACGACCACGGACGTCTTGCGCTTACTGGATGGCCTCGGCGTGACTGTTTCGCCCGATATCTACGTTTCTTTGATCAAGGAGTGCATGGCGAATGGTGATTCGGCCGGAGCGTTGGAGCTCCATAAACACATTAGATGTAGTGGGTTGAGACCCGGTTTGCATTTGCTTAACTGGGTTTTGCTAATGTATGTGTCCTGTGGTTGCTTGGTTAGTGCCCGCAAAGTGTTCGAGGGAATGCTCCGCAGGGACTTCAGTTCTTGGGCTATCTTGGTTGTCGGTTACATGGAAGAGGGTGAGTGTGAGGAAGCCATACGGCTGTTTGTGAGGATGCTTTGCTGTATCAATGTGAGTGAAGTTCCTCCCTGGATAGTTGTGTGTATACTGAAGGCTTGTGTACATAGTGCGAATAAGGATCTCGGTGAGCAAGTTCATGGCTGGTTATTAAAGCAGGGTAGAGAGGGTGAGAATCCCCTGCCTAGGTCGTTGATCAATTTCTACGGGAAATTCAATTGCCTGGAATGTGCTAACATAATCTTTTGGCAATTGTCTAGCCACAATTCCACTATCTGGACGGCCAAACTTGCATATGACTGCAGAGGACATCACTCTGATATGGTCTTCAGTAACTTCAGGGAACTGGAGAGGGCAGGAATTCGGAAGAATAAATCAATGTTTTTGAGTGTTCTCAAGGCATGTGGCAGGGTTAAGGACAATGGACAATGTGGTCAGCAGGTTCATGCTAAAGCCATCAAGCTTGGAGTGGAGTCAGATGCATTTGTGCAGAGTGGGTTGGTTGACATGTATGGACAGTTGGGTTTATTGAGAGACGCAAGGACAGTTTTTGACATGGTTAGGAAAAAGAAGAGCATTATATTTTGGAATGCCATGATCAAGAGTTACACGAAGCATGGGCTCTCAATTGAAGCCATTAAGCTTCTATATCAGATGAAAGAAGCAGGGTTGACATTGCGAGAAGATCTCCTTGATGAAGTGCGCATTGCTTCTGGAAGTTGAATTTTCAAAGGACCTTAAAGGATATCTTTTCCCACTAGTCAGAAATCCATGATTTCTGTATGGCAAATTTCGTGTGGATAAGTACTTGGCATTACTTATCACTAGTATAGTCTTTTCCATCTTAAGGGACTATGCAGGACAGGTCAATAGAACAAAGACATGGGTATAGCTTGTTGGTTCTGCTGTTCTTGTGGGTGGTACTGAACTCTGCTACAGATGAGTTGCATTAGACGCTCAATGAATTATACTGTATTCAGACTCAACTATGCAGCAGAAGGAGATTGCCTTGCTCTTATCAAGTGGTTGAATGGACGTGCAATGAATTATTGCCTCAATGCTTTGTGTTGTTCTCAACGACATCATTAAGTTCTCCTTCATTCAGACTCAATTGCAGCAGTATATTGATTCGTGACGTCTTTCCACTCCAAAATCATGTACTTTGTCTTGTTCACTCCACAGACATTTCTATGAATAAATGTAATAAATGTTAAGTTGCCAGAGATGGATCATTACTTTTCCCTGAATCTAATCATGAGAAAAAAAAAATCCCAAGGATTGATGTTACAAGCTCTTAGATGGTACTGAACCTATTTCAAATTATCTGAGCACTAAATCTTGATACTCTTGATTAACTGGGTAACTCACATTAACTACACACACATAATATTATTCACAACTGGACTGAGTACTGCGTATGACCTCTAATGCATTAAATTCTGCTAGATCTTCCTTCCTGGAACAACTGGTCTTAATTATTATAACCTTTATCCCCTGGTTGTACAGGGAACACTTTGCACTCTTCCCCAGTTATAACCATGGAGCTTTTTGGTGGTTTTAGTATAGAGCTGGACTTTGACAGAATGACAGTTCAGAATTTACAAGGTATATACCGCTTTTTGACACTTAATTTCTTGGTAAATTACTATATTGCCTGGCTTCATGCATTGAACTATTGTGGATTTTCCAAATCTAAGAGGGAGGGAGGGACATGTGCAGCACTGGGCTGAAGAATCAATGAAAAAAAAAGTCAAAATAGCATAGATCCAAGTGTTGAGGTCATCGTTTTGAAGATTTAATGATTCACCTCGTTTGGGCACTGATTTGAAAGCTTTTTTCTGATTAATCTCGTGTTTCATTGGGGTATTGGCAGTTGAACATGTTATGAGCTGACCACTTTGTATTAGAAGCTGTTAGAGGACCATA
The DNA here is from genome assembly GCA_030064385.1 of Melaleuca quinquenervia. Taxonomy (NCBI): domain Eukaryota; kingdom Viridiplantae; phylum Streptophyta; class Magnoliopsida; order Myrtales; family Myrtaceae; genus Melaleuca; species Melaleuca quinquenervia. The sequence continues at coordinate 11,257,184 of CM057721.1, read as the reverse complement.
GAAAACATCTGATGGGTGATGCATTGGCATCCTGTTTGAATTTGTGCGGTAATAGGATTATGGTCACTGTTTCCTTCGTACAGTTGTATTCTCTTTTTTTTTTTTTTTTGTGACACTTTGTTATATGATATTTGAACTTTCTATCAAGTTTGGACGAATGTTTTGTATTTGTGTAGAATTATTGGTCTCAAACTACATGCTTGATCCCTACAGCTAGAAGAGGTGCATCATCGATACTAGACTTGAGATGTGAACCCACAAGAAAAAATTTCAGAAAGCAATAGCTATAAACCTGTGTGAAATTACCACCACAGAATCCTTAAATGTCCTTGAACCTGAAATATCACTAAAGATCATGCTTTTAAAACTCAAATCCTCAAGATGCTAGTGCCATAAAGCAATCCAACGATTAACTAGAATGAACCCCCTCCCTTTTTAAGACTTTCTTGCTTGCTGCCCAGCTCAAGCTATAGTCTATCTCGAGCTTGAACAACTGCTTTGAATGATCTTGATGCAAGTCATGCAGGGGATACTTGTGCCAATCTTTAAGATGTTCGTTCCACCTACATATACTTTCCATGACTCTGATAGCAATTCTGTTTGCTCAGAATCCTATGAACATCACAATCTGAAACTGCTACTAAGTCAGGCTCATAGCTCTGCAAACAATTTATCAAGTCAGTAAATTTTCATTTATTGCAATGTTCAACTATAAACTGAATCAAATGTGAAGTTTAACATTTCCCAATATGCAAAATAAACAAACAAGTATGACAAAGCAGAATTTGCATCAATATCATTTACTGAACTTTCGCCAATAGCTGACAGCTTAATATAAATCTGTAGTTTATATGTTAATACTAGTGATAAATTATAAGAAATCGTATCTGGCACTTGCATCACTACAAAAATCCAAATCTAATACCAATGCCTAACCTGATTGGTCTGGTTTTCAGATCAAAGTACTTCTGGTAGCCTGTTGTAGAACTTGTCAAGCGAAAATGCTGAAAGATGTGCAGTTACACATGCAAACAGATGCCTTACCTTGGATGGGCCTACAAACTACAAAGAATCCAGTCTGAGAAAACTACCTCCAAATCCATCTAAGTAGAATACTTAGTTCTGAGGCTGACTCATATTATAACATTCAGATTCGCATTATAAACTGGGGTACTGGGCGGCATAGCACAGCTTCCTTAATCTCAATAATCGGAAGCTAGCTCTTATTGGTGTGTCCAAGCATCATATTCATGTGATTTGACTTTGTTTAAAGTAATCTTTTGCATCACATGAGGTTTGATCCTTGGTCTTCCAATTCATGATGCTAGAAGATTTTTGCATTACTGTGGTTCAAGGGCGACGTTTCTTCGACTTTGTAGTGTTATGCTAGTTCTTGTACAGTCCAGGTTTATCTGTCAGTATCTGGATTTCAGTTGGTTCAGTTCGGGATCTGTGCAGATCTTCTATAAATTATCAAAAGCTCTTAGAGAGTACGTGAAACAGATAATTTCCAATAGCTGGAATGTGTCTACCATGTTTGTTTAGAAAATAAAAAAAATATTCCAATAGCCGACACTGGAAATGAATGGTCCAAATAAGCTGGAAGAAGTAATCAGGGTAGCTTGCATGCAATGACATTATCTCTTTTTATGTCCCTCTTTCTGTCTTCTTTTAAAAAAAAAAATTATTTACTGCCCTTTGATTGCAAGTCGTATGCGTTAAATGTATGCCATCCTTGATAATCATGCTTTTCCAGGTTCTAAGCATAAACATGACTGTGCCCTTACTATCTGCAGTTTTCATTCATTTATTTAGGTCATGAAGGGCACCTGTTGTTGGGAGCGACTAGTAGGTCTAGTTCACCAGTGTTGGAGATGACTAGTTTTGAGGCAATATCTGGTTGTAGATATTTTATCCTCTGTGTCAAATAGGGACTGCCCAGGGTACATCAATGAACCATCCCTTGCATTGTGAATCGGTTATATATATGCTTATTCTGCCATGAATGTGTTAATGAAATAAAAGAGCAAAGTGGTTATTTGGTCGGGGGATGGTACATTGATTTACCAACGTAAACCTTATTGGTCAAGATTACGAAAAGAGAATACCATTTGAATTCAGGTAGACACATTCGACATCAACATATGATTAGCTATTTTTAATTTGATTTTTCTTGCCTCTGAATTACTTTTACTCTCCTTGATATGATTAGGGCCAAAGAATACATGTTCCTTTCTGGGCCTCCGTGCCTTTCTTTTTCTGGACATGCAATGTTTGACCGTGTGCAGACTAAGGAAATGTAGAGTCTAGTGTGGACTATCGCGATCCGTCAAACCCTGAACTAGCAATATAGTACATGTACTCTATAAAAGAGATGGTCGTCATTCACTTCAAAGCATCATCAACCCTGTTACGTTGTTTCCTTCATTCTCCATTATTTTAGGCGGCTCTTATTTTTTTGTCTTTTGAAGATGTCTTCATGGCTTTAACGACAGTGGCTGCTTTGTTGTTCCCCCTAAAACTGCAGAGTCCTTGGTGACATATAAATCCGGCAGGCACAAGCAGAAGCAGAGGGAGGCTCTCATTCCCTAGAGATATCTTTAATGCACTAGACGACATCATAGAAGACTTGCTGGGCGCCCTTCTCCCAAACCATGCATGGACGCGAGAAATCTGCTTTCAGGAAACTTCACAGCGGTTCAAGTGCTTCCCTGACTGATGAAGTGGTGGAGGGTTCTCTAATGCTGTTTATCAATGACGCATACATCCATAATACCCAAACTCGTGGTTTGTTCCTCGTGGGCGCTGTCATCTCTTCGACAGGGATGGTATGCTTAGCTCCGTTTCAGCAACATTCTGTGGCTGCTGTGTCAAGACAAGAAAGTACAAGCGAGCACAATCTAGGCTTTTCATCTTACCCAATACCTTCTCTGGCTACACTATTGGATGCCAAGTTATCCAATCTCGGTATTATGGCCGTAGTGAAGCTGCTGCAACGAGTTCCTTATGGCTCACATGGAATTTATGCTAAAGCGACCTCAACAAGCTCTGAGTTTGATTGTAAGTTGGGGTTGTGCGACCACAAAGTAAGTCAAAGGAAAATGTTTCAAGAAAGAAACACGACGTCTATCAACAAGATATAGGTTTCTAGCAATCATATTGATATAGATTTTCCTCATTCCCATGAAACCGTGATACAACTGTAACAAGAAAGTATTATACCGATTATATTTGTGCCAATTCAATCCTAAAGTTTTCAAAATGGTCAATTGAGTATTAAACTTTTTGATAATTTGCTAATGAATTCTATCTTATCAATAATAGTAAAAAATTGTCAACGTAGACACTAATCATTTTGCATGAGACAACTAGTGTTGACATTGGTAATTTTTTAATTATTTTTTCTTTACCTTTTTTTATTATTTATCTTTTGGCCAATCACCAACTATCGGCCAAAAGCGATGGCTAGTGAGGGTTGACCTTGCTTGGGAGAGGGCGAGCATTGTTAGGGGCCCCACTCGCTAGATGTGGCTAGGTCAACCCTCCCAAAGCCTCAGTTGGGCAAAGGCGAGGGCCACCCTTACTAATGAGCCTTGCCTTTAACTAGAGGAGGTCAGCCCTTATCTAGGTGAGGCTTGGTGAGGCTGCCCTTGCCCTCCCTCGAGGAGAGCCTAGCCCTCATTAGCTATCCCTTGTGATTGATGGCCAATAATCAACCACTAGCAAAAAAAAAATCAGAATATTTTTAAAAATTGTAAAAATTAATTATGTTAACGTATGTTGTACCTATTGGCATCTATGTTAGCAATTTATTGACCAAAATTGGCTGGCTAAATTACATTGATAAATCATTAAATGATTTAGGATTTAGTTGATCAAATTGGAAAGTTGATGACTCAATTGGCATAACTATAATTGATGTAAAACTTCCTTGGTCATTTTTCCTATGTAATGAGTAACAAATTTTCACATATTCATATAATTACTGATAACACAGTGCTTTTTCACTAATATGCGTGTCATACAAGTTGGGTGCGTGCGCCCACAAACTCTTTTCAATTGGGCAGCTCATTACTTGTACATAGATTATTTCTCACTGAAAAGCTGGTCTTCGTGTAGTGGTGCTCTCCAAGCAGATTAATTCTTGCTTCTTTTGTCTATCTTGTGATTCACATGATGTGAATAAATATATAGTGAGGACACATCTACTAATATTTGCTTGGATAGAATTGCAACCGTATAGGCTTGTGAAACGATAATATGGCAGAGAATGCTGGCCTTATCTCCCGTCGAAGGGCGACTTTTGAGGAGTGAAGTTAAAGCCAACAGCTCGAGGGGGGCCAAAAGGCCAGCTTCCTCTAGAAGATGGAGCGAATTGGGTGTTGCTATGTAAATATATAGTCAGAAGCCGTTACAAACATGGACATCACCCTAATTATTTAGGACAATTGTCGAAAAAGTTCTAAATATTTTACAATTTTGTCGATTCACTTCTAAATTTGTTTCTTTGCCAATTCAGTCCTAAACCTTTTAATTTTGCCAATTCAGTCATAAACCTTTTGAAATCTTGCCAACTCAGTCCTAAACCTTTTGAAATCTTACAAATTATATCTTGAAAATTTCAAATTTTATGACTAAATTGATAAGATTTCAAAAGGTTTATGACTGAATTGGAAAAAAAAAAGATTAAGAACTGAATCGATAAAGTTGCAAAAGGTTATGATTGAATCGGTAAAATTTCTAAAGGTTTAGGATTGAATTGACAAAAGCGAATAGGTTTATGACTTCTTCGACAATTGTTCCCAAATTATTTTGCAGTTAAGTTCGTGTGCCGGCAATGTCCATAAATTGCAATCGACCAATCAAAAGCTAGGCAAAATGTTTACTCCAATCAGGTCTGGAGGAACATTAAGGTCCTAACGTTATCGTCTTGCTTTTTGTTCATTGGTAGATATCAGCATCATTGCTCCCTCGTACTCAGGATGGAAACTTAGCCTTGGCTTGATCGACGTATATCATGATCTCCAGCATAGCGCGCGTCGAAATTTTTCATCCAGATTTTTGACTCGTTTCTAACAAAATGCCATAATATAAAGTTCATTTTACGCTCCGTTCGTTTCATGAAAAATAACTTTCAGGAAAATATTTTCTAGATTTTCCGACGTTCGTTTCACGGAAAATAAGATAGTCAAAGAAAATATTTTCCACCAATAGAAAAAACACTTTCAAAAGTGGGGAAAATACTTTCCATTTTTTTAAAAGTGGAAAACATTTTTCGTCTTCTTTGTTTCCCTTTAAATATCACGGCCTCTAATAGTATGTTTCGATATCACTTGCCTTTAACAAACGAACACAATAAAATATTATCATTTTCCTGAAAAATGATTTACCAGAAAATATATTCTAGAATTACTATATTTTCCATGAAATAAATGAAGTCTTAGTTACCTTTGAATTTGTCATATTATTGGAAAGTGAGGCTCATTTGTGATTGGATTTGTCAGTAACATCGTCTCCGGAAGGAATCTATCTCGTATTTAGTGGTTTTTACTCGGAAAATCTCTCACACACTTGTATGGACTCTCAAGAACAATCCCATTTTGAGTAAAAACTATCTCTTGAAAATTATTTTTTTGATTTTTCGATATTTCAATGATTAACTAATCGATCTACATAATAAGTTTGTCATGAGTAAAAGATATCACGCTTAGATGATAGAATAAGGACTTCGCATTTTGAAAAAGAAGAAACCGCTTTGCTTAAATCATCAAATAAGTGAAAAATTTATCATTGAAAATAATTCTTTTATCATGAGCTTGTCAGTTAAACATAATGCGAGAGCACATGAGGGGAGGAGGATTACCCAAAAAAGTCAAAAATCTATTATGCTCGTGCCAAATTTATTTTTAAATATTTTAATTTAATCAATTTAATCTTAATTTAGTCTTAAACCTTTTGACAATCTACTAATTTAGTTCTTCCGATTAATTTTGAAAAAAAAATAATGATGTGAAGATCTAGCTAGTGGAGGCCATTCTAGATGACATGGACGGCGCTAAAATGAACAATTCTTATCATTTATTGTAATTTTTTTCTTTCATCCTTTTTCCAATATTCCTTGGCACGGGTCAAGCCTCGACAATCACTAGTGAGCCTCGATCTTGCCGGATTTGATAAAATTAAGCCTTGCCTAGCCACTAGCAAGGCAAACTCTCTAAATCTGGTGAGGGTCAACCTTATGGCCATTGTTGATATTAAGTGAACAAAGAGGGAAGAAGGAAAGAAAAGAAGGAAAAAAAATAAGTTAAAACAGAAAAATTTTAAAAATGCAAAGTATAATTCACCTCAGTGTCAATTGTTCTACGTTGCACAATAGATATCTATGCTAGCAATTTATTGCCAAAAGTACTTGAACAGACTAAGTTGATAAATTATCAAAAAATTTAGAATTAAATTATCCATATTTTAATGCTTATGACTCAATTGACACAATTAAAATAAATTTAGGATTTTTCTGGTAATTTTTCTCCCACAGAAGAAGCTACCCTCTTACGCAAGTTGAGCATAGGGCCTGGCTATATTAGGTCTCCCAATCGATGAGTGGAGAAAGCTCTCATCACCAACATACAGTCTCATCGGAGCCCCTCATACACCAACATTTTCATTAGCGAAACGTGAACCACAAGATGAGTTATGCGTGATGAGAGTGAGAATATGAAAGTGAGATCACCACATCGGCAATACCCATAGTACCAATAGAAGACACATAAGTCACTGGAATGGCACCATCATAGACGATCCATCATATTGATCCATGAGGACACATCATCTTTCTCAAGTAGAAAAATCATCAAAAAAATGGAGAACTAGTCTTAAACCCCGCAGGAAAAGAAACCTATGAGATCGATTCATCAATGCACCGAGTTAACTATAAAGAATAATAATTCCCGGAATTTCACCAATCATTCCATTTTCCCCAAAAATGGCAGCAACAGATTCTGTCAGCAAGGCTATAAGAAGCGTCACTCTGCAAATATCATGCCAGAATGTCAAAGTTTCCAATAGCTTCAAAAGCCAATACTTCGATTTTAGCGTGCTTCACATTTATTTTCAGCTATTCACACCTTCTGCGTCTAATCCGCTTAGGTTAGAGGGAACTGAATAGAACAGTAAGAGGGTAATTTGTTAAATTCCAGACTTAATATGAACACTGTATCCATTTAACCTATGTGTTAAAAGGCCTCCCACACTGTTCTTTCTTCTCCAGCTCAGCCATCCAAGACCTCCAGCATTTTCCTCCGTAGTTTGCTTCCTCGTGAGTCAGGTTAACAGAACTGCAGTTCTCCGGATCATTGAAAACAAGGGATCTGATAATCATCAATGCTTTTCACAGTCTTTGGTTGAGGTTTTAGGCATATAAAACCCCCTCATTCGATGCCATAACCATGACTTTTACGCTCAAGATACACAATATTGATGAAGCTGGCATTTTGAGGTAAAATGTTACTAAGCAGAAGATAAACTCCAGCTTTGTAGTATCTGTCAGATGTCAATAACCAGCTCATCAGAACTATGACCGAGAAAAGCGATACAGGAATCACACTAATACGCTTGAGATCTCCTATTAAATTAAGGTAGCCTGTGCTCAATTAACTTGAGAAATGATGAATAAAAAAAGAACACACAGAGATTCATCTACAAGGAATATAATTGGTTGCTAGAACAGTAATGTCTTTGGGTTGATCCAACTGATGTAATTGGCTTATGCCTATTATGAGATAATAGACTGCTCAGAGCAAGCTCTGTCTCAGCAAAAAATATGCAGAAGCTGTCATCCTTTTCTTTTTTTCTAGATTCCCATAATGATAATTGGCATTATTACATAAAAAAGAAAAAAAAGAACCAGTAGATGCAAAAGAAGAATCAAGGTTTGCTAATGTGACGTATCCTGTCAATTGAATTGGGTGCTTTATGATACAGAGGAGATGCCTAGATGAGAGTCATACCCAAAATTTCAGGGGAAGAATGCTCTAAACTTTCGCCATGTGTGCCTCAGCCAAAGAAGAGTTTAGATCTTCTCGAGATTGTGATCTCCTACTCTGTAAACGCATCTGGCCTCTATGAGGAGACCAGAAAGGACTCATGCCACTGGCATCGTATTGCATCTGCCCCAAGCTACTAGAAGAAAAACTATGAGAAACACTGCTAGTTGATGGATATAGAGATGATTCTGTTAGCTGGATGCTGCTCCCACCAAGACCATGTCCAAATCCAAAAGGCCCTTGCTCAGAACCTCCAATTGTTGGACTCAGAGGCATCTTAACTCTTTGATCCCCTGAGACACCATAATTTATATGCCTTCAAGGTTAAAAAGATACTTATAGGAAAGTGATTACATCAGGATAAACAAACAGCCAAAGGATAGCAAAAGAAACTAGTAAACGAAAACTAGTTGTACAGGGATTAATGAAGATAACAACACTCCTTATGTAACTCTTATCTTATTGTGGAGAACCAACACAAGTCATGCACCTAATTGGAGAAAAAGAACTATATAAGATCTCGAAACAAAGGGAATTTGCTGATGTCCATATGACAAGCCAATAAGATTAGTAATGGCCAAGCAGCAAGAGTGCTTAGATGTATAACTTTAATGCCACCCACATTATACTGACTAATGTTATACTAGACACTGAGTCGAGAATTTTGCGAAAAATTTATGGTTAAAAGTCCAACAGAAATGCTAAACCTGAAGAAGGAAAGAATGGAAGGGCAGACATCAAGGAGCCTATGCCTCATGTACGAGGCATCCTACATGTGCCTTCAAGTACAAAGAAATGAAAAATCAAGAGACTGCCCCAAAATTTCGATGGAAGTATCAACCCTGATGCAGTATTAACCTACCAATTGGCATAAATTGGGACTACGAATCAAACTAGCCTGCAAAGTTGCTCACCTGAACTGATGGGACTCCACCGCTGGAAGCTAAAAGGAGAAGGAACATTCAAAACAGATGCTGCAGAAGCACTATTATGCTTGAAAAGTGGGAGATACGGCCTCCTGAAAAATCTTGGCATCCATTTGTAAACGCGTGACAATGCACAAAGCAGGACAAACAGGGATGCCAGCAAAATTGCGATAAGAAGTACAGGGTTTATCCTAATTTGGAGGAATTCATAACTGTGAAAGCCCATTCGCATGGGAAATGCTTTTCCTGATTCCAAAAGTGCGACTCCAAGTGTCCAAGTGATACCTCCAGATCCAATAGTAATTTGGTTATCCGTAATGTGCAATCCCTCTCGCAACAGTATAGCTATATAGGGTGCCCTGAAGCAGTATTGTTCAATAAAGGGCTGTGGGGCCACACTGTTCTTTGCAACGGCCCAAGTTTTTTCACAGAACTCTCGTCCCTTCTCCAACACATCATCAAGTGTGGCATCAGCAGTCAGGTTAAAAAACCGATATACAACAAAAAAACCAGACATGGCATAAAAATGGCCATGAGGACGAGCCAGATTGTCTGGTAGAGCACATGGTTGCAAGTCACAATCAATTCCTGGGCTCAAACGTGACCACTCAGAAATATTTACAGCAACCTTTGCAAGTGCACTGCATTCCTCCCAATTTGGCGCACCAACGAGATGCAGGGAGATTCCAGGTTTCCCACCTTTTCCCAACTGTCTTCCCTGAACCACGGGGCTTCCACCTTCTTTAAAACTAGATGCACATTGAGAACAGACATACTGCTCCTTGTATCCAGAATGCAAGCAAGGATGTTTAAGCTCTAAATTGCCATTCACTAAATCTGTATTTTTGCTTTCAGGAAGAGTATTGACAAGACGAGCAACAGACTTGTCAAACGCATCATTCAGACCATATCCAGAGAGAGAATAGGCATTGAGATGATGGTCGATAACACCTATTCTGAGGTTTAAGCTGGAATTGTTGTGCATATTTTCCTTGCTCTCAAACGTAACCTGTAAGGAAGAGCCACCAAGATCTAGTGCACCAAATGTTGCTTTCTTTGGCATAACACCTAACATATGTTTGCGATAATTAAGAGCAGCCCATCCATAGTAAGCTTCCTCCACTCCGGAGATGATCTTAACCCACTCTTTTTCACACAAGAAAGGTGAAGTTTTCAATATGGACCATGCATTGTCAAGAAGCCACCTTGAATCAGCATGTGGTAGTCTCCGGACCCCAGCTGTAGCATAGAGAAAAAGAGATGTAGTCTTGTGAGACCGCTTGGGAATTTGCTTCTTTGCCCACCAAATAAGTGGATTTATTGCAGCAGTCAAGCCAGATACATTATGGACCAACTTGTCAAATCCAGGTTCAGTCTCCATTCGATCGTATGCACGTCCACTCTGGGATTGAGGTTTCTTCTTTACACCTTCATTGAATGATTTGATCACAAGAGGAAGGCTTCCACCTTTCTTGTAATTAAGAGATGCTCGATATACATAAACCCTAGTTCCCGTGCTCCCACAATCTAAAACAACATAAAATTTGGATGTTCCTTGAGACCAATGTGCGTAGGCATACATTGACACCATGTATGTTAATAGAAAAAACAAAAGAAGACATAAAAAAACCAAGATCCTCCGTATCCACTTCCTCCGTGGGAACGCAGTTCCTCCAGGCAAGGCCTTCTCCTTCGAAAAGCTAGACACAGCATTATCTCTCAACAACGGGTGGGGAGGTTTAGAGTGCGTCCCATTGAGATTGCCATCATCAAAAACAAGCCCGTGATATGATGGTAAATCTTGGAGAGATGATGAATGCCGCAAATTGTTCTTATGCCCAGTGTTTGTGAAGCCAGAAGTATAAGCAGAAGAACCCCCATGAGGAGGCAATCCAGATGGAAACATATACCGGACGCCAGAGGCATGTGGACCCAAAACCCGGCCCTTCACCACTGAAAAGAGATCCGCGATTTTACTAAGCACCATTTTCTCTCCCTATCAAGACCGGAACACCAGAGGTCCACTCTCACACAAGTCAGTCCAACATCTCAAAAGCACTCATCCGCAGTCCACTACATGAAAACTACCTCACGAGCTTCCCGTCGCCGAAACATCCCAAACCTCCAGCGCCCAAAAACAGATAAACACCAGCTTTCTTGGCATTGCCGGGGAAAGTTGCTATTACAAACCACGTGATCCTGCAAATCCGCTAATCCGCCGTTCAGCAGGAGAACACAAAGAAAACGCACGAAGAAAACGCAAAAAGAAAAAAAAAAAAAAAGAAGAAGCTTTCTTCCTAGCCAATCAGCCGTTAATCAGAATTGTCGAAACTAAACAGACTCACGGGCATCGCAAAATAAATCAGATTCCGCAGAAGGGATAAACTTCGTAGCATCCAACGCCCTCATCACAGCACCGATCCACACAGACAATGATCGAATTCGCGAAGCCCAATGCGGGTAGGTGACCATGAAGAGAGAACCGGCGGTACCTGGCGGTGGGGCGGGAGGCGACTGTAGGGAAGGTGATTCGCTTTGCTCCAATGCTGATTTCGGGTATCACGAAAGTCACTGCTGCTTCTGCTTCTGCTTCTGCTTCTGCTTCTCCTTCTCCTCCTCCTCCTCCTCCTCCTCCTCCTCGAGCTTCTATGAATTTGTGCAGATCGAGCGACTGCGAAATCGAATCAAGAGGAGACGAAGAAGGATCAAGGAAAGATTTCCCGCATCGACGAGCTGCTGGATTTTGTATCTGCGATTTCGCAGTACGTATTTACTCTGCGGCGTGAAGTGCGGATGCCGTCAATAGAGTTTTGAATGTCATATATTTTTGTTTATGTTTATGTAAGGTTTTATTTCGTCTTCTAACTTGTTTTTTCCTTTTGTCTATAAAGGTTGTCTTGTTTTTTTTCTCCGATCTGCTGTTTATCCACTTATTTTTGCCGCTTTAGATAAAAAAAATAAGAATTATCTCACCGGAGAATTAATAATAATCTAATCTGCACTCAAATTTGGAAAGGAATAAGATTTTCTTTTTAGTCCCTCGCTACTTGTTATTTATTGATTACTTTCGGACCATCGGATAAGTCTCTTATCTTGCTTTTGTTTGAATGTGATATTCGTGTTTGGTATTAAGAAAAAATCACTAAATCTTTTCAAGCTATTTAAAAAGTTAGAATCATGCGTTGCAATTGAAAAAGTGAGCTGGGTAGAAGAAATTTAAGCGTGCTGGTCACGTTACTGCTTTCATAAGTACGACTAGCTGCGTTGTTGTAATTTGTGATGTAAGGATTATCAAGTCCTTGAAAAAAAAAAATTTGTGAGACTTTTCGAAGATGAGGATTATATTTTGTGGCTTTGTTTGATTTTTCATAGATAGATTTGAGTAAAATACGATCAATTTAATATTCTGAAAAAGGGTGTGAGAAAGATGTAAAGATGGACATGTTTGTCTTACTATATAAGTATGGCTTAGCTTGATGTCTAAAAGATTGAAATATGGAAGCACTTAAAAAAAGTTTAAAGCAAAATTAATTGAAAGTTGCTTTTGCATATTTGTAAGTGATTTTTTTTTCTTTTTGATAATTTGGGAAGACAAACATGGACGATGATCATACTTTATTATCCGCAAATTTATTGGTGTACCCACCGTACCAATAAAAAATCAGAAATAAGTTTTGCAGTTTATTTGATAAAGCGGATCGAAACTGAAGAAAAGTTAAAGATGAGATGGTGAAGTAAATTACTTAAAAATTCTGTTTTAAATTTTCAAGTTACCAAAACAGGATCATGAGTTATTAGAAAGTAAAATGAGTAAAAATGTACAAATCGGGCCGGTGGAATTCCTAATTTTAATTATAATGTCTTTTTTTATTGATTATTTTATCACATCGTGATATTTTTCCAACATTGAAGGAACCCAATTGAAAACAATTAAATGATGACAAAATTATCAAAGGTGGGCATTCCCTTTTATTATCTAACATCGTGCGAATATCGGAACTTTGCACAACCTAATTCACCTCTTCTCGCATTTACCTCAACTTTCTTGATAGAGATTAACGAATTATATCAGTACGTCTTGGTAGGAATTCATTTATGAAGCCATTTGCCTCTGTAGTAAAATCAATCTTTCAAGCTTTTTTGGTGGAGAGTTGACCAATGTTTTCCATTGACGATAAAGAAGCTCGATTTGAGGGTTCCGTAATTGGTTTTAGATAAATTAGGTATTACGCTGACTGGATAGAACTTGCAGTGCATGAGTTAACCTTTGACCAGATCGGGCAAGCAAGATCGAGATCGCTCCGAACAAACAAATTAGAAGAAGCCAAACTTTACCGAACTAGAACATCAATTCCCTTTGACCGTATCAATCCGAATTTGATTACTGTTGTTCACCAGAAAGAGAGAATTGGTTGACTTGTCTCCAAGCTTTTTACGTTTGGTTTGTTGTGGAATTTTTCCAAACCAAACACGAATGGGCCCCGACGAACACTTCATGCTAAAGAAAAATACACATAAGAACTGTAGAATTAGGATGCATGAAGCCCGGAATATCTTGTCATACCAAATCCAGAAAAATCTCTCACCGAGAAACAACGGAAAGTAATTTATATCGCGACACTGTGTATTGACGAAAACCGCTCATTCGCAAATTGAATTGACTTTTTACTATCAAGTGCATCGATATACCTAAAGTCCGAAATAAACAAAAAGGATTTCGGTTTTACAAGTATTCATAGTCCTAGGATAGTTCTTATCTGATCTGGAGGATGCCTTGCCAACGATCTTGGATCGGAGTAACCGTTGTTCGGATCCATAATCGCATTATAAATGATATCATATGCTTCTGCCAGGGACTTGGCCACCTCAACACAAGCTTCGGACCGCAACTTCGGGACTTGCATCTGCTCGAATTCAGGAAGAGAACTCTCACTACCCAAAATAAGGCCAAAGAAGGCTTTCAAACAATCTGATAGAGCAGATGGAGATGTCTCTTCGGAATCAGCCAGACGGGTTCCACTGGTTGTGCTGCCCATCTCCTGGTCAAGTGCAGCCCGAAAGAGAGGCATTTTATCCGATAAACCACATCTTCTAAGAATGGCATCGACTTCTTTTTCCACGAGAACATGCAAGTGCTTATCTATTAAGGATCCCAGGTTCTTCACATATTCAGCAGCTACAGCATGCCCGAGCAATGGCTGCTGAATGGCACATAGGCAGTTGATGAGGAATATCTTGGATGGCCGCTCACTATTCTGCATTGTAAAGAAAAATTGGAATCAGAACTCAGAAGTGCACAGAAAACCAGAATTAAACAAGACACATGAAAGTTCAATATAAAGTAAAGCAGACCATGGCCAATTCAAATTTGTAACTGTCAAATACTGTATTCCCAAATTTCTTGCAATTCACGTACTTTGAAGCAGTCTGTTAGTTGAATTTAATTAAATAAATGAGTAAGCAAAAGAGTCAAGCTTGGTTTCAGCTCGACCCTCCAAGCATACTGAATCAAGTGGAGTCGATATCGACAATTGAACATTTTGAATATATTCTGAGACTCAGTTCAAGTTCAGAAAAAAAGTATCCTATTGAACTTGAGCAGGGTTTCAAGTTTTAATGTTTTAGACCGTGGCCGATTCAGGTTTGTGACTGTAAAACACTCAACCGACAAGGATCAACCATGGGGGCCTAAATTGAGAGCCACTGTGAGCTGTCACATTCTACTAAGTTGAACTAGGACAGATACCGCTAGTTTCCTATATAAAGGGTTGTTTTGTACACTGGAAAGGGTTTGAACTGAATAGCATATTCCTATTTTATTTCCAATGTTTGGACATTTGAAGAATTAAAATGTTCTTTGATATAAAATTGCAATTGCTTTGTATTCTGCAGGACGATGTCACAACTATGCTCTACTTATACAAACCTTTCCATAGTACATGATTGGCTTAAAAAAGAAGGCAAATTGGACTTTTGAGTAAGATCCATTCTATGAATCCCCTCAGTATTTGCTTATAAATGTCATTAAACAAATTTTTTCTTTCAACATTGGTTGATAACAGCCAGTTGAAAAAAGAGTTATAGATGTCATGATATTTTACAATAAGTGATCTATCTTGGCTGGGTAGTAGCAATGAAAAGCTGGGAAATGAAAAAACATGGCTGGAAGCAAACATCATACAGGAGAAGTTCTATAACCTGAATTGAGGGAGCAGGGCTTCCATTTGACAAGATGGCATCAACAGATGATTTACTAATCTGGCTCGAGTCGGAACTCATTCTACGTCTTGATGAGTGACCAGATCCTTTCGATTTGTGTGCTTCTGCTGCTTGCTCACACATCTGCATGCAATTGTTAGAAAAAAACAAAATTTTCATCATCCTTCTCATGACAGTTTCATCAACCATCTCAACAATTAATCTTGCAGGGAGTCTGTCAGCTTGGAACAATCCGTATCTTAACTAAGATTCTGGAGGACTCTAGTAACTTGACCAGGTCCGCATAAACTTCATTAACAAGATCAGAATTAAAGAACAGCAATAATTAGCAAGGCTGATTTCCCATTACACTAAGCTGTTATATTGCCTTTTTTACATAAAGCAATAGAAAAATCCAGTATATCAAGCACAAAAGTGAACCTGAATAATAGGATCGAGCATGGATGAAATCACTGGATCAAATTCAGGTTTCTTGGCAGATGCAGGTACCATCATGCTGTTGTAAGTCTCAATTATTTCCAGCAAAACTGAGACTCCGTCTCTAACAGCTGATGGAGGAGAAAGATCAACAGCAACAAGTGGAGGATAACGCAATAGCCTTTCTCCTCTACTTTTTAAAATTTCAAAAAATGTCCTCTGTGCTGCATCTTTGAGGGCCCAAATTGTGTTACAGAGAGCTGTGTCTCGCCCAAGCAGATCTGCTATCTGCACTAAACAGTCATAACCAGTAAAAAATGCGTGGAAATAGAAAGATGGTATCCAAGAAGAAAGAGCTCAACTAACCGTGTAGCTGTAAAACTCAAGGGTGTTGCTAAGTTTATATGATACTATGAGGCTAGGTTGAGATTGCAAGGCTTGCTCAACTCTCACTTTGAATGGCCGACAGACTCCTTCAAAAATCCTATCCAGAACAAATGTCACGTCAGATTCTGCTTTGCCAGAACCATTTTCTAAGTTCTTTGAGAAACGAGTAGCAGTTGGCCCAGTATCCACTACTGCATCTGGATCGAGTAATGCCAGAACCAGCTCTCTCTCAGATGCCAAGGACTGCAAGAAAGCAACGTACGTCATTAATATCAAATTTGATCATCTTTTAGAAATATCTTCACCACAAAACATTTGCATTCTCACAATATTTGAAACATTTTCAATAAACATATCACAGGGATTGAGTCCACAAGTAGAAGCAGAATAAAATGAGAAAGTTATCATGACACACCTGATGTAGCCATCCCAGCATGTCGCCTACATATCGCAGAGGATCATGAGCATGTACTTCAATGGGTCTTGGCATTCCACCGGGTCCTCCTCGTGTAAGAGCACTAATAAACCTTCTAAACAATGCATGGTGTCTCATATTGGCAACCTACACAGGGAAAGAGTTAATTGTATCAGTTAAACAGGGAAGATAAGCAATTATCAGAGAGTATGTCAAGTTTCACCCATGGCTTGTTATCAAACTCTACTGCAAATAAACTAAAGTACCTCCTCCGCACAATATTTGAAAAGCACGGGCCTCTCTTTCAGGCAACGAACAGCTGTTCTCAACAGCTCGCTGACTTCAGGGTTATCATTGTCCCCCAATTTTCTGCACTCTGCCTGAACCCACCTAAATGAGAAGTAGGAAGGACCATCAATCACAGTATTAACATGAAAAAAAAGATAAAGACATCAATTTTTTAAAGATAAGGGTGCGGTGGGCATGATAATCATTATATCTCTGGCCAGATCTATTTTCCTGTTCTCGGGAACAGGTTTGGAACGAAAATCTGTTTGGTAGCACAATTTCATTTTTCTATTTCTTGAACAAATTTTTAGTCCCAAAAAAAAAGGTTTAAACAGAAATAATAAGTAAAAAAATTTCACTTCTCTATTTCTAGAACAAAAACAGAAATAAAAATTCATCTCATGAGCTGGCCCTTGCCGTCTGCCACTCGCCCCGGCCCACTGCCGCCCACCGATTGCTAGAGGCGGCGGAAATAGAAATTAAGAAGGCCCATCAAATGGATTTCAGTTCTGTAAACATATACTTTGTGTGTCATTATCAAACGCACTTCTCTACTCAAAAACTTGTCCAGGTCATAGAAATAGAAAATTTTGTTTTGGCTAGAAATTGAGTCCAGAAACAGAATGGCTATTCGTGCCCTAAAAGACTCAAGACTATGACCAATTTAAAAATGAAACGGAGAAAAAGTCACGAAGAAAGTCACCTCAGGCAATGACAAAGTTCAAGCTACTGACAAAGTCAGGACATAATCACATCGATCATCTTGCTTAAAAAATTTCAGTGCACACGGATATTTGATTCTGAAGAACTAATTCAAAAGATATCTTAGATGAACTTTGTGTTTTATCTTCTCAGTATCTATGTGACTCCATTCCCGGAGAACACACTAATTAACTAGAGGGATTGGAACAGATTGTGTCTGCTAAGATAACACCTTCTTTTAGTGCCGGTCTTTCTCACCTAAGATTAAAACCATAAAAAATCATATCATTTAGAGACATCAGAGGCTAAGACTTTCTTAAAATACCATTCTGAGAACCGTACAACAAGAAAATCTAACAATGAGTGTATATACGATGGAACAGAGTTAAAACTATTCTACATGTAACGATTTTTATTAAGTTGCTCTTTAAATATTTATTGCTGATTGAAGCAAGACTTGCATCAGCTTCTGCATATTAAAATCCATTATTCTCTTGCCCCTCAAACTTCGTCTTAAAATTTTGAAAGCCCAAGTGAGGAACCTGCGAAATCATACAGAACCAACCCAAAGTAAATGAAGCCCTTTAAGATGGCTGACCTGCACAAGCGCTCATAGGCCCCTTCTTGATACACGGCCATCATATCCATGAGTTCCAAGCCTGCACGCTGTGAAGCAATGAGAATGAGAAACTATCTCACACTTGGCCTTCATTTAAGTCAAATTTTGTTACAGGCTTCTCCAGCTCATGACACAGCAAATTGCACCTACTGAAAACTACAATGCTTTGCTAGATGTGTAAGAGGAGCGCACGGAGTTCAGCAAGACAAAGAGAATCAAAGAGGGAAAACATGCATCATGCCTAAGCCTCACGCTTCTAAGCAGACCGCAATCTTGTTTTCTGTCTCAAGTCCCCTCATTTTTTTGAGCCACAACCTCCTTTGGCAACAAAAGCTGATTTGATAACGCGATCCATCAAAAGAAGGGGGAAAAAAGGTAATATGTGGTGAAACAGAAGGATCCACTGAACCCTCCTGATATGCAATGACCCATTCCTTTTAGATCTTTATGTTTCTTTTGTCTGTATAATCTTTATGCACCTTTTTGTGATGTGTGATAACTTGGTGAAGACAAGTGCAATAGGATGCTGAATTTAGAGATAAACCAAGTGTAATCTCCATTAGTTCTTGATGAACTTTGTAACTTTTTCTTTCCTGAACGAAGATACCATTGAGTGAACAACAAAGATAAGCATGTTCTGTTCAAGGTTTACTACTGTTTTCCTAACAGAACACACAACTATATAAATATAGATGGATAATAGTATACATCAAAAAAAAATTTGGCTTGACTGCACCTCAAAGAATGTATTTTGCCAAGGATTGCTGTTACAAGAAGTGATAAGACACAAAAGGAGACTGAGCAGAGGTGTCTGAAATCCACAGTAGCACCAATAGAGAAACTTTGCCCCCAGTTAGAGGGGGAAGAAAGAAGAGAAGGGAAAAATCAACCAACCAAGCCTTACACTTGGAAAAAGAGGTTTCTCTTTCAACTAGCAATGAGCTTTATTTCTTCAGGTACCTAATTGTCCATCAAAACTAAACTGCAAATAAAACCACTCCTGCAGAGACAGGTAAAGTACACTATTTTCATATATATAATGCTTACCATTGCCTGTAGTATCCTGAATGTCTATATAGGAAAGAGGATGTACCTGGTGATGTGTCCGAAGAAGTATCTTGCAGTTAGCATGAATTTCTTGAACATGGGAAAGGGCCTTGAAGAATTCTTCATTAAGATCTTCACCCCTCAGCGCGTTTATCTAGAAACACAGCAACCAACTTCAATGCATATGAAATGCGCTGTGTGGAGCCAAGCAGTAACAAAAAGGCCTAAATAGCCAGATGTTACATTCAGGGTCTACCTCTTCATTAGAGAGCTGATAGTCACGAAGGAAGCATGACACAATCTCCTGGCGCTGTGTAGTCATTTCTAGTTCTTGTTTGAGCCTCTCTGTGGTACTGATGATGTCCCCTGTGCTAGCAGTACAGCTGCTCAATGCTTTTGCTATCCTGCGCAAACATTTCAGTCCTAGTGAAATTCATGTTCAGATTAACTTAAACTGGAAAAGAGAACAATCCTCGAAAATTTAGTCCAGGCCAAAATATCGTAGCATCTTTTTACTGTACCATCAATCATACTTCTACTAACATGAGAAATCAGGTTATACATGCAATAGCGAACATCTAAATTTATTCATTTGATATACATCAGACCACCTCTTTATCTTCTCTGATCTTAGTGCAAAAATCTGAAAGCACTTCCAAGTCCCAAGTAGCCAGTAACTCCAATTTACCTCAGAATAAATCCTTTCACTTTTCACTAGGGAACTAAAACTCCCGCTGGGATATGCATCCTTTTATAAACCTAATTGAGTATGTTGCATTCTAGCTGCATTCGTCAGATTCCAGAATGCAAGCCTAAGATCCAGAGCAGAAATGAACTTGATTCACCCTCATCCAGCAGAATTCAAACAGAACACACTCCGCTTTATCTCAACAATTTGAACAAACAAAACTAATTCCAAATCTAACAATGACGAGCAAAACATCATTTCGCAGCTTCCCACCAACTCACCTGTCGCAGCACTCGGCGAGCGCATTGACCTCTTCCTCCACTCGATCCAACGCCTGAGGGAAAAACCGCAATCACGTCAAATCCAATCTATCGACCACACGTTCCAACAACAGTCAAAAACCTCACCCGACATACAGCAAGAGAAGAGGATAAGAACCTGCTGCGCGGTGTTCGAGGCTTGCAGGAACTCTCGATTGATCTCGAGGCCGCGCTTCTCAATGGCAGATCTGAGGTCGCGACGGGCCTGAGGCGTGTTGTCGGAGTAGAAAGCGGAGAGAGTGTTGAGAGACCCCAGGACGTCGGGCGTGTCCGTGCGCGACTCCAACACTTTCCTCAGCTTCCTCGAGAGGCCGGGAGCTAGCGTCGCCATTTCCGTCGCGCTCTCTCTCCGACGACTACGATCAAGATCCCGATCTCCTCCTCCTCCTCCTCCTCCTCGTCTCCGATTAGCCCACAGTGATGGAAAAATTCAGTTGATCTGCTTCTGCTTCTGCGTCATCTCCTTCTCCCGCATTCCCTCTCTCTCTCTCTCTCTCTCTCTCTCTCTCTGAAATGGACCGTGATTCCTAGTTGATGTTGGGCTTTGCCACCATGGCATGTTTTGGGCTGGACTCGGGCATATCTGGCATAAGCGGACCCGTCAAACGGGCGGGTCAAGTCGGGTTTGAATTGAATCGGAAAATGATTTGATTTACTCAGGTATATCCGGCATAAGCACGTCCAAGTCGGCTTGGCGGCGAGTTTCGTGGGCTTCATTCAATCACAAGAAATTGGGGCAATCAACGCTAGTCATTCTGTTAGTCAAATATGCTTTTAGTAGATTAGCAATTAATGTACTTTGAACACTTTCCAAACTAACTTTTGAGAAAAATAAGTACTCATGCAATAGTCTCAAACGTGTTCGACAGATATGGTGTCAGACTCTCATTGAAAAACCAATGGAACAATAAAAAAGTTATGTTCATTTATACCTATAAAGGTCTGGTATATTCGGTGGAGGAAATCGAAATTGAGCAATCTATGTTCGAATCACTCCCGAGTACAAAAACAATTAATGAGAAATTTGAATAGAGTAACACAAATAATGGGTGAGGATCTAAAATCTAGAAAGCAAGTAAAACAAGGATGAGGAAATAGATTTCATCAAGAACGTATAAAGCTTCATTCGACTACTTATGCGGCAAACTAATCAAGTTCGAACTTCATAGAATTTGAACTGCTAGGTAAAAGAACTTGCCATGTATTTGCTTTTATGGCAATGCTAATGATTTGATTGACTCAATGTAAGACTTATTATTGAGAACTCATAACATAAGTCCAATAACTTTACTTAACTGATCGTCAAAAAAGAGCCCAAGTCTAAACTTGTTAACATATCCAGTTTGACATACATTCACTCAGATTTTTATACCATTGAGTTATTTAACATTACACCAATGCTCCAATATGACATTTATCTAACACAATTCATACTTGCATCTTAATAATTTTAACATCATAAACTAACATATCCACCGTAGGTTTTGAGGTATAAAATAGCCAATTAGAAGGGAATTCTTTTGTCCGCTACTCTTTTGCCTCTCCTGGACAATAGGTCAGTTTCAAGTTGGGCCAGCTTTGCTTTGCACTCTTCAATCCAAGCCCAGATATCCCATGGGCTTTGCTCTTCATTCATAAAACAGTTGACCAACGAATTACAATTTATGCCCTTCTTCGTGCATTACACAGAAATCTTCTTGGTCAAGTCTTTCCTCCACGAAGTGAAGACAGTTGAGTAGAGACTATGACATCTCTGTCCCACATTGTCTAGGGAGAGAGCCCTGGGAGAGCTTATATAGTGAGTTCCACCCTTGACTATTGACAAGACGTTTTCTCGGGTTGCACGCTCGTGAGTTGCCGCGGAAGGTCGAAAGGATGGTGAATCTAAGGAAAAACAAAGCCGTGAGGGCGGAGTCTAAAGCAGACAATATTGTCGGTGGTGGGGTTAATGATGACGTTACAAAATAGTATTAGAGCTGGTACCATAGTGGGCGCTTTCTGGTGCCACTGAGGGCATAGTTGGAACGCTATGCCATTGAGGAGGGGAGTATGTTACATCCTTGTCCACATCGCCTAGAGAGGAAGTTTTGGGAAAACTTATGTAGTGAGTTTGACCCTTAACCATTAACAATGTGTTTTTTCGGATTGCGTGCTCATGAGTTGTCGCAGAAAGTCGTGAGGATGGTGGACCCGAGGGAAAATAAAACCATGAGGGCTAGGCTCAAAGTGTACAATATTATCGGTAGTGAGGCCGAGGAGGACATTGCAAAGATAGTGTTTCGCTGGCAACTGCTAAACCAACTATGGATCAAGGCTCGCAAAGCCATGGATCAGGGCTCCCCTGTGGTCACGCACCACCCTAGCTACGGCCAAGTCCGACGAACCTTCGGTTTGGAATAATTAATGTTAATGTGAGAGTGTCTCTCGCCGGTAGCTGCCAAGTTGTAGATAAGCACTTCTCTTGCCCACTTTTCCTTTTCGAGCTGAGAATCCTCCTCACGAAGCTAGCTTGCTTTGACACTGCAAGTTCTATTGCTCTGCTTGCATCGGGCTGGTGTGATTTGAAAAAAATAAGCATTATGCGCATTCGAAATTAACCACAAAATGGTCGTGATTTTCCTCGTTCAACACCAAGTTTGTGTTTAAACTAGAAACATTGTAACCATTATCTAGACGACTAATAGGTAGACCTAAAAAGTGCAGCTTTAGTCTCGAAATCATCCAAATAACTACTCTCCAAGGACTAAGCAAGGAGACATGGTGGATTGTTTGCAGTGCTTGGTTGCATAAAGGGACACAAGGGGTTCAAGTCAGGCCTTTCTCTTGTAGAGATTTTCTATGGTGGGTAGGTCGGTCTTGTATGTGATCCACAAGAAGATTCAGGTTTTAGGAAAAGTGTTTTAGTTTGCATAATTTGTCCAAAGGGATCTCGGAATTTGGAAAGAAGTAGCGGTCGATGCTGTTTGTTATCGTAGGCTTGCTGAATATAGATTTTTATAGGCATTTTTGACGGCGCAATTCGCAATTCCATTACTTATCCAGACCAAAACATGCTCCTCTAGATTTTTGTCTCGTGGGATGGCTAAAATCTCGCTAGCTAAGTTCTCATAGAACATAGTCCATAATTTCTGCTTGTTTCAAGTTCTATCCTCTTGATTAATCAGTTCCTCCATTCCCTGGGGCTCGTCAATGTTTACTGGTTCACCAATGATCTGTTAAGAAATCGCGCGTCGATTCCACAAAATCATGTGGACAAACGATCTACCTAGGCAGAATATAATAATAAAAAAATCAAATCTGAAGAAAACACCAGAGGTACTCTGTGAATCCACTAAACTTTGAAGAAATATGAATACAACCACGATCTTCACTCAAGATCAGCGCACAAAGAGATTGAGAACACTCACAAAGAAAAATGTCTCTTTTTTCTCTTTTTTCTTTCTCTCTTTTTCTTTTCTCTTTCTTTTCTATTTCTTTTCACATCTTATGCTAAAATAGAAAACGTAATATTACTAATATAAAGATATTGCTTTTAACTTAAAAGCAAATCCATATAAAAGACAAAATAACCATCACGTAATATCTTACATAATGTTTGCGTAATATTTGGCTTTACTGCCAACAATCTCCCACTTGAAGACAAATATACCCGATGCACTAAGCAACTTTTCAACAATCTTCTTCAAAAGTTAGTAACTGGAATTTGTGCCTCTGCGTTACTCCTCTTCAATTAACATGGAGTAATACAAATAGTAGTAGTACAGAAAATATGTTTTTCTCTGTCTACTATCTTGGTCAACATGTCAGCAGGATTCTTTGAGCCATCAATTTTTTGTAGCTTCAACTCATTATCTTTTAATGCTTTCCTGATGAATTGAAAACGCTTCTTGATATGTCTCGTCTTTTTGTCTTTGCCAACAATTGGACACGTGTGGCCGTTTCCCACAACCATTTGCCCAAAATCTCCGCTGGCATAATCAACAAATATTTCTCTTTGCGATGTGCAACGAAAAGAAGCACCGGAATCAATAAACTACTTGTCTGTCATCAAGTTAGACCTTACAGATAAATACAAATTTTCTATTAATGGTTCATCACTAACCACGTTAGCCCCTTGATTCTCATCATGTTGCTTCTTTAAATAGGCTTCACATTGAAACCTCCGGTGTCCGGTTTTATGACAAAACCAACACTCATCTTTTGCAACTGGCCTCTTTCCCCTTAATTGTGATCTACCATGCCAAGTGAATTTTCCTCTGCTTTTACTTCTTCCGCGGTTTTCCACAGCTAGTACTGTAGAAGATGAAGATGCTGAAAAATTATCTCTACCTGAGACTTTTCTTCGCATCTCTTCATCCATGATGCTACTCACAGCATCATCCAGAGTCAAATCATCTTTCATGGTGCTTGAAATAGCTTGTACTGCAATATTATAACTTTCTGGAAGAGAACATAAAAATAATAAAGCTTGAAGCTTTCTTTCCAAATTTATGCCTGCAGATTCCAACTGACCTATAACTTGCGTAAAATTGTTAATATGCTCTGCCACAGAAGTTCTGTCAGATAATTTCATATTAACCAATTTCTTCAATAAAAATACATGATTTGACGTAGACGGCTTCTCATAAATATTCGTAAGAATATCCATCGCTTCTTTTGCAGTTTTTGCTTTCGCGATGTGATAACCCGTATTTTTCGTTAATCCTAAACGAATTGCGCCCAGCGCCTTTCGATCAAGTATTTTCCATTTGGATTCTATTGTTGAATCCTCTTCAGCCATCTCTGGTTTCCAACCCTCAAGCGGTGCATAAAGATCTTTCTGATAAAGATAATCTTCAATTTGAAGTTTCCACCATCCAAAATCATGCCCATCGAATTTATCGATTCTGATTTTGTCTTTTGCCATACCGTTTGCTTTCAATCGAATTTCATCGAAAACCGTCGATGCCCTCGATTAGCCAAACCGGGCTCTGATACCAGTTGTAAAGAAATCGCGCGTCGATTCCACAAAATCACGCGAACAAACAATCTACCCAGGCATAATATAATAATAAAAAAATCAAATCTGAAGAAGACACCAGAGAATTTGTTATCAAAGTTCACCCAAACTTGGGCTACGTCTCCGCGCAGAGGCACTCTGTGAATCCACTAAACTTTGAAGAAAGATAAATACAACCACGATCTTCTCTCAAGATCAGCGCACAAAGAGATTGAGAACACTTACAAAGAAAAATCTCTATTTTTGTTTCTCTTTTTTCTTTCTCTCTTTTTCTTTTCTCTTTCTTTTCTCTTTCTTTTCACATCTTACGCTAAAATAGAAAACGTAATATTGCTAATATAAAGATATTGCTTTTAACTTAAAAGCAAATCTATATAAAAGACAAAATAACCCTCACGTAATATCTTACGTAATATTTGTGTAATATTTGGCTTCACTACCAACATGATCCCCATCTCCATCCGCCTGTCCAAAGAAGCCCTACTTTCTATTCATTTTGCTTGCAAGAGAAGAAGGCAATCCTTTGCTTGATCTCCCTACACACTCAGAAACGGAATTTTGAAGATTGGCATTTTGAGGGAAGCTTGCACGACGGTCTATGAGTTTAGATCAACTAGACAAGTTAAGATCAGAAATATTGTCCCCAGTCTGTTTGCCACTGATTTAATATGCAAGCTAAGAAAATACTCCTAATATATATGTAAAATTTTAAATATTTTTGTTCAGGGATCAAGATCGGCCCCTAATTTTCTATAAAAATTAAATAACCGAGTCGTCAAAATTTAGGCCTCTATGTAACTAAGAACTTCATCACTTTTGACTGACTCTTAAGCAGCAAAGTCGCGTCCCACCGCACAAGAAGTTTTATCGCATTAGGGTGTTTTTTCTGGCAGTGATAGCATTTCCAGCACAGCAGGCCCTAACCCTCTCTGCCTCCAACACGACATTCACTCACAACCTCATCCCACCATTGTGAACGTTACCTAGGTGGACGACAGTAGCAGTAAAAAAGATTTCAGTGAAACGTGCAAAGATTGGAAAGAACAGCATTGAAAGCACTTTGTTGGGCCGGCATTGACATTGAGAAAGTTAGGAAAGTGAATGGGATTAGATGCCGCAGTAGCACTAGCTACTAGTCTCTAGAAACAAAGGGTATCTAGAGAGAGAACACAATGGATGGCTGCATGGTGGAGGTCGACACCAGAGGCTACAACTACATGATTAGGCATGGGAGACGGGAGCAAGAGATGAGTGAAAATAAGGATTTGTGCGGGTTTTCTTGAGGTCTCCAATCAGATGTGAATATTGCGTCGGGTATCCCAGAAAAAAGGACAAAAAAACGTATTGCTTAATGCTAGGATATACATTTCTTGTCGAAGGCAAGAGAGCAAGATTGACACCGATATTGGCACATTTCACGGCATACAGGAAAAGATTTTGACGACAGGGACTTCTGAGATTATATCAAGCGACAGTCTTTATTGTTTTGAATTGCAAAAACATCTTCTTCGTGAGGCTGATTCCTCGACGTGCATATTTGCCTCAAGAAAGGAAAAACTCGTTCTCATTAAAAACACAGCATCAATGGTGTTAAGCCCAAGATCATCCGGGAGATCGTCTTGGCGATGTGCATTCAGCAAGCTTCCATGGCTATCTAGTACTATACCTGTTCGCGCGAGCTTCCATGACGTGTGTCAAGATTGAGAGATCGAGAGAGAGTGAGAGAATCTAATGATTTGAACACTAGGGGAACGATGGGAAGTACGTGAAATCAGAATATGGGTGCACTGTCGGAACAAATCTTGGGTTGGATGGACGAAAACAATGATTTCCTCTACAGAAAAAGGCTATAAAGATAGAGCTCATGGGCCTCAAGATTGGTGGGTAATCAATTGAAGAGGCCACGAACCGGAAAAAGGTCATCATCAAGCGCCATGCGTATAAACTTGACACATGCACAACCTGTTCGAACATTGATCGACGTTTCTAACATCTGCCAAAGTTAAAGAGAGAAGTTATTTGTATTAAGAAAGCACACTAGATCTAATTCACTAAGTTTCCGTAATAATAAAATCATTCAACTTGTTTTTAGCTCATTTGGACGTTTCTTAATGAAAAGCAAAGTTTGCTTATGCCTTATAAGATATGTTTGTTAGTTACCATATTATTAAACATTGTTTGTCATATCTAATTGATAGTTATACTTTTTGTTATTTTGTTAATTACTCGATAACACCTTTTGCTTATAAACTATATTTTAAATCAACTAGTTAAATAAAAAGTACAAATGACGCACATTTGCATCTTAATACTCAAATATAAATGAAAGTGCAACAGATATACAATGCATTATTTATCATGCAGATATTTAAATAGGATAAAGGAGAAAATAAAAAAGAGGTCCTATAGTTTTTGTGAATTATAACGCAATACATACATAAAATCTAGATAAAATTACACGTTTTGGTAATGTAAACATCATAAGCAAGATGAGCTTCATATAAAAAATAATTGAACTTTGAGATAACCTTTTTGTTTGAAGTGCTGTTGAAGATAGCTTTAAGATTCTCAATCGATTTCATTGTGAAGATGATCATCTGCGGTCTTTAACATAAAAAATTTCCCTTAGTTTATCTACAATTATATAAAATAGAATCATTTTTTTTTATTATGAAAGCTTTTTTAATGCTTTTAGGATAGGAAAAACAACAAAAATGATTCCTAAACTTTGATCTAATGTGTAATGTTGACTTGAACTTTAATTTGTTAATGTGTTATTAAAACTTATTCCAATGTGCAATTGTCTCTAAAGTTTTGTCCTACGTTAATATATAAATGTTCAATGTTGTTCCCAAATATGAATTAATGGAATAATATAATTGAACATCTTCATATAGTTTAATGACTTATTCAGTATAAAAGATTCAAAAACTACATTAAACAAATTTAAACTTCAGGGATGACATTATACATTGAGGTAAACTTCAATAACCTAGTTGAACAAATTAAAAGTTCAGAGCCATATTGAATATTGAGAAAAAAATCTAGGGATTATTTACGTCATTTTTCCCTTCAGGGTAATTGAATATGTTAGGGCGAACTTGGACTTATTTGAAATTTTGGGTTCGATTCCCCATGGAAAAATCTGTGATTTAAGTGGAGGGAATTGACGGTAGGTTGATTGCTAGTCTCCTCCGAGGAATAGTTGAGGTACGTGCAAGCTGGCCCAGACACCTCGATTACCAAAAAATACATATGTTTTATTGAAATAGCTAATCTCATCAATAACCATCTAAAAATTATTCTCAACTGAAATCTTTTTTTTTTTTGCTTCAAGAAAATTTGCTTAGATAAATGAAACCAAACAACATCTAAATGATTAGGCAAAGCGATTAGTAATTAATCAAATGAATCCATTAATTTCACTAGGGTCACATACTTTAAGTAATGAAAATGATTTCGCTCGAATGTAGGGTTGTCGCTTTGTGCTCATATGTCATAATCGGGCTTCAAAATACGTGCCCAGTTGTGTGATTGAATTAGTGTTACTTTGGGATGCGTCTTATAATTGTGTTAAAACGTGTAAGTTCACAGTAAAAAATTATCAGCCCTACACAGGAGGTAGTGTCATTCTTTTTAAAGGTAACTTGTCACGAATTATCATCATCTAGTACATGCACAACCGAAGGGCAAATAGAGAGTACAATATTTCTGATTAGTGTAAAATCTTTGGTGAAGATTGAGTCCCTCTGGTGCAAATTGCTCGTAAGGTAGATAAGCTTCTACATGTTCATACACAATAACTTTTCTTTTCTTTTCAGATAGGTCATATTTAGAAACTTTGATGTAAAACTCCTAAACATTGAGCACAACTGTCTCTGTCTAAGTTTCTCCATTGATGAAGGTGAAAGCTCGATACATTGCATAATATGTAATATATCGCACGTTTCTCGCAAGACCCATCTGTTTTTTCTTTGGATTAATTATCCTACATCGGAGTAAAGTAATAGATACTCGGCACCATCCTATTCAAGCTAACTGGAGCGTGACAATCAAAAGTTTATCGCAATTCCTACAAATAAAAGATAAGTTTGGATGATCGGGAAAGGCAGGAGAGAAGATAACGCACTGCTCATGCATCAACAGGTTGGTTGGTCGATCATCAGCAGCCGATCTTTACGATTGATTGAAAAGAAACCCAACTTGGAATAAAGAAGGAATAGTAACAACCTATTCATGCATTTTACGTAAAGCATCTGATCTCTTTAGCTTGGACTCGATATTCCAAGAAGAAGATGACGAGAAAGACATCTTGGCGATGACCATGGTGGAATTATTCTATGTAAATGAGTATTGTAGCCTAACTCTTTTCCTATGAATGAACGAAGTTATCAGAAGCAATATAATAATATTGCTAATTAAGATGTCCCTTGAACAAAACCAAAAGTTGCTCCGAGATTGAAGAGTTGATGAATAACCTCTCTAATGGGTAAGTTCATGTAATGGAATCGATGCAAAAAATCTCTCTGTTTCTCTCTCTCTCTCTCTCTCCACGACCAAATCCTCTCAAGCCAATGTCCATTTTTATGGTTTTCTCTCGCAAAATTGGAATTCTTTTAACGATGTTAACCAATCAGAGTCATTCAATTTCGCAAGAATTATTCCTTGACGGTACATCATGTATAAGCCATGTGGTAGTTAATAAGCTACGCATATCAGCCAAGTTGGAAATTGCTCAAACAAGTAGTACCCTTTTCACTTTCCGGCCTACCCTAACTCGATAATCGTTGAGAGGAATATAATTTCTTTTACATCATGGACGGGCTTGGATATCCAAAATATATAGCTGAAAAATCATGAAGAGGATATCCACCACAGAGCTCATCATGAGAAAGTATAAATCGGGTTAGTATAACAGGCGTATTTAAACTATTTCCCCTTTGCGTTTGGATTGTTTTTGCTTCTATTCTAATTTAAATTTGAAATTTGATTGAAAACTCGCGCAACCTTGTATCTTTTAAATAGTATACCACTTCTTAGCTTGGATTTTTCGGCCTTTCTTCAATTGATTAACTCAAAACTTATTTATATTATCCAACAAGCCATTAATTTGGTTGCTTGCGGTCAATTTTATGGGACAGTGTGTCGTCCAATGGTCATGCCACATTAAAATTGACACGTGGAATTAACAAAACATTTAGAATTTCAAATTTCAAATGTAAAGTCAGATGAGGTTCATAATACTCAAGTATCGTGATTGGCCTGTCGCCCACGTCGACAATGAAACTGAAACCAAAAGTACATTTTCTAGTTTTACTAGTTTATCGCATTACCACCATCTTCCTCAAGCTTGTGGTAGTTGAGACACCAATGCATAGACTACTTAGGCTTCCAAAGTGCAAGTTTATTTTTTCTTTTTGCAAATAATGAGATGCAAGAAGTTTGCTCACTATCCTATCCTTGCGTTGATCCTTTGAGGAATAACGTGGAACATCTCCAAGGATAACAAAGGAAGAGCCTCCACTCCAGGAGTAATGATGAAATGAATAGTATCATATGGAAACTTCTGAGATCATGTGCCTTGTCGAGTGATATCATGCATGTTCTCTAAATACACGTATTCACCGATGCACACGATAATATCTCCTTAAAGTGTAGTAGGAACTGAAATTGCTGGAGTTAGATGAAGGCTTGGTCATAAACTAATAAAGAAATGAAAAATGCATTGAGACTCTAGGGCTTAGAACTCAATACAAACAAAAGCCAGGACAGAAATGCACATTCGGTGCTCATGCTTACGCCAGACAGAGACCTTTGGGGGGGCTCGATTGTGCGCATGCGCTCCCTAAACGTATAAAAGATTCAGTAGATCTTTCCATCCACACAATCATTCCAATTATCATAGTTCCCCCACTCACGGCAATTTAAGAGAGCTGGATTCTCTCTCTCTCTCTCTCTCTCTCTCTCTCTCTCTCTAATTAATAAACACCAACCCATCAGCATCGATTGAAAATATCCCTCAGTTTTATATGTCCAACCAATTGTATGATCTCAACGATCACAGCTGATCAGTTGCACTGGTCGATAATCGTACGGTGACAAGGGACTAATCCCGACACTGTTTTACAAGGGTCTCCAGTCTTTCCACGATGCATCTCCCGGTGGCACACAGGTTTTATATCACCCCGCTTGCGAGTCACTAGGGTTTCGAAGGGGGCAAAAGTTACAAAATAACGAGGATACTCGATGTCTTTGTGGGTATATAACATAATGGTTTAAATAATTCAAGTGGGAATACAACTAGAAAAGCAAAAAGGAATGAAAACAATGAGGCACACGCGTGGATCTGTGGGTTCTTCTTGTCTAGTGGAGGGAAGATCTCAATATGAACTATTAAGGCCTTTGTGTTTTGCTTACATGTCACTCTCCACATCACCCCACTTTGAAAGAGAGAGGATCTCTCTCTTGCGCGCACGCACATGGTGGGCAATGTTTGGTATCTATCACATGGGAGTGTATCACACTAAAAGGGACAATCAGGCCTCTCTACAATGCCCTTACGCATGAAGATAGCTATGAGAGAGAGAGAGAGAGAGAGAGAGAGAGAGAGAGAGAGGCGTGTGCACTCAAATGTGTAGGGTTTTCATCGAAAGAGTCAACTTTTTTCTAGTCCCTATTGGAGAGAGAAGCTGGGCATCATTCGAATCGCCTTTAAAAGATCTTCCTTTTTTTCACTCAGGTGGTGTGTCCCTCATGATGATATCATGAAGACATATTCTTGCGACCCACGAAGAAAAAATATTTTGGTGGTGGTGAGCAAAACGAGAATGCGATGCCCTTTTTGTCTCGAGAACCGCCAGTGTGGAATTCATGCTAAATTTCGGTTAGCAACCTGGTTATATTCACCGTTATTTACTTGATCGGGGTGGGATGAGATAATTTGGTGAAGCGAGCCAATCGATTTTGAAGTGAGTGGTCGGGTTGTACAGTAAATAAGGTAATTTATTTTTGTACAGAGAGATATTGTAAATCTTTTGTTAATGATAAATGATATACCCAAGGTATCGACACTTTGTCCTGGTTGAAGGTTAGATAACCTGAGCATGTTAGGATACAAAAAGTGTAAGCCAACTAATATGTGACAGAGAAAACTATGACGGTGTTTCGGACACCATGTATATCGTGTGATCAAATCGGATGACACATTCACTGGATTTGCCCAAAATTTGCCCCGGACTTCGATTTCTTATCATCTATATGACCAAGGCAAGTCAACGGCCTGGTAAAAGAAACAAAGCCCGCTTTTCAGACAGAAAACCTAGATCCTTAGAAGCACAACTCTAGAGATTAATCTCAATTAGTAGCACAGTATATAGCTGCAGTCCCTATCTGGCAACCCTTGCATGGATTACTTATGACGTACTTATATTCTTAATCTACAAATTTTATCTACGTATGATCTCGAAGTAATAACACAGCTCCTATAGGAACCACATAGCTTGTTAATGCATATATAGCAGGTAATGATTGCGGTTGTTGTTATGAGGTAACTTCTCTACACAGATAGATATATAAAGAACAAAATGGGGGCTTCAATTGGCGCAATTAGGTTTAGCAACATCCCCAGAGCATTATAGAAATTTTACATCTGCAATCAAAAAGTTTGAGTCATTATTATTACTAATTTTGAGGTAAGCCTCTAATCACCGCAACACTGAATGCAAAGTTGTCATTACCTAGAACATGGTAGACAAATCGCACCGGCACCATGAATGAATGGGGATTTCCTAAGGACAAGGAGTGTTTGGTAAAAGTGTTTATGTTCTCCAAAAAAAAAAATTCCTATTTTTTTTTGTTCTAGGAAACAAAAAAGAATAGAAACACATTTATTTACATTTTTGTTCCTAGGAATAAAAAAATCTATTTTTTGTTCCTGGGAACAGATTTGGAACAGAAACAAGAAGTAAAAAAAAAAAACTTGTTTGTTGTTCTCAGGAACAATTTTTTAGAAACAAAAGAACAAAAACTCAAAACTTGTTTTTGTTGAATACTCGGTTAGCTATTACCAAAGAACACTTTTTAAGAAAAACTCAAAACTCGACACATTTTAAGAACAAAAAAAAAGAACACGTTAATTATTACCAAACGCATTCTTCTGTTAAAAAATTATTTTTTTGGTAAATATTTGTTAAAAATGGTTTTTTTTTGTAAGGATCTGTTAAAAAATTGTTCCCTTGAATAGAAATAGAAAACAATTATTTCTATTCAAAAATTATTTTCTGGAACAGAATCATTACCAAATGTGCCTTTAGTCGAATTTGTGTACAAAGGAGGAACCAAAACAAATGAAAATAAGTCTTATCCAATTCAACCAACTACCTTGATGGCTTGTGGTGACTCCTCATATTAGGATACATCAGAAATGACATCCAAAGGTAATCCTAGCAACCGATAGCTTAATCGAGCTTCCATTTTGAACTATTAAGAGTCAGTTTGGGTATTTATGATTGTGGACGTCTCATGTTATAAGTGTATTGCAAAGTGATAAAACTTGATGGAGCTTGTGATAAATTTACTAAAATTGCAACACCTTGAAGTTTTCCCCTTGAAGCTAAGTAGGGCAACTCCCTAAATGCTGCCACAGGATGTTGCAAGTGCTTCATAAAATTTATTTTGACACCCTTTTTCACTTGGGTGAAGCAAATTAGGGTTTTATTACTTATTTAAAATGTGATTGGTTCAGTCAAATAGGACGGGCACGAAAAGTTGCCTCTTATTCAACATGTGTATAGAGTTTTAAGCTTTTCGAGGTTTCAATATCTAAGCATCCGAGTAACACGCTTCACTTTATGATTTATATTCAAGATTTAGAACTATTTTCCATGTCCCTCATCATCATTATTTAATGATTCGGTATTGACTTCTCCACCATATAATGTAAGCTAAGAGATAATGTAGAATATGCTAGTTAACAGGGAAATCAAAATGGCCCAGAGAGAGTCTCCATCCAACAAAGTGGTATTCCAACATCGCGCTAAATTCTTCGACACCCATCATTTGGATCGCAAATTGCCGGTTTTACTCCTCATGCGCGTCTGCAAAGAGATTGAGCAAGTGGAATTCCAGTCGTCTATTTTTTTTTTGTCACCCTTTTCTCTTTCTATTGATCACCAAAAATCATCAAATTTACGTGCATCCCACTGAGAACGAAGGAATAAACATGGGTCATAATTCTATTTGAAGGATATCTGCCCAGCTAATCTTCTGATTGGTGGTCTATACAAATGGACATTACTCACATTTACATCTGGCTAAGTTTGCAAGCGTATGACGCCTATAATGTGTAATATACCAATTTATCGTTGGATGACATTCCCCTCGATCATTGGATGGACGAAAATACCATAGCCCTAAACACATTTAAGCACCATTCTCTATTTTTAAGATAATCTGGCTTCGCATTTCACTTTGCATCCTTCACTTAATACACACACATATACATGTTATCTTATATTTATATATAGCAAAGTAATAAAGAGGTTTGGAAAAATTGGAACTCAAGATCTCCAATTAAATATTATGTGAGGCTTTACGGGTCACAACTAATGTTAAAAGAGATTAAGCAACAAGATAAATGCATGATTTAATATTTGAATGATTTAATGGAGAGAAAGAGCGAGTAGAGAAAGGATTATGCGCGAGAGATTAATCTGGCAAGAGCTTCTCCCTCTACACATTTCGTTGATTTTTTTTCCATGACTTAATTATTTATAGTTCTTCAACGAATATGCAGAGCAAAAACCCTTTTTATGATTCAGAACTGCAAGGCTAAAAGAAAAGGGGAAGTTTTCTTTTCTGGGTGATAGCACTGAGTGACTCAGCTGCTACCAAAGCGGGTTCAATCACTTCAGCAATTATTGCACTCTAATTTTCTTGTGATTCATGAGCCTAGCATGAAGAAGCAATTAAAAGTTTAGAGACAATTATTTGATGTGAAATGAGAGGTGAAAAAGGCAAATAAAATGATGCCCTGTTAAAAGAAGAATCTGCAACGCCATGAAGAGACAACTAGATCAACATGAAATCCCATCATTCTATAAAGAAAAGAAAAAGATTATCATATGATATCTATAACATATCATAAATCGATGATCAATGAATGAAATTTTTAAATAATATTCACTATCCTTCATTATAGCATGCAAGGAAAAACGAAATTTCAATTTATGATTACTACAATAGTCACAAACTTATTAAATGAATAAGCTAACGAGTGGGGATAGGACCCATCACATCACACTCCCACCCAAATGATTTGGTGATATGGGGCGTGCAAACGTAATCGATCGAAGCACGAAAAGAAAACGACACTCAGGATCCCACTAGAAGCTGGGAGTGCTCGCCACGTGTCGACCTCATAACTGCTCCCTCAAACTCTCTAAACGACAATGGACTCCAACCCTAGGAGCAAATCCATTATGTATGATAAAAAATGATAATATCACGTGACATGATGATGTAATAAGATTACATTTTATGATTTGAGGATTTTATATCGATCGCTAAGTACCTAAAGGATAATAACCAAGTTTGATCGATCGATGATGCTTATTTAGCATATTACCTTATATCTACCTCGTATAATATGTGTAAGTGAGCTTCAAAGCACTTAAGTATTTTCTTTTAAAACTAAAGGACGAGCATAATGGCACTAACTGCCTTTTCAAGTGTTGGTACTCATTCGCTTTTGCCATGTGATTACGGGTTATTTGAACGGGAAAGGACGGATCTTCTCACATTGTTTATTTCCTGTTCGAGTTTTATAATGGAGAAGATGAGCATTCAGTGCGTGTGCCAATCACATCTTGGATCTACTCCTTTATGTGCAAAGAATACCTAAAAATATTCAATGAGAAAGTTGCTTACTTCTTTTCTATTCATTTACTCCACAGAAAAAAGAGCCTAAAAAATGCATTGTGATGGAGATAAGATTGAAGCGCTTGTGGTCTCTCTCTCTCTCTCTCTCTCTCAATTGAGGGTGTGCAAGAAATATTGCATGTTTATTCGTTACAATTTTTATAGGAAAAGATAAGTTGAACACATAGGGATCAGTTGCATGCCGAAACATTTAGTGATCAACAATGTGTTCATCTGTGCTAGCTCAGACTTTTTAATCAATTGTCTGTGAATTTTCAATTTGTCCGATATGCGTGTGGATGGTTTAAGATCACAGCACAAATATCAAGTTGAGTAAAAGCACATATATGAACCCAAAAAGGAGATTGAAGTAAAGAAAGGCAAGTTGCATTCGAGCTTGACCGGAAACTTACCGATTGACACTTTGACCATACCGGAGAAGGAAGTTCAACCAATTTGATATAAAGGAGGAGCGGAAGTGTTATGGTGTTAAATCAGCTCATAATATAGGGAAAACTTACCATTTAAGCCCTAAACATTTACCTATGTTATATGAAATGTCAGCAGGTTTAGGCTATGGAAATGGGTTTAACAGTCGCTGTTTTTTTTTTTTAATCATTATGTGTAGGTTTTAGCGACTACAAGTTCGAAAGTAGTCGCTATTTAGTGACTACAAGCTTGAACGTAGATGTAGTCGCTATTTAGCAACTACATTAGAACTTGTAGTCGCTATATAGCGACTACTTTCGAACTTATAGTCGCAATTTAGCGACAAGATTAGTGGGCCACGCCGCACGTAGTCCCTATTTAGCGACTACCCGAATGTAATCGCTACTTTGCGACTACAAGTGTATGTTACACAATCGAATATCGTTGCTATAAAGTAGTCGCTCATTGTCAACGAGTAGATGAAAGTCGACGTTAATCAGACACGACATAAGAAATACGTTTCTAAATGGCAACTACAAATTGTGGTAGTCGCTAAATAGCCATAACAGGAAAACAAGTCGTCGCTAATATCTTAGGATGCTCCTTAACACACCCTGTCAAAGTTAGCGACGACTGTGCTATGGTCGTCACTAATGTGCCACTTCGTTAATAAGTAATCGCTGATTAGTGATTAGAGTATTTTGTTGTCTACGACTTTTGTCATCGTGGATTTGCGACTATATTGGTTACGACCTTTTTGTGTCCCGAGATAGCGACGACTTTTGTGATGGCGTAGGTGGTCGATGATTAACAACGATTTTAATAGTCGCTAATTTAGTTGCAATTTGGCAAGACGTGGCTCCTCCTAGTGGCCAAATTTAGCGACGCCTTATTAACGACGACTTTTGGGTAGTCGCTAATGTAGTGGCTAAATAATTTTAGCCACGAATTTTTGAAGATTTGTCGTGACAAATGGCGTAGCTAAAAATCATTTTTTTTTTGTAGTGACCTATTCATCACAAACATTTTTGTTGTGCCGATTCAATTTGTCGTCACGTGACTGGATCTCGTCGGCAATGATGTGATTTTTTTTCTCTTTTTTTTTTCGCTAGTGTTTTTTCTTTTTTCTTTTTTTTTTTGCATCGACCACTCCGAAGGATAGCCCCCTTGCCGGCCGAGGGCAAGGGCGGTGGGGAGGCCGCTGCCACCACCGCCCTTGCCCACTGCCGGCGAGGTCCGATAACGCCACGTTGTCACCGGCGAGGTCCACTCACACCACGTCGTCACCACGTAGGCATTTTCTGGCCAAAATCCGTCGGAATAACTTAAATAACAAAGCTGCAAAATGTTTAGGACTAAATTGACACAAAAAAAGGTTTATGACTGAATCGGTAAAGCTAGTAAAGGTTTAGGACCTAAATGGCAATTGTCTCCATATTATAGTGTTTGCGCTTTCATTTCCCTTTTATTTTCATCTTCTAAGCATTTATTCCCTGCAAATCTCGGCTTTCAAGTTCTAGGTTTTTTTTTTTTTCACTTCTCAAGCACTTTAACTTTCAAGTCATTGTGGACCGATTATCAATTTTCTTTTTGCTCTTTGCTGTCGGGAGGGGGGGGGGGCGCCTTTTTCATATACTTGTTGGATCTAACTTTGCCAAACCTGTTTTGCGGGAAGTTTGATCACTTTTTAGTTGAGTTAGAACTGGAGAACAAGTTTTTATATGTTTTTCTAATCGTTTGTTTATCCAATTGTCTTAGGTTGAATTAGCACTAGTGACACGATGGAAGTGTTCTCATGAATCTCGTGATTTCTTATATATGACTCATTATTTGAAGCAAATTTCAGATTTCCATGTTCAAATCCTATCCTCAATAAGAAGGTCGAGTATTTGACATTGATTAAAGCACAGCTACCTCATTACTTACAAAGCCAACATTTCTATTGGAGTAATATTTTAAAGTTAAGATACCTTGAAAAACATATCCACCACTGGATGCGCTATGACATCCATATACTAGAATATCAACTTGGGGTCGATTATAGCCCTAGTTCTTGACCTTTTCCTCATCGTTCATTCCCGTGTATTCATGTTGTTTAATCTAATCCTAATCTTTTTTATAAACAAAATCAAATGCCAATATGATCCTTCGACCAAATACATGGCCTTGTTACGTTATGTTTTTTCTTTCTTCTGCCTTTACATGAAATGCCAAAAAAAAAAAAATTACAAGGGCCAAAGCATCATTTTACATGACATCTGGGCTTCTCCAACGGGTCCGTACTCTATTTCCCTTTTTTTCTTCTCTTTCCTCCTTCAGCAGCGGCAATCTATTCTTGCATGCGGCGTCGTTGTTGGTGGTGGCAGCGTCAAGTTTGTGGGTGCTAATGGGGTTGGTACTGGGACGACACTACTGGTGCTAGTAGTGCTGGTGGACGAGTCAGGCGATGGTTGCTGATTCCATCGACCGTGGTGGCCAAATTTTAGGGGGCTGGGAATGGCGACGACTGTGGCTGAGCCGGTGCCCGGGGAGCCAGGCTTAATGGAGGTGATGGCAAAAAAGAATTTGTGGCAGTGGCGGCGTTCGAGCCCGGCAAAAACTGGCGGCGGCACGGTTTTGGAAAACGAAGTGTGTTGGCAAGAAAGCAGATGGGATTAACCCCAATCTAATTACAGTTGTTTAACTGTCGGTTCTGAGATCTGGACCACTTCTGGAACAGTAACGGGATGATTCGCTTTTGAGAAAGCTACCACTGGATTATTCTCCCACCTTTGGCAATACAAGCTTCACCTTTTTACTAATTTAGATTTGCTTTACCACAAATAGGCTGCTTTATGGTTAATCGCATGAAAAATCTGCCTATAAACTGACTGTCATAATTAGATTCGTTGAACTTCTCTCTCTCTCTCTCTCTCTCTCTCTCTCTCTCTCTCTCTCTCTCTCTCTCTCTCTTTAACAGGGGGGATTGGGAACCGTGAACTTTTAGCCCTCTGATTAGGGTTCTTGATGAATAAATAAAAAGGCCCATAATAGAATTCATGAGCTCCAAGGTGCTTTTTTCCTGTTCTATTCAATATATACAACCTTTTTCCATTGTTTTTTAATGGCTATAGTTAATTGTTGGTTTTTTGGGAAGAAAATGGTGAATGAGAAATTATTTCTCAAAAGCAAATCCTTAGTGGGATGTGAGTCTCACTTGTGAAAAAACAACTTTGAGTGCAAAGTATAGAAACACTTATTTCAAATAAAATAGAAGGAAGGCTTGTACGTGGTTTATATGTGATTACATTCATTTAGAGTGTTAATATAAAATCACATGTACTATGCCTTACGCGTGCGTAGGGAGGGTGCGAATTCGGCTCCCGTCGAACCTGAATTTGGGTGCAAGCGTGCGACTTGCGTACATGAAGCAACTCCGGAAAAGTTCTAAAAATGGGTTAAGTGACAAGCCACTTTTTGCCTTCTTCTATACCCTGTTACAAATTTTTGTAACGGCGATCTGACTATATAAAATGTCAGTTCGTCCAGAAGGTTCTGACCAGTGCCTTCTGATGATTCAGAACAATGGACATTCTGGTTGCGACCAGACGTTTAGACTCAACGGAAGAGTCTTTATTCGCCAGACTTAATCTATAAGTTGCTACAGTTTTAGTCAGCATTAAACCTTGCTGATTTACAATGGTTGTTAATCGACATTAATTCTTGTTGATTTAGGATGGTTGTTTATTCATCATTAAGTTTTGCTGATTTACGACGACAACTAAATTCCCAAACAACATTATCGGTTACCGAAAGGTTTGATCCGATACCAGAATGTCTTATCGGATATCGAAAAAACCAAAAAGTCATCCCACATTATTTACATTCTTCCATTCCTTTCTTCCATTCTCTAGTCAAAAAGTGAAGTTTTTACAATCCTTCAAGATTTTGTAGTATGGTGAAAATCAGTTCAACACTACAGTGAAAGTTCTTCAAACGAACAATGGTACATAAAATACTAATTAGGCATTCCAGGCAATGTGAAGCCGTATGGGCATATCTCATCAAACATCATGTGTTGGTACTCCTCAATAAAATGGAGTAGCTGAGAGGAAAAACCGTCACTTGTTGGAAGTCACTCGAGCTTTGCTATTCTCTAAACATTTACCCAAAACTTATTGGGCAGATGAAGTGCTTGCTAGTTGCTATTTGATAAATCAATTGCCTAGTCACACTTTGAATTATATAAGATATATGGAAATGTTACACGGTTGAAAATTTGATCTCTCCCATTTAAAAATGTTTGGGTGATTTGTTATGTCCACTCTCAAAGTGGGGGCAAATTAGACCCTCGTACTCGCAAGTGTGTGTTTGTTAAACATTCTTATACTAAGAAATGATACAAATGCTATGATCCTAGAATAAAAACACATTTATATTTCCTGAGATGTCAATTTTGATGAAGCTCACATATTTTATTCAAACACGACTCAAATTCAGGGGAGCAAGATGATTTTAACAAATTTTCTTTTGAATTTGCTCCTGTCCCAATGAATATTGACACTCACATATTGAAAGAGTGTCCGCCAATGAAGACTTTATAAGGCAAGAAAATATACAAGTGGACCATGAGATTGAAGGACAACAAAACACTGTTGAGCCAATAATAAAACAACCAGTTAAAGTTGCTATTGAAGAAGAAGAAGGGGATACTGATAATATTTTAGCTTCACCTTTTCAACCACGGTGTCATCCTGCATTCCAAGACCTTCAATTCGCCTTCAGGACTTTGCTACATATTATTATGCTCAATATCCTATTCAATAATATATAAGGTATTACCAAATCTCTCCCAAGTTTTGGAGTTTTTTATCTGCCATTGAAGATCAATAAGAACCCAGTAACTTTGTCGAATCAAGTAAGAAAAATGTGTAGATTAATGCCATGAAGGATGAACTTTGTGCTCTTGATCGAAATCAAACTTGGGAATTAGTACAG
Organism: Melaleuca quinquenervia; assembly: GCA_030064385.1. Classification (NCBI taxonomy): domain Eukaryota; kingdom Viridiplantae; phylum Streptophyta; class Magnoliopsida; order Myrtales; family Myrtaceae; genus Melaleuca; species Melaleuca quinquenervia. The sequence goes on along the minus strand of CM057721.1, from coordinate 11,215,792 downwards.
TTGCCAAAAGGGAAAGAGACTATAGAATGTCAATAGATTTACAAGACCAAGTACAATAGCGATGGGTCAGTTGAAATACATAAAGCAAGACTTGTTGCAAATGGACATGCAAAAACTTGTGGCATATATTATAAAGAGACATTTGCTCCAGTAGTTAAGATAAATATGATGTGTACTCTTATGGTTATAGCATTTAATTGTGAGTGGCCATTGTTCCAAATGGATGTGAAGAATGCATTTCTTCATGAAGATCTGGAGGAAGAAGTCTACATAAATCTTCCACTCGAGCATTCCTTACAGAATGAAGATGGAGTTTGAAGAAAGCTATTTATGGTTTAAACAATCACATAAAAGCATGGTATGGTAGATTTAGCATCATACTCGTCATGGTTGGATTTAAGCGAAGTGCAACAATTCCTTAATGTTTACCAAAGTCATAGATAGAGGAATTTTTGTTGTCTTAGTATATGTTGATGATCTTGTGATTACATATAGTGATCAATCCAGGATCGAAACTCTCAAGCAGCATTTAAAATGAATTCGACATTGATAATTTAAGGTATTTTCTTGGTATTGAAATTGCTTAATCTCGAAAAGGATTGTTCTTATCTTGATGAAAGTTTGTTCTTGATTTGCTGAAGGAGACTGGTAAGTTAGGAGTCAAGCCAGCAAGTACCATACATTGTTGCATGATATTGGCAATTTCAGCGTCTTGTTAGACAATTTATCTACCTAACTATTACTCGACCTGATATAACATATATTATTAGCTATGTGAGTCAATTTATGCAAAAACCAACGAAGGGACACATGGAATTGATAAATCACTTGCTTCGATACTTTAAGGCAACTCCATGAAAGGGAATTCTGATGAAGAATAATGGTCACATAGACATCATTAATTATATGGATGCAGATTGGGCTAGCAGCCCCGTTGAAAGATCCACTACAGGTTTTTGCATATTTATGGGAGGAAATCTTATTACTTGGAAAAGTAAGAAATAAGCGGTTGTTACATGATTTAATGCAGAGGCAAAATATTGAGTTATGGCTACAACTACAAGTGAAATAGTGTGTGGTTGAGATTGTTACTTCACGAGTTAGGTTGCAACTCTATAACCAAATCAACAAAGTTGTTTTGTGATAATCAGATTGCTTTTCATATTGCTTCCAATTTTGTATTCCATGAGAGGACTAAACACATATAGGTGGATTGTCACTTTGTGAGAGAAAAGGTGCAAGATAAGACGATTGAAACCCCGCACATTTGCAATGAAAATCAATTAGCAGATATCTTTACTAAGGCTTTGTTGAAAGGTGTGTTTCACGAGATGGTGAACAAATTGATCTCCGATGATCTCTTCGGTCCAACTTGAGGAGGAGTATTGACGGAATTAGGCTCCTATTCTTGGAAAAGATATGAGAATATTTTATTTTCTATGAAATGTGAATAATGTATTTCATATTTCTGCATTATGATTTCGTGAATATTTTTTCCTTTGTGGTTATTTGTTTCATTAATTGTGGCAACCTTATTATGTACATATAGATAGTAATTGCAGACCATCTATCACATCACAAAAAGAAAACGTTTGAGATTTTTATCCGAGGACGTAGGCATATTGTCGAACCTTGTTAAATTTTTGTCTTCAATTTTCCTTTGTTTGTTTTTCAACACCGTTCTCCCTCTCTCCGCCAAACGTTCTTCGCCATCCCCGGATACGATCAACACCAAACAGTAACCATTATATCTCGTCGACGGGGGCTTTGAATACCTTAGTACCCCTAACAACGGCCACCATCTCTCAGTCTAAACAAGATCAGTGACCCCCCCCCCCCCCCCCCCTCTCTCTCTCTCTCTCTCTCTCTCTCTCTCTCTCTCTCTCAATATGGATCTAGCTTCGTCATTGGCTTCCCTCTTTGACGAGATGTCGCCTCACCGACATTAGTCCCTTAAAGTCTCTTTGGAGAGATCTGATGGCGTTGTGACGCTTGGGCCACAAGGTCGGAAGTGGTATCTTTGAGAGAGAAGAGAGGACATTGGCAACTTTCGGTGGAACCACCGTGGTGGTGAGGTGGTAAGGCGGCGTTATGACAGGTCCAAGACATGGTGGCCAGTCAAGAGATTTACGGAGAAAGCGAGGTGAGAGGTAGGTTAGCATTTGGCCTCTTAATTATGTCAATTATCATATATACTCCTTATACTTTTTTTAAGCCATTAAAGGTCTCAAACTTACCCATTATAACGTAGAATACCTTTAATTTCTTTTTCATAACACCAAAAAATCCAAACTTATATATATATATATATATGACATATATATTTTTATTTCAGTTATATATAAGGTATATTTATAAGTTCGGAATTTTTTATAACATAGAAAAAGTTTGAGATATTTCTGTTGTAGTGAGAAAATTTTATAATTTTTAATGACACATAAAAATTTAAAGCATTTATGTCTTAATGAATATAGTTTGAAGTTTAATATGATATTAATCCTATGCATCGCCGTGCGTTAATTTCTCATTGTAGAGCTCAAACCTACCCGATGTTTTGCCACTAAGGAAGGCTATCTCGCTGCACTAAGCTTAAGCTGTGAAAATTAGTCGACAAACAAGGCATGGCCATAGAATATTACACCCAATGGTTTTGTTTTTGCCCCGGCCAAAATAAATTAGGGGTTGGTACTCCTTAATATACGCAATGATAATAATAAGTAAAGCTATTCTCCAAGACAAAGTACAGCCGGCCTCCATCCGAGACTCCATGAACTCTTGTCTCGATGCTCTGCAAAAAGTATCATTTTTTATGGACAGAAATTCTGGAATCCAGATTGATGGGCTCTTCCTTTAATCATTTGTCGCTTTTAAATAATTATTTTCTTTTTACGAGAATACAATATGTATATTTAAACTAGAGGTGAAGATAACAAAAGGAAAAGAATTAGGAGGGGACGTCTAGACTTTGCTGAGCATCTGCCCTTTAGTCCTCCTGCCTTTCAAGTGAATATCAGGAGAGAATATAACGTGACAAGAACCAACGCAATGTCATATCAGATTTCGGTGATACGAATATTGAAAAACTGCAATTTATGGTATTAATCAATGTTTGTACTAAATTGTTGTGAAGGGAATAAAGGAATCGCCTTGCTTTATTAGGAAAAAAGGAAGCTTTTCTTTTGCTTTTTCTAATTTTTTGATTTTCTTTTGAAATTTTCTGTACGTTTTTTGAAGAACTTTAGTTTGCGGCACTCCCATAGCGTAAACCTGTTCAAAGACGAACCCCACGCCGACCAGATATTCTTATATAACCTGCGCACTGTGCTATGTGACAGGTCAACGGGGTATAATGCAATAGTTAAGTGTGTCCTAATCTTATCTTAAAATTTTAAAGCAAGCTATGACGGGGAAAACAACTGAATCATCTCGTTTGTTGCTTTCCAATTGTTCCTCTACTTTATTTTCGAATTAATACCTAAACTTTGCAACATCACACTTGTTTTTTTTTTTTTTTCATTTTCCTACATTAGTACTCATAAGTTATAAAATGCAATATCATTGTCATGGAGGAGGGGCCCTAATAGCCAAGAGATAATACTACACCAAAGTTGAAAAATTAAGAATCATATCGGATGAAATTAAAGTTCAAGAATGATATTAAATAATGAGCAAAAGCCAAAAGACTATAATGCCACCCCTGAAGAAAACTTATTATTACATTTTCCCTTTTGTTCTTTAGGAATGTTGCATGGGATCGGCTTGAGCTCTAGCTAAATTAATTCAGATCGGATAAAAAGGGTTTTTCATGCATTAGTTTTACTTTGCACCGAACAAATCTCTTGTAAAAAGACACTTGATTGGTTGAAAATTTCCATGTTTTAAAAAGATTATAAACGTCGAAATAAACAATTTGCAAAGTTTCAAGAATTAGGCAAGTGATCTGACAATTGATTTTATGGGAATAGGACATGTTACTTTATACTTTATGGCATGAAACATGTATAGCTCAAAAGTGAAACCTTTAGCGATTATCTAATTAATCTCATCAAAAGATGCGAACGTTCAACTTCCTCACACTCCAAAGATACCATAGTTCATAGATTTCTCTTTCTGTTCCTGATGAATGATTACAGAAGAACCACATGTGCGACGTTCGTGCCTAGCCTAAATAGCTACAAAAAAAGGAACTTATGAACCCTAGCCCATCACCACCAGCCATCCTAGGCACTGCCACAATCTTTCCTCACCTTTTGCTGGGGCTAAGGCCGGTCAGACTTAATTATAATATAGCTAACTTTAATCATTGTATAAACAAAGGAGCAGCATCATCATCGCCCCTTTATCGTGGTTCGCACCTCCACTCGGGTTATGTCAATGGAATCTCCTTTCCTCTGCGACCTCAAACTGCTATTAGCCCCAGTTATATGCGCGACATATGTTCAACCAGCTTTGGCGCAACATGAACGAAGTCCACGAAATATAATTAAAGGGATCGAACGAAATCGAAGTAAAGAGAGCATTTTATCATAAATGTGTGTTGGATCATGATGCGTGCGGGTGTTGTTTTGCATGGGGAATAATTTATGAACTCCGTTTTGTTCTTCTTCTTAACTTTTTGTAATGGTCGATGCTGCACGAGTATAGTATCGCGAGTTATATTCTACTTTTCTTCCTCGCCCACTGAAAAAGGCGTCACCAGCTTTAATTTAAGTAGATTCTGAATGATATACTTGATCTGATCGTGGATGGTTACTTCGGGTTCTATCATTAAAGTGTTGCTTTTTTCCCATTAAAGAAAGGAACAGAAATTCTTCATCGGCATTGAATTTGATCTTCCTAGAATCGAATTGTTAAGAGTTCGATTACGAATCTGTCGAGTTTGTCTTGATTTATAGTCACTAGTTGAGATTTTGATAGCTTAATCCTATGATATAAATACAAGGAAATAGTAGGTTTCTTTAACTAAAAGGGGCTAGTGCTACCACTAGCCCCTGTCCCCTAGGTCCAAAATTTGCTTCTATTTTATAGATAAAAATATCAAGAAGCAATATAGATGTGGTATTTAATAAAAAGGTTTTCCTCGCCTTCTAACCTTAAATTTTGGTCCCGCCTACGGCTTTGAGAAAAGAGTCAGTTCTATTATCATGCTGTATTTGAATCCAACTCACATGCACCGTTCAATACATAAGAGAGAGGATTTCTTCAGTCGCATATGATAATCTCATATCGAAATTGATGTTGTCATCTCCAATTAACGTAAGTTAGTGTAGCCATAACCATGTAAAATATTTCCATCGTACTTGTGTCTTTGCATCTCCATTGTCTGATTTTTGGATTTCATAACACAGTGATCCCATCCATCATGAAATATTATATTGAACCCTTTTTGGGTGGTATTCTAGCGGCGATAAAATATCATGATCGTGGCGAAGTAGGCTGTTGAAGGTGGAGTTCACAAGCAAGGCGTTGTTAATGCTAAATGTAGTAACACGAATGGTAAAAACGAAGTCGAATAGAGACACAACAATGGTGGTGGACAACACGACCAACTATGATAATGGCGAAGTCTGAGTGGGTCTTGACCCCTATGGCGACGGGGAGGCTGTCGATTGTTCGACGATGAAGCGGCAGCCGCGGCAGACGCAAATCAACGCGTCCGAAGACTAGCAACCATGGATGGTTGTGGGTTTGGGTAGGGATATGGATAGTTGTTATTCTTGTATTAGGGCATATAGATTGCCAATCATAAAGTTCCACAGCAGCATCTATTCATAGAATTTTTTGTGTTGCTTTCACAGCTTTCTACATGATGCCTAAGTTTAGAATCAGGAAAAGATCGATGGACACAGTCACTTCTCCGATTCTAAGTTAGATTAGATGGCGTTACTTTAAAGTAAGTAATTTGGCATTCAAATACTTTAGTACTTACGTCTTATCTGAAAATAAAAAGAGAGACTGAATTCATCTTAGTTTTGATCAAATGGACACGCTCTGCCACTGAATTAATAAAGAAAAAGAAAGAATGAGTGAGCTATCTTTGGATTATAGAGTTTGATTCTATAACTAAGTTGTCGTATCTAAGTGTCATTGCCCACCTTAATTATCAAACCTCAATATTGAACAAAAAAGAAATGAAAGGTGAAAGTCATCCATCAAGTGCAGCGAAATGCTGCTGGGGGCATTTGCAGAAAAAGACTTGAAAGATGAGCATTTAGTCTTTAAATAAGGCTTTGTGTTGAAACGGTGGGAAGCACCTTTATAATTTCCCAGGCGGCGTCCCGAACTATACCAAAAGCCATCTTCCTTTTCCATGTGCATACAACACCTTAGGTTAAAACTACATGCAATGTCCTTGTTGCAAGATTGATACTAGGGGCACGTTTGGTAATCATTCTCGTTCTAGAAACATGTGTTTTTTAGAATGAATTTTTTTGAGAAATGGTTATCGTATGAGTTTGTTGGATGAAAAATATGTTTGGTTTTTTGTACAAAATTTATGTCCATAGAACAGAAAAAGAATATAAATGTGTTTGGTAGTTACACAAAAATTCTATCCCTTTAATAGAAAAATAAAAGAAATGTGACAGCCGTGGTGATAACTGGCTGTGGCGACTGGCCATCGGCGGCAACCGGAGACTGGCAGTGGCAATCGACGTGCGATCGACAGCGACGGCGAGCGGCACATGGCCGATGATTGGCGGCAGGCGGTTGACAATTGGCAGCAAGCGGCCAAAGACCAGCGGCGATCGGAGGTGGCAAGAGATAAGAACAAACTATAAAAAAAAATACCTTTATTTTGGTACTATTCATTCTGATCCCAGAAATAGAAAACCAAAAATATTTTGGTTTTTGTTTCTCGTCCTAAACCCATCTTCAATCATTTTTTCATCCCAGGAACAGAATGAGAATGAGAATCTACCAAACAGATTTCTTGTTCCAAACTCATCCGAGGACGAGAAACTGATAATAAGAATGGTTACCAAACATGGCCTAGAAACAATACTATCGATGTAATTAACTTCAGAGAGGAAAAAAAATGAGCATCTATTCTGCTAATAGGATAAATTTCTATACTAAAATCTAATGATGCACGCCTATCATAACCCGAAAAAATTTGCGTGTAGAAACTTTGTTTGTTTTTTTTTTTTTTTTGCCTCTCTGGACAAATTAAAACTCGCGCAACAGAAAGAAATTTTAAGGAAGGAGCAAAGCAATGGTTAATTACTGAAACATTACTAAAACTAGCATTTTGGAGGACCTGCCCACTTCATTCATGGAGATGGGTGGGGAGCATCATCATTGCCGTCTAAGGTACCAACAACAATAATTTTCTCCCAGTTGTGCATCTAAATAATTAGTATGCACTCATGGGATCAAACATATAACATGGCTTAAAGAAATAAGAAAGCTTGGCATCACCTCATATGGCAAAACGATTAACGTGGTTTCTCCACTTTTGAGACTCCGGAACACTTGTTATTGGATGTCACCATCTCTTTACACCGAGCTCTTGGATCAACAAGTTTAGTCTTCGGGGAAATGCCTCTCAACTTTTGATCGACGGGGGGTTTTTTACTTAATCTACTGGATTCAGTCGTGATTTTAGCATATTGAAGGAGAGATCCATTCAGATGTTCGAACCCGGTGTGTACTGTATTGATCACATCGTTCCTGTTTATATCTAGCAACCATGAGCATGTCAACTATTGTCTGGAGATGTTCGAGGCATCATTGCATAGTCAAAAGCGCCGAGTTCAGAGCAAACTGTAAATGAAGAACAGAGAAAATTACCTGGTTTCTGTATCTATGCGAATCTCAGCAACGTGAGCATGTAACCAAATGGGGCATTAAAAGGATGGGAAGCTATTATTTGGTGCCGAGCTATTTGATCCATAATTATTATTTGGTTTTGCACAGATCTACGGCCACGAAAGATATCAAACAATTGCGCTATGCAAGAAAACAAGGTTGGTGCATCGACCTTGAAATTGAAACGAACTTTTCTATGTTCAAAGGTGCAAGCGGCAATTTCTTTTCGGAACAACTGTGTCAATCGACTTTTGCACTCAACTTCCTATTTCATAACGCTTCACGGGCAATAATTTGTGAGATGGTAATCCTCTAATACAAAGGGGTAAACTCTGATGGGGAAATTTAATCACTGATAAAGATGGAGCAGTTGTTTAAAATTTTTTAATACTTTGATGCGTAACAACGATTACAGTTCTTAAGGATATTATTTGCCTCCGTTATTATGGCCATCGAGTTTAAAACAAATATACATTGAGGTAGACCTATCTAATGGGTGGTTCTAGTAGAAAATAGTCCGACCTAAATTGACTAATTTAATCGATTTTTATCTATATCCATGAAAATATAGTTATTCATACCCAACCCAACTCATACTTAATCCGACTCATATTGTAAAAAAACTTTTATATTTAACTCAAATTAGTAAAACTCACACCCATAGTAATGTGAGAGCATAGAGTGAGCTAGCACGGGAGAGCGAGAAGAGATAGTCATATAGGAGGATTGGGTTTAAGTAAGTTGTGAATCCATGTAGTAATCCTATCTTTTTTTTTTTTTGGCTTTATCATTCTAAACACAATTATGACTCATTTATTGAATACAACCAATTCATATGACAACCCAATCCATCAAATATATGTTAATAAATGAGTCTATAATCCATTTTGACAAGTCTACCTCTAGAATATAAAGCAAAGACATTGAGAAACAAGTTCGCAAATTACTCAATTTCTCCCGTGGGATTTTATCTTAAATGTGTCCTTAACCTCATGTATGAAAAGAGAAAATAATAAAGAATATTGTGAAGAAGAGAGAGTTATGACGAAGAGAAGATTTTTGTTCCTCAACATTGTTATGAACAATATATTATTTCATACTATTGACAAACAATCAATCAACAAATCTTTTGAGGATAGGTATTTTATTCGCATCATCACCACGTTTCCTGATCAATCATCACTTCTTTTTATATCCAAGAATCATCTATTTTCATGTCCAATAACCACTTCTTTGCATGATAACAAATTATTTCATTAATCCCCCACTTAGTTTATTATTTATAGTAATTTAATAAAGCCATACATACAAGATTGCATTTGTTAAGATTTGAATCTTGAAGTAATGTAAACAATTTCATTAATGAAATCAATGGTGGATAAGATGTTGAACTATGATTTCTTTTGTTAATCAATTTATTACACATATGTATTTACACACATTAGGTTATAAATTTCCTATACCATAGGACTTTTACGGTTTGTTAGAAGTGGCACCACTTCTTGTGTTCTTACAGGTGAAGTTCATAACTTATTACTTTAAGATTGCCTTGCTAAAAACTTGAATTTCATTAAGAGTGCTTTCTTATACCCATCATCCTAAGTTTCCATAATTACTAACTTTGTGCCCTAGTTATTAATAACTGTCAAGGTACAATAACTCGTTACCCATTAAAATTTGACAAATAGTTTTAGAAATTGTAAAATTGGGTTTCCACTATACTTGACTATTATCAATTGGTCTAAGATCCATTTCTATGGCGATACTACTAACTAAACCTCTCGAGAGTCCCCTAGTGAATGGATTAGCCAAGTTGTTATTTGTCTGAACATAAATTATTGAACTTATTTTATTAGTGACTAATTGTTGAACATAATCATGTCACAAGCCAATGTCTAGATATTCCTATATAATTTATAATATACGGTAGACATTGTGGCCTCACTATCATAATGTAAAATTATGGCCACCATTATTTGTAGTCACAACTTTATATATAATAACAAATTCTATAGCCTATCAACCTTTTTAACTATAATCTATAATGCTTCCCTCATTGGACGAGCTATACATATATTTTTTCTCATGCTAAAGAGACCACGCCATCTGCAAACTTGAAAACTCATCCAGATGTCGACTTGTTGTTACTTGTGCCATTTATCCAACTAGCATCTAATTTTTTTTTTCTCTTACGGCCAGTTGTTTAAAATTCACTTATGCTTCCAATGCATGGTAATATGATTGCTAGTAAATCCAAACAATTTACACAATAAAAGCTATATTCAATCTAGTGCAGTGCATAGTATGCATCAAACTTCTAGTTGCACTAGCATATTCTAATCACGCTAAAGATAACCTGTATTTTTCGTCAATTTCATTGACACATAATATGGTAAATCTGAGTTTTAGTATCACAATGTTGGTATATATTTTTAATCACACTTGACTTAAAATCATAAACCCCATTATTTTAGATCATTTTGATATCTAAAAGTGTATATACTTATTTACCAAAAAAAAGTGTATATAATTCTTCCAAATCTTTCATTTAAAAGGAAAAGATAGATACTTTTTGATTTCATCTACGTCATGCATATTTGTACCTACAATCGGCATACTTATTTTATTAGTATCGTTATGCTTAAACTTACATAATAATCTTATCAAATCAAATTTTATATGCCATTGTTTTAATGCTTGCTTCAAACCATATAATGATTTGTTTACCTTTTTTTTTTTGTCTTTGTTGATGTTGACATCTCGACAAAACACACCTTAATTACAATTTCTCTCACATAATTAGCCTCACGATCCGAGAACCTTATTCAATTCAAGTGTGTTTTATCAAAGTATTTATAATAAGGTTCTCAATCTATTAAGAAGTTCCTTCGATAACCATTCCAAGTTAAAGATAATTCTTAAATAATTGCAGTAACTTGAAGAGATTCAAACTTCAACCATAAGTTCTTTAAGTTAGGTAACATATACTTGAAGTTCATTACTTGCTTAGAAATAGATTTTCAATTGATCATGATGACTTCAAAATGTTCAAAGTAGTAAATCTATACGTACCTTATTTGTTAGTATTGTATTCGATTTCCAAGGCATTTGAAGTGTTTCCTTTATTTGTGTAAAATTGAAAAATTTAATATAAACGATTTCGCATTGAAAATTCTTCTTCAGGACCTAGATTCATCATCATTTTCTGCCATAATGAAGGTGACTTGAGTATATAAATAGAAACATAGTTTCCTTAATACTTATTTGTTAAGATTGCAAGCACTTTATGGAGCCAAGATCTCCATCTCCATGAAAATAATACTTTAAGATTGTTGGAAAAGTTTAATTATTGATTAAGATAGAGTACTAGTTTATAGTTCTTTAATATTTTAATGTGCAATGATGATAAATGTCCTTAAGATATTATTTGCAGTCACAATTGTTTACTGTCTGGTTTAAAACAAATATACTTTTAACCGAAAGCCATAAAGTTTAGGAATATACTTAATTTCTCTCTTTAAATTATATCTTGAATGCCTTGTCATAGTAGTGCGTGAAAAGAGAAAAAAAAGAGTAGAGAATAATGTCAAGAAGATAAGTTTTTTTTTTTCTTGAATAATTGTTATGAACAATATATAATTTGATGCTATTTACCATCAACCGATCAACACATCACGTGGGAATAGGTACCTTGTTCCTACCATCACCACTTTTGATGATGAACGGTCACTTCTCTTCATGCCAATAATCAAGTCTTTCATATCCAACATTCACCTCTTTTTAGGTCCAATAATCACCTATGATAACAAATTGTCTCAACAAAATGATCACCCTCTTCAAATTATTTGACACATTAGACAATTAATTAAAGGGTCCAAATTTGAACACCCATATATCACCTTACTAAAAATGTCCTCACACGTTAGAAGAAAAAATCACAAATGCTTATTGACTCAAAAAGATTTTGTTGGATAACTACCAATTGTTCTAAAAATTTAATCTATTATACTAATGAGTAGTTTAAGATTTAAATATTCTTACACTTTCCTTCACACATTAGTTGACTTTAGCCTAGGATCAAAACATGGAAATATATACTTGAGGAGGTAAATAGAGGTCTAAACATATTTCATTATGACCTTCTACTCTCATACCAACTTTGGGAGCACACAATAGATATCCAATGTAGTCACTTAAGAGAGTTTGTCAAGCATGAGTCTAAATCCGAGCCCATCAATATATCCAATTAAATCTATGTTCACTCAAAAGCTTAAGCAAATTAGTTCAGGCAAACTATGATATATTAATTTCTTCACACAAGATCAATTATTTGATATGAGACTTCCTAACATAAGTCAGACTAGCTTAACAATTTTCCCTTCACATTAGAGCTCGCCGATAGGGTTGCTCTCTCTTAATTTATGTATTCTTATGTATCAACTTATCTTTAATTGAATCTTTATTTGCACCATGTGAGGCCCGCAACAATAACAATATTGACCTTCATCACTTATCTTCCTTTGGACAAACCCAAATGTTAACATTAGGACCCCATTGTTACACCATAACGCCCACCTTTAATCCTAATCCTTTTCTCTGGATTGAACAACAAAAGCTGCTCAAAAATTGCGTTAGTTACGAGATCCCTTTCTTGAGGCATTCACTAAACATTGCCACATATTGTGGAAGTGGCTACCAATTAATAATCGGCGTTGATACCATTTGAGATTTTATAGAATCACTATCAATTATTTTAAAAGATTAAATTGTTAAATGAAAATGTGATTTAATATTTACACTATCTAACATTTCCTTTCACAAGTGGGCTGTACTGTAGCCTTAACTTAAAACTTGATAGGAGCTTGAAAGACTTAAACTTGAGACCTTGTGCTCTAGTACATTTGTTGGAAATGTAGAGTAAAAGCCCGAAACTTTCATTTGGGGAGATCGCCATGTTCAAGCCTACAACCTATTCAGTTGAAACAACATTCACTCAAAAGTTTAAACCAAAAAGTTATGAGTCAAACTATGATATATTAACTACTCACACCATATAAATTCCTTGATGTGGGACTTTTTAATATTATTCACACTAGCTCAACAATTTTCCCTTTGCATGTGCGCTCAGTGTTAGGCTTGCTCTACTATATTCATTTGCATCAATTCATCTCAAATTAAATCCTCACTTGATTGTTTGTGAGGATTGTAACAATAGCAATATTGGCCTTAATCACAACTCTTTCTTTGGAGCAACCCCAAAAGTGCTATTTGGACCACAATACTATGCCATAATGTTCACCTTCATCCCTAATCTCTTATAGACTGAACCATGAAGGTTGCTTGGAAATTGTGTTGGTTACGAGATTCCTTTCTTGATATATTTATTCAACATCACTACACTACTTGAGAGTGGCCACTAATCAGTCATTAGCTTTGATATCATTTGAAATTTTATGAGATTAGTATCGATTGTTTTAAAAACTTAAATTATTAGATGAAGACGTTGTTTAATTTTAAATAATTTAACTTCAAATATTCTGACATTTCCCTAATGCATAAATTGGACTTTGATCTTAGTTTACGGCATGAAGATATGTACTTGAAGAGGCAAATAAAATTTTAGAAAGATTTGAATTTTAGACTTATTACACCGGTACCATCTTTTGAAAGCATGTAGGAAAAGCCACATACTTCCATTTGGGAGATCTCCGAAAGAGAGGTCAAATTTGAGTCTATCAACATATCAAGTTGGACCCACTTCACTCAAAAGTTTTTGCCAATAAGTTATATGTTAACTATGATATATTAAGTGATTCACACTATGTCAATTATTTAATGTGAGATTGTGAGACTTCTAACTCAAGTCACACCAACTCGACAATCTTTCTTCATATGTAAGCTTAGTGTTAGGCTTGCTCTTTCTTAAGGCAAGTACTCTTTTACCTTAATCTATCTCAAATTGAAGCTCCACTTTGTTGCGTCTAAGGACTGCAACAATAGCAGTATTGACCTTCATCATTGCTCTTCCTTCAGACTGAACCATGAACATTGCCATCGTGACCTCAATGCTATACCACAATGCCACCCTTTAGTCTGGTCTCTTTCTCTATACTGAACCTTGAAGGCTGCTAAAAAATTACATTAAAATCATATTGGTTATGATATTCATTCCTTGAGAAATTCACTTAATGTCACTATACTTATTGAAAACCAATCAACTATCAACTCTGGTTGCATTTGGGATTTTATGATATCACTATAAACTATTCTAAATGTTTATTCTATTTAGATGAATGCATAGTTTAATATTTATATATTTTAATAGAATCTTGATCCCAAACTCCTTTCTCTCTTCTCCCTCTCTGATTTGCACGTGTATAGATAGACAAACGCCTTTCAAACCAATATGCTTGGGAGGAAGTTCATCCTCAGGTGACCTTTGACCTAGATCTGGGTCTTGTATCAGTGCTCACGACCTCGATAGCAGAGAGAGAGAGAGAGAGAGAGAGAGAGAGAGAGAGAGAGAGAGAGAGAGAGAGAGAGAGAGAGGTGAGCGCATACTGTGATGCAACATGTACAGGTGGAAAAACGAAAAGAGAAATGGACAAAAAAAAGAAGGAAGAGTACTTTTTAACGGAAATTCAAGATGCTATTATGTCTCCTCTCACCGGAATGATTTTAAGATGTAAATTTCGGGCTCTCGATTTTGAAAACCTCAACATGCTTTTGTTTCTATATTTTGATCAAATGAAATATCCAAACTTTATCGCCCGGATAATCTGCACGGGTAACACAACCCACCGTGTCCAAGTACATTCCTTAAGGGCCTACACGATGCCACTAATTTTTATTCCATAATATTTTTTCTATTGCAGAATTCATTGTAGAACATAAATCTGTTTGGTAGGAAATTTTTTTCGCAAAAATAGATTTGGGAAGAAATGAGATAGAAAATTCATGATTTATCTTCCAAAATGAGAAATCAAGAAATTGTTTCTCTCTTACCCAATTCCCCCAAAGTCCACCATTGTTGATTACCACTGCCGATTGCTACCGCAATTGGTCGAATGCTGCCGACTGGCCGATCACCATCACCGTCCAAAAGGAAAAATATAAATTCGTTATCAAACAAATTTCGATTTTTGAAATGAATTTTTTTTGGGTAAATTTTGATATGAAAATTGTTTGTCTTTATCAAACACATTTTTTTCCTCAAAATAGAAATAAAAAAAATCGATTTCTGACTAGAAATTAAATCATACAAGCCATAAGTTTCTTTCAATAGAGTGGCGGGTGTGGTCCCCAAAATTAAGGTAAAACCGTGATTTAAATACATAATTTGTTAGATTTAAACCAACTATTCAAGTACTCAACTAACTTTTTTAGATTAACAATTAAAAGAAATTATTGAGCGACATGTTCTAACTTGATTCACATGCTCGCAGAATCTATAGCACCACCATATATATAAGTATGTAGTCCATCCAGAAAGTCATTGCTCAAGCTTTGGAGGATTTGAACTCGAGTTTAATATGGCAACTCAAGTAAGAATATAGTCAACCCCCCAACATAAAGTCGACATGGAATATAAACCGTCGAGTCATTCCACTCTTGGCACTTGCGAGAGAGAGAGAGAGAGAGAGAGAGAGAGAGAGAGATGTCAAACACGAAAATGCAAAAGTTGCTAACATCAAGATAAGGTGAGTATAAATTGCTTTTTCGTGAAGAGATAAAAGAGTATAAGCTATAGTAAATACTTCATGTGTGGAAGAAGAATAACTTTAAAGGCACTCCCAGTACAATGATGTGGGAACCCACCAAAGATTGGCCTTCACCACACACGAACGCAGAGGAGAAATCCTCGTCTCGCTCACTACTATATATCTGCATCGTGCCCTCCAATTCACTTTGGGGAAGTGACACAACACAAACCACACCCAAAGAAACACGCACTCGCACAAACACCAACCCACGAAAAGTAACTCCTTAACTTCTCTCTCTCTCTCTTCACTTCCCGCAACAGAGGCACATATCACCCCCAGCTCGTGATCATTATCAAGAACTCAACCAGAATCCCACCACTTCTCCCTTTTGCTCATGCCCCTCCCTTGCACGGCTCTAGAGCCAGCGTATTGCGACACTACCACCGCGGCAGAGGCAGCGGCAGCTACGACACAAGATCAGATGGACATGTCTAGGCCGCCTTGCAACAGCAGCGAAGCAGTCCTCGCTTACCCAGTTCAAGCCGGTTCTCAGTCCCTTATACAAGTGACCTTGTATCCCATAACTTTAAAGGTCTCTCTCTCCCTCTTCCTTCAACTGCTACTATTTTAGAGTTTTTATTCTGCCGACCGTCAGTGTCGACGCCGCGTGGCTGTTGTTGAACATAGTCACGCTTTTAAGTTCCAATCGAACTAGCACCAATTTTGGTTTCCTTGTATAGTTAACTACATGATTCATTGAACGTACGATACATCTTCCTTATGATCCTTGCTTTGGAAAATTTTTTAAATAAAAAAACATGATTGCAGTTCGAGGAGGTGGTTTACAAGGTGAAATTGGACCAACAGCAAACCTGCTGGGGTGGCACATGGAGCACCAGTTCAAGAGAGAAGACCATCCTCAACGGTGTGAGCGGTGTGGTCTGCCCTGGGGAGATACTTGCGATGCTGGGGCCATCAGGCAGCGGTAAAACCACCCTACTAACGGCCCTTGGTGGCCGCCTTGGCGGCAAGCTGTCTGGCAAGATCACATACAACGGCCAGCCTTTCTCTGGGGCTGTGAAAAGGCGGACAGGGTTTGTGGCCCAGGACGATGTTCTCTATCCTCACCTCACCGTGACCGAGACACTCCTGTTCACAGCGCTCCTCCGGCTTCCGAGCACCCTAGCACTGGCCGAGAAGCTCCGCCACGTCGAAAGCGTCATCACTGAGCTTGGGCTGACCCGGTGCCAGCACAGCATGATAGGCGGGCCACTGTTCCGGGGGATATCCGGTGGAGAGAAGAAGAGGGTGAGCATAGGCCAAGAGATGCTGATCAATCCCAGTCTGCTGCTGCTCGATGAGCCGACATCAGGGTTGGACTCAACCACGGCACAGAGGATCCTGACCACTGTGAAGCGGTTGGCTGGCGGCGGCAGGACGGTGGTCACCACCATCCACCAGCCATCGAGCCGACTCTACCACATGTTCGACAAAGTAGTGCTGCTCTCTGAAGGAAGCCCCATTTACTATGGACCCGCATCTGCAGCCTTGGACTACTTCTCATCCATTGGGTTCACCACATCCATGACTGTGAATCCAGCTGATCTTTTGCTTGATCTTGCCAACGGTAATTACATGAACATCTACATAGCTTTGGTGGTTTTTATTTTCTTTCTATGCTTGAGGCAATAATTTGAAGTTGATCAGAACTGCATTCAGTCAGTTCACTTTATGTTCATGAATTAATATTTTATAGGATTATTGTCAATCTCTCTTCATATTCGTCGCAAAAATTTTGACAGAGATGACGCAGCCGGGACTATTGGTGCTCAAAAGTGTCACTTTGTGCAAATGGAGTAAAATGTGACCCTACCTTTCAAAACTTTCCTTTGTGCTATATGCAAAAGATTTTGCTCTTTAAGCTCCAAACTGAATAAAAGCAGTCATAAATTGCCCCTCAACCTTCCACCAGGATGAAAGGGCCAAATGAAATGCGACCTTAACACATGATTATAGTGTTAATGATGACCACGTGTTTCTATAACCGCTCGTACATCATACATCGCATGCACAAGTACCCACAAGTAGCTTTTGCATATCATGATCATGTCATG
This sequence comes from Melaleuca quinquenervia, assembly GCA_030064385.1. Lineage (NCBI taxonomy): Eukaryota > Viridiplantae > Streptophyta > Magnoliopsida > Myrtales > Myrtaceae > Melaleuca > Melaleuca quinquenervia. The sequence goes on along the minus strand of CM057721.1, from coordinate 11,198,166 downwards.
TGTCGATTGAATCTTTATAGAGATTAACATATTGCTCAGGCCTTATCATCTTGAAAATATCAAAGAAACCAATAGGGATACCTTTCTTTTCATTTTTTTTTTTGTTTTTATGAGTTTGAAATTGAAGTTGTTGGAAATTCGCAGGAATTGCTCCCGACTCGATGCACGCGATTGAGCACAGTGAGACTACGGAGCAAGAGAAGAAATTGGTGAGGGAATCTCTTATTTCTGCTTATGACAAGAATATATCCGCGAGATTAAAGTCAGAGCTGTGTTCATCGGATATCATTAACTACAACGCTTTTACAAAAGGTTAGTTGAATTGAACTCCGCTCCTCGCATATCTATGTCCTAAAATTTTTATATACATCTGCACATCACAGCATGTCGATGCCTTGCAGTCATCAACCAAAGTTTAATAGAAATTTGATTGAATTGCCCTTTTTTCCATACCATGCCTCTCGTCGAGCCCTTAAGATGATGAAATCTTGCAGGACAAGAGAAGAAGACAGAGCAATGGTGCAACAGTTGGTGGCATCAGTTCAAAGTGCTGCTTCAGAGGGGGCTGAGAGAGAGGAGATTTGAATCCTTCAACAGGCTGAGAATCTTCCAAGTGATAAGCGTTGCGGTGCTTGGTGGACTCCTCTGGTGGCATACCCCAGCATCTCATATAGCTGATCGCGTAAGAATTTTCCTTTTTCCCCAACGTTAAGTCTATCCCAGTAGTTCATGACAGCAACTTGACCTTGCTAATCTCTAAACTCGAGATATCACCGAAAGAAAGTGCATAACCCAGTGACCTTTTATGCTGACTGTTGTGCCTTGTACATTCTGCTTTGTTTTGACGCTCAGTCCTAACTCCCATGTCCTTTTCTGAAAGAACTTTCCAAACTAACGTACCGCCACGGAGTTCATCACGCTTGATGATAAAAATAATGCCTGGAGGACTATGAAAAACTCACACTAGCTAGATATAATTAGGAGGACAAGAAACAATATTGCAGAATACAGTTTGATTTCTCCCTGATTATATTGAGTCAAGCAACAATTCCAAACAAAACAGAACAAAGCAAACTAGTTCAGCTTTTCACATCTGCAATTGTGCACCGCAGTACATGTAAAACATCATACTTATATGATCGTCATGTATTGTTAAATATATAATTTTAAATATAAATTCTCGCTCTTGGATTCAATTTGATTTTTCAGTTTGAGCTAAACTAATAGAGGAAGCAACTGCAATCTGAGATAGTTGCTAAAATAGTTCTGCTTTTATTATTGCAGATTGCCTTGCTCTTCTTCTTCTCAGTGTTCTGGGGCTTCTATCCACTCTACAATGCAGTCTTCACATTCCCTCAAGAAAGAAGAATGCTCTTGAAAGAACGGTCGTCAGGAATGTACCGCCTCTCGTCCTACTTCCTTGCGCGGACTGTTGGTGACCTGCCTCTTGAGCTCGCCCTCCCAACCGCTTTCGTCGTCATCATCTACTGGATGGGCGGGCTCAAGCCCGACCCAGCCACTTTTATTCTCTCCTTGCTCATTGTCCTGTACAGCGTCCTGGTGTCGCAGTCGCTTGGATTGGCCTTCGGTGCAATCCTCATGGACGTAAAGCAAGCCACGACGTTGGCCTCAGTAACGACTCTCGTCTTCTTGATCGCTGGCGGATACTACATTCAGCAGATACCCCCATTCATTGAGTGGCTCAAGTACTTGAGCTACAGCTACTATTGTTACAAGCTCCTTCTCGGGGTTCAGTACACCAGTGACGATGTCTACGAGTGTACGAAAGGGGAGCTTTGCCGCGTCGGAGATTTTCCAGCAGTCAAAGCCGTGGGGCTCAACAATTTGTGGTTGGATGTGCTTATCATGGCCTCCATGTTGGTCGGTTACCGACTGATGGCATATGTTGCGCTGCAAAGGGTCTTGAGGTAATACATACCGACGGAGGCTCGCTTTGCTTTGCTGAAGAAACGGCCTTTGAAGAGTTTTTCGACCTTCTTGATCCGAGGAATAATGTTATCAATGAAATTGTCGATTGCGCATGCAAATTTTGACGAGGTTCCTTCTCATGAATTGGATGCGCCACCCCCTTCTATCGGTGGTTGGCTAGACGACACTTGGAAAATTCTGATCTTCGAATCATCTGAATAATATTATTCTGTATAATTTGAATATGCGATAGCATTTTGTAGGATCAGATCGACATTACATAGAGAGCCACCAGATTCCGAAGACCACTTTGTTTTTCAGTTGTAAGTGCATTGGCAGCTAAAGAGACAGACCACTATGATCTGGTGATTAACAAAAAGAAATGCATGATAGTGACCCACATAATGTAAGATCCAGGAGAGAGTGGATGAGTGGCTTCATCATCTAATCCCTTAATTAATTAAAGAAAAGATGGCGAGATTAGTGAGTCGATAGTGCTTCATTTCAATGGTCAAAAAAGTGTCCTGACCTTCTAGTGTAAATTGATCAGGCAGATTGCAGTCCTTCTACTATTCTCCTTCCAATTATTGATGGACTTGACATGCTGTGAGAAAAAATTAAAGCGAAGGTCCATGGATAAGACCGATCATCAGTTTCAAAAGAAAGGATCAAACTAACTCCGATTCTTGATGGGAAGAAAGGAATCTCTACTTTGTTCCATATTGGGTAGCGAGCAAAGAGTAATGAAAGATGAAAGGCCGAAGCATCTGATTCTGGAACCAAGAAAGAGGAAGCAAAGCACATTCGCAAATAGTCTCACCATAAGCAATAGGAGTTCCTTTTCTTTCCTGAGAATAATGATGGGATATCAAGATGGGGTTAACGTTTTCTTGCTAGTCAAAAAGAGTTCTCCGTGTTGGCAAACTATACATCACCCACGTGAGAATGTTCAGAAGGCTGCAGATCTAACCCGAACATCACTGCAACTGGGGGAAAGGATCCTCTCCACTTAGTGCAGGGACGATCTTTCATCTGCACCACTCAAATCCGCTTGCCCCTCATGCATGAAAACCCTCCCCCTCTCATTGACGGCTGAGATTATACGGAAGGATCCGGATCCGCAACTGGGCTAGCGGATCGCCCTCACCTCATCACGACGCAAGTGGGGAGCCCAAGACCGGCAAAACACCGGTTAGACTCGTCCCCCGCAGGTCTCAACCGAGGTCTTCCGAGACCAATTACATACAGGATAATCCAACATGTGGTTTCAGCTTAAGGATCAAAAGTCTTGGACCACTTGACCAGCCCGCCGTGATAAGATGGGATCAGTGTCATTAACACAAAAGACAATGGGACAGACCGTTGATGGGTATTAAGATAATGTTGGTTTTGTTTGTATTATTCATTCGACACCCAATTAGAGAGAAAGACAGTGGGAGGTGAGAGAGGAGGCCCACGTTGGCGTGGGAATGTGGGGGGATTAGTTGGAGCTTGAAGGCCCATGCAAGCCAAGATTTGACACCAGAGTAAAAATCCAATGTCGATCCCCACGTCAATCCCAACTAGTAGTGTTAGTAGGAGTTCTCAGTGCACTTCCCCATCGGATCAAACAAAGGGCAATGGATCCTCCAAATAATTTCGAAAACGACACAATGTCTGCGTACTTGCTTGTCTTTTTCCCCCATCGTTGGGAGGCGGTGGATTTGCCTCTTTTCTTTTTTTCTTCTTTATCGTTTGTCCAAGGCCCATTGGGACATCTTACTTGCTTCATTCCAAAGTAATAATTGTCGCATCTGATTTCAAGTTCTTATCCGATTTCAGCATCTCAACAGTCTTCGAAAGTATCGACAATTTGCATTTGAAGTTATTGAGGATTTTGTTGCGCTTGGTCAGGAATCGAACCGACCTTTTTTTCACGCAGAAAAGGAAATTCCTACATGATTTTGAATCACGAAAGACGTTCGTATTATTAACAATACGATCCTGAAGCTTTCTGATTTGCGAAAAACAATTGTAGCATCTGATTTCAAGTTCTTATTCGATAATTCAGCATCTCAAGAGTCGTCGAAAGTATTGGCTATTTACATTTGAAGTTATTGAGGATTTTGTTGTGCTTTTTCAGGAATCGAACCGTCCTTTTCTTTTCACGTTGAAAAGGAGATTCCAACATGATTTCGGACCATGAAACTTTCTGCAAATACTCTCTTTCGGACTAACTAAAAACTCAGCTATTTTTATGTGGTCATGCAACCGCTATAGAGATGATCAGTGATTAGGATATAGTCGAGGTTAGGCCTTTCGATAGACCTAATTTGTTTCCCACGTCCACCCATAAAAGTTTCAAATTTTCGAACCTGATTTTGTAATTAAATAGTCATGTCCGAGCCTGCCTAAAAGCACCTTCCTTTCTCTGTGTCTCTAATAACTTAATTCCTTTCTTTTTTCTAACCCCAAGAGACAAAGTCCGATTGACCTTCCATTCCGTTTCTTGGCGAGGACTCCACGCCCTTGCTTGAGCAATGCAGGAGGCATTCAGCCCATAGTCACGGTTGGTGCATAAATCACTCTTTTAACTTCTATCGTTTATCTATCAGTTGCTTTCTCCAAATCATGCATAATTGAGTTGACATACCATGGTCTTCCATATTTTGAGCCAGATAGTTGCAAACGAAATGAAAAATGCAAGTTTCGGACAATATTGAATAGAAAGATAATCAATGATTGCATTAAACCATCAAATAAAGCTGTGAAGTTTCATTCTGAACCAGCTAAATTGGCCTTGTGCTTCTGCCAATTTTTCGGTTTCTCTATGGTTACTCGTTGATGGAAAATTACAAATACGGGTTTGAAATTGGGCCATTTTTTTTTTCATAAAAGGGGTAAACTGAATTTTATTTCAAATGAGCGCCAAAAGTGATCAAATCCGACTCAAATAAAGGCCTAATTTACCATCTAGCTGATACATGCGTGTCACGTGATTTTTCCGACTGCCAAAGTAGGTGCACTTTTGTTCCCCCTCCCCCCCCCCAAAAAAAAAAAAAAGATCTAGTTAAGTTCCCAAAAATAAAGAAAACCTCAAGACTGCTTCTTTGTTCCTTCTTCCTTGTTCCTTTTTGCCCATTCTTCGTTTCTTTCCAGAGCAGAAGACGACGATCGAGAACACCCACCTCCGTAACGACACTATCTTAGCCAGACACTAACATAAAACCAACGGCCTCGATTTTCCATCACCTTTCCCTACGTCTGTGATTCTCTTCAATTTCCACGGATGTTCTTGGCTCGGCGATTGGACTACATACACCTTCTTTCCCGAGTTGGCTCATGAATTTTTCGATTCTCCGTCTCGCTCTTTGATTGTCCGTCCTCTTCGTGGATTTTGTCTGCATAATCATTATGCTCTGTTGAGAAGAAAATGACGGATGGTAACTGGTGGCACATACAAGAATCACAGCACACAGAGAAAGTAAAACAGAGGAGAAATATATGTTTTATTGCATTCTCTCAAACTTCAGACTTCATTTGATACAACCTATTTTTATAAGTAAAACATCAATGGAAATAGCTAAAACATTGCCAATAAAATAGCAGCAAAAAAGACTCGCTAAAGTGCAGCAACGTGATGCAACAAACTCATGAAAAATAGCAACATAACCACTTTCTAGCTTATTGACTAATTCAAAACTCAAACATTGACTCATTCAAATATTGACTCATTCAACACCCTCCCTTAAACTGACCTTGTAGACAAATCAGTTTAAAGGAGCAGGAATTAACCCTCGCTTAATATGGAGCATCCAATGAACAAACACCAACAAGGTCATGTAACTTTTGAAATGTCGCAATTTTAAGGGGTTTTGTGAACAAATCAGCAACTCAGTCTTCACTTTTGCAGAAAACAAGATCAATTACATCATCTTTTGTAAGATCCCTCAAGAAATGGTACTTCACATCTATGTGCTTGCTTCTCCCATATAAGACTGGATTCTTTGACAATTTAATGGCTGAAGTGTTGTCACAAAAAATTATTGTTACTTCATTCTGTTCGAATTGAAGTTGTCCAAGAATACTTCTCAACCAAATAGTTTGACAAGCACTTGAAGTGGTAGCTACAAGTTTAGCTTCAGTTGTTGATAGAGTAATAATTGGCTACTTCTTTGAAGACCATGAATGTCAAGACACACCACGCCCTGTCCTTTGGCATGCGATAGTTCCCGATTTCTTTCTCTTCTAGCCAATTTAATTGCGATATCCTAGGTAGGTTGCTGGCATTCTCAAACATCAAAGTTACAACAAGCGGAAGCAATATAATAACTCACCCTTACAACCCTTCAAATCAGTGCATAAAATAACACCTCAATAATTACAACCACTTGTTTATGAACAAATAAATATAATTAACTCCAAAGACCTCAATATAAACCTAGGAGGGGTTCACAACTCGCATTATTTCTTCCTCCATCGATCCCATCTCGATCTATTGTTGCTCGATCAGCTCCTCCTCTGGCTCCAGGTTTGAATCCTGCAACGAATCTGTGGTGGGGTGAGATATGAGGATATCTCAGTGAGGGAACCTTAACCCAAAACAAGAAACACCACTGTCTTAGGGTTCCTATCGCGTCTCACCCTTCAAATATCATAAATCTATCACCTTGAAATTAATCAATTCCTATGCCATCATCTTCTTGACTAATCCCACATTGAGTCTCAAATTCTGACCACATTGTCAGATCATTCACCATCATGACTAAACTTGTTAGTCAACCGATCTCTGACCAGGACTCGGCTCAAAGCCATTCGATTCGTCACCTTGTGACCATAATCAACAAAAAAAAAACTTCCAATCGGTAACCAGTGCTACCATAACTGCTGACCAGCCCTCAATTGACTTGAGTTCCATATGAATCCGTCCTTTTATCATGCCATCCATCACCAGTCTCTCTCTTGGCTAATCAAATTTACCTATGAGTCAATCGGTCTATGACAGAGACTTGGCACTAAGCCAAGCAAGGCCAACCCCAATAATCACATACATCATAAATAAATAAATTGTGTGGTAATTAAATTATTAAGACCGTCCATAACCGGTCTGAGACATAACTAAACCTTCTTGGCTCGTCGTCCTTTTCCATATTCAATAGTCCCAATTGCCAACTCACCGTCAAATTGGCTTATTGACCAACCATTCATTCACATATTGTCACCAAGTCTATTCACATATGATCCATTCAATTTGCCAATTCCATGGCACAACATATCAAACCACAGTTGGCTCAAGTCATCCCATCAACCGATAACTAGGTCCATTGCCCTATTTCCTCAACTAAAAGCCAAAATCAAAGCGAACTAAGGTCAACGACCACTTCAGTCGACTTGCGAGATCGAAACGGCTCATCACAGTCCTGTCGACACCCAATTGGATCTTGTTGACTTTCAATTTGATTAGGGTATGTCGGCTCCTCAATCAGCCAAATAAATAATAAATAAATATAATAATATCCAATAATCCGTAATAAATTTTCATCATCATTTTTGCAGCTGCCTCCAACTACGGTCTAGTTGACCCTTAACCCTTGACTAGACCCCTTGGGCACATAATCGACCTATTCTATTGACATGATTGAACATTTCATTCACCATAGACAATTAACCCTAATGGTCCTACTAAAACATCACCTTGCCATCAACTATAATCTCGTCAAACTCTTATCGAACTCATTCGATGTCCAGCCATTATTTAAGACTCCTTAGCTGCAATCCATCTAGTCACCTAATCAAGCCACCCATTGAATCCTATTAACCTCAAACTAGCGATTAGGGCTCACAATCCACCTAATCGATCCAATTCATTGCCACATGCTAGTATAATATGCGGCCCTTAATGGACCTAAACGTCTAATCACAAAGCTCGACCATCCAATTGGTTCTAATAATTCTCCTCATCTAATAATCACGTAGTTAAACCATTCAATGTCTTTCAATTAGGCTCACAGGCCTCCTAACCGATCTCTCTGTCACCTCATCACCGGTATTATATACTCGGCCATACTCGGCCCCATTCATCTAAACACACAATTATGACATCCAACTATTTCATCGAACTCATCCATTCATTCTTTAGAAGTCTACTAAAGTAATAGCATGCCTAATAGAAAGTTAAAGTCCACTCACCTAATTTTTCTCGCGAATCGGCGGTCCCCCACAACCCGATCCTTGCACTTCCGATCGCATTCGGGCTCGGTGTGGCTTTCAAATCCTCGATCTGACACCATGGATGGGATAGGCGAGGTCCAGAACATCTTATGGACAATTCAAGCAGCTTCGGCGACTCTCCAACACCGGCAAGGCTCCGACGAACCTCCAGCGAGGCTCCCGAAGCTGGCCCATGGCCATGGTAGACTGGCTGGGCCCACGAGTGAAGCAACGAGGCCCACCGGTAAGCCCAACAGCTCCAGCAAGGCCCAAACAAGCTAGTTTGGCCTGAACTCGGTTAGGTGGTGCTATTCATGGCTCAAAAACAGTGGGCAGTGGTCCAACGATGGCTGAGGTTGGTCCTGGGTGGCTCTGGGGATCTGGACGACTCATGGGTGGTGCTAAGGGTGGCCGAACGGTGCTGGAACGGCGACAGCGAGCTCGGATAGCTACGAGTCTGATTAGGGCACGAATCGGTTCGAGCCTCGATTCTCCTTATCTGACCAAAATCAATCAAATTTAAGGGCTAAGCTTGACTCACGAGGGTCTCACGAGTCTATCGAGACCAACGACAAGGGGTGGACTTCGCCAGAACAGTCAATTGGCCAGATCTAGCTCCGACGACTCATTTTAGGGCAAAACGAAGTTCAAACATGAAATCACCCAAACTAGACAAAATCGATTGGAACAAAAGCCATAACTAGGGTTTAAGGTTACCCACCAATTGATTGGAAGCAATGGTGTGGCTCGAGGGTGGCTGGAATGGCCAAACGCCGATAGAGTCCACTGCTGGAAAACATAGGGAAATTCTGATTGTGGGGGCTCTTGTCAAGGGCTGCCGATGGCGATTCAAGCCGAGTGGGCGGAGGCGGTTGGCTAGGTCATGTAGCCGCATTGTGAACTTCCCAATGACACCAAGGCCGAGTCCATCGAAGCTCTGAGCTGGGAGAAAGGGGCGTCAAAGGGGAGGAGCTCACTCGAGTACAGTGGTAAGGGCAGCTCGCATGAGGGGAAGAAGAACGCATTACCAAGGCCACGTGGCGACCATCCAACAGTTGGGAGGCCCTCCAACGAGATGCCTACGGCTGGTGGTAGGGCTAGCATGCGGCTAGTCAGTCACTGGTTGCTGATGGGACGTCCTCCGCGAGTGCGTGCCACTTGCTCAGCAAAATGTCGAAGAGAGATGGAAAAAAGGAGAAAGAGCTGGGCTAGGCTGGGCTGGGCGTGCGATTGGGCCAGGTCTTGCGGGCTTGGGCTGGCCTACCCCAAGTTTGATTCGATCGTCCACGGGTCCACCGATTCATTGACCTGGTCTGAGTTAATCATTGATCAACGGTCAACAGTTAACGTCGACTAGAGTTGACCAAAAGTCAACTTTTCCCCAAAAGTTTCAAAATTGCCCATAGGCCCAAAATTTACTTCTTTTGGGGCCAAAATGCAAATATTTAAAAGTCATGGGACCAAAACGTGATTTTCTGGGAGTCTGGAATCGCCTAAGATGAACTTTCGTGATTTAGTCTGGGGAACTCCTTGAGCCGACAAGCCACTAACTAGACCCGTCAATTCGTCCAATTGGACCTTAGAAACGGGGCCAAAAGCGGGCTGTTACAATGAAACAATCCCTGAACCAAACATAAACACATAGGCAGAAGTGCTTTTTCGATCATCCATATCTCCAGCAAAATCATTGTCATTGAAGCCAAATAAATCTGATTTTTCTCCTTTTTTGTAAAACAAGCCAATAGATGCAGTCCCTTTCAAATAGCACAAAATACACTTAATAGTCTGAAGGTGTTTTTTGATGGGACTCTCCATATATCTACTAGTAAGACTAACACCATACATGATGTCTAGCCTTGTTGCTTGTCGTGACCTCCCTGAAGGTGCACCACCTAGGATTCGGCTAATGGTTTGTTAAATATGACTTAACTTGAGTTCTCCCAAACTCGGACCAATTCACGACTTTGGTTTCACTTTCTTTAAACATGCAAGATATTCAATTTGGAGCCGCCAATAACTTATTTATGGTGGGTTGGTTAGAAACTCATGTAAGGCATCGGGAGTCATGCCTTACTCCTACGAACCAGAGATCTAGGACTCGGGGACTTGGTTACGCTAAATTACTCTAACGCCCTTTCGATACCTTTTCATTATTTTCAAAACTTCGCAGGCAGTTTGGATTCATTTTAATTCTACTCCTAACATGCAATGGTGACCACACGTAAACTCAATCAATAATAAGAAAGGAATCAAAACAAATCAAAATAAATGACTAAAACATACCATGCATCAAATAAAAAATCTAATCTAATAAAATGCCAAATAAAATATAATCTAACAAAATCAAATAAAATCTAATCTAATAAAATACCAAATAAAATCTAATCTAACAAAATCAAATAAAATCTAATCTAATAAAGTATCAAATAAAATCTAAATAAGATCTAGTCAAATAAAATCTAAGTAAAATCTAATCCAATGAAATATCTAGCCAAATAAACTCTAATGCAATATATGAAATGCAATTTTTTTGGAATTTTTACCTAATCTAAATTAGGAAACCAAATATATCAATTCCTAATTTAAACTAAATCTTATTCAACCAAAGATACTGTCCTATAATGCAAACTAGCTAAAAAAACATCCTAACAAAAATATCTAAAATGCAATCTAAACTAATTATGCAAGTCTTATCTAAACGTGCAAATTAACCTAATCATGAAATTATTAATATAAACGTACCATTAATCTAAACATGTGATTTTCAATTTAAACTCGGAATTAATCTAAGGATGCAATTTTAAATCTAAATATGCAAATAATCTAATTATGCAACTAACCTAATTGTGCAATTAATTTAATATGCATGCAATGCAACAAAATTAACTCAAACACGCAAAAATAATTAAATATGCATAAAAAACAAATTAAACAAAAAATAAGAAATCAAACACTCAAAAGTTAAATTCAAAAAAATGATTTTTTTATTTTTTATTTTTTTCAAATAAAAAACGAAAATAATAAAAATAAAATAAAAAGGAATTAAATCGGGTCAGGAACCGAACCGGGTCGGTTCGGTCCCGACCCGTTCGCTGGGGCCAGAGAGCGAAGAGAAGGACTGGGCTGGGCCCGCTCAGTCCAGCTTCCTCTCTTTTCACGCACAGGTCCACTCGCGGCCCAGCCAATATGCAGCCCACGAACGAAACAAACCAAACATACCCAGCAGCTCGCGGCCCATCCCTGCGCGAAGAAGATCCTGTCCAGCCCGCACGAAAATAAAACCAAAAGCAACTCGCGGCCCATGGCCAACCTTGGTCCAGTCTCAGCCCAGCTCCACGTGAGATCTTCTTCCTCGCGCGCGCGTTCAGCAAATTGCAGAGCCTCACTATGGACTGCTCTTCTTCAACGGCGGCACGGTGGACGACAGTAGGAGGTAACCGGACCGACCTAGTCGCCGGAAATCCTCTGGCGCCGGCGAATCACAAGCAAAGACGAAGAGAAAAAAAAACGACGAGAGAAAAAAAAGAAAAAAAAACGAGGCTGCCCAAATAAAACATCAAACGGGTGAGGAACAAATTCTAGATCTATAATGCACGGGGATCAATAATCAACACACCCAAACAAAAATCCAACCTTTTTGAGTCTTAAAATCGGCCAAATCGGCCAAATCGGCCGTGACCCTCGAGAGATCGTGAACAAAAAAAAACTGAGACTCACCTTGCCAAGATGGAAAAGAAATGAATAGGAGAGGCTGACTAGCTGGAGAAAGAAATTTCCGACGAGGGTCACGTCGCGGTTGGGTTACCAGAATCGAAGCTCACCGGTGAACGTCCTTTTTCTACTCTCCTCGCGCATCTTCTCCTTTTTTCTTTTCTTCCCCGCGTCTCTCTTTGTCTGAAGGAGTCCTCTTGTACGTGCAAAGTTGCCCAGACAAAAGAAAACTCTCTCCTCTGCCCCTAAAAAAAAGTCAAAGTTCTCATCTACAAAGAAAAAGGTCAAAGTTCTCCTTTTTCTTTTAGGGACATGTGCACCGGAAGTCCTAAAACTTGTAGTGAAAGTGCAAGTGAGTCCTAAAACTTGCAAAAAGTGTAAATAAGTCCTAAAACTTGTCAAATTCATTCAAATCAGTCCTTCTCTTAACGCCGTCCCATTAGACTTACGGCAAACGCTGACGTGACTTATTTTATTATTTTCTCTCTCCCACGTGGCAATCAACATCCATTATAGACTCCACGCATACAAAACGACGCCGTTTTTGGAGAGTCCGTGCCGTAAACGAAAGAGAATACGACGTCGTTTTTCCCCTATTCATTAAAATAATTAATTTTAAATTATTATTTAAAATTTAAATATTATTTTAAATGATTTTTAAAAAAATTTAACTAAAATTTTCTAAAAATTTTTGAAAAGAAATCGCTCAAACTTTTAATTTAATTAATTTATTCTAAAATTTTAAATTTAAATTTAAATTAATATATTTTAATTTTTTTAAAAAAATTAATTTTTCATATAAAATTATTTATTACTTATTTAAAGTTAATTTTTAAATTAAAAAATATAAATATAAATATAAATTATATTGAAATTTCTTAAATATAAAATATTGAGTAAATTTTTTAATTTAAAATATAAACTATAGATTAAATTAACTTTTAATTTTTAAAATTTAAAATTTTAAGTTAATTTTTTAAAATATAAACTATATATTAAATTAAATTTTAATTTTTAAAAATTAAAATTTTAATTAATTTTTTTAATTTAAAATATAAACTACATATTAAATATTTTAAAACTTAAAATTCAATTTGATTGATAGTTTATATTTTAAAATAAAAGCTAAAAATTTCAAAATTTCAATTTAAAATATTTAATATGTAGTTTATATTTTAAAATAAAACTAAAAATTTCAAAATTTTAAAAAAATTGAAATTTACATTTAGTCAAATTAAAAAATATTTAGTTTTTTTATATTTAAAACATTAATTTAACTAAATTTTTTAAAATTGCAAACCTTTTTAAATTTTAAATTTAACAATAATCTCCATTATTAAAAAATTTAAACCTTTTTTATTTTTTAAAATATAATTTATTTCTATTTTTATTTTTTTACTGACGTGGTGCATCCGTTTCCTAAAGATAATAATGTAATTTATTTTTATTTTTTATTTTTTTTTTAGACGTGGCACATCCGTTTCCTAAAGGTAATATCTAAAAAGGAGATTATGGTTAAATATAAAATTTAAAAAGGTTTAAAATTCTAAAAAAATTAAATTGAATTTATGTTTTAAATAAAATAAAATTAATCAAATTTAAAAATAAAAATTTAAGATTTTAAATTTGAATTTAAAATGTTAAATTCTCAAATTAAAAATTTTAGAAAATTTTAAATTATAATGTTTTCTAAATTTAAATTAAATATTAAAAAATAAATAATATTATATATTTTTTAAACTGAAAAAATTAATTACGTCTCAAAAAAAATTGCATTGGGTAAAATTTTGAAAACTGTAAATTTGAAATTTTTTAGTTTTAAATTTTAATTTGAAATATAAACTATTAATCATATCAAATTTTATGTTTTAAAAAATATTAAATACATTATTATATATTAAAATTTAAAATTAAAAAATTAACTTAATATATTATATATTATATATTAGAATTTAATTTAATTTATAGTTTATATTTTTAAATTAAATAAATTATCTTAAATATTAAATATTAATTTTAATTTAATTAATTTTTTTAAATATTAGAATTAATTTTTTTAGATTAAAAATTAATTTTAAAAAATTAAAATATATTAATTTAAATTTAAATTTAAATTTTTTAGAATAAATTAATTAAATTGAAAGTTTGAGCGATTTCTTTTCAAAAATTTTTAGAAAATTTTAGTTAAAATTTTTTTAAAAAAATCATTTAAAATAATATTTAAATTTTAAATAATAATTTAAAATTAATTATTTTAATGAATAGGGAAAAACGACGTCGTATTCTCTTTGGTTTAGGGCATGGACTCTCCAAAAACGGCGTCGTTTTGTATGCGTGGAGTATGTAATGGACGTTGATTGCCACATAGGAGAGAGAAAATAATAAAATATGCCACGTCAGCATTTTCCGTGAGTCTAATGGGACGGCGTTAAGAGAAGGACTGATTTGAACGAATTTGACAAGTTTTAGGACTTATTTGCACTTTTTGCAAGTTTTAGGACTTACTTGCACTTTCACTACAAGTTTTAGGACTTCCGGTGCACATGTCCCTTTCTTTTACGACAAAAGTTTCGTCAAGTGTTCTCAAAAAGCCCCCCCTTTCCAATTGACCGAGAAATCCTATTTATAGAGGTCTTTATTTTTTCAAAATCTCAGCACCTTGGCAACTAGGATAAATCATGGTGTCAAAAAAAAATCGCTGGGTTTTTATCCAATCAATTCAAAAGTTTATCTCAATGATTCGATAATGACCAAATAACAACCAAATATTAAATCCTTATCAAGAGAATTTGAATATGAAATTTAAACATCTTCTAGACGCTCTCCTCAATCACACGTGTGATTTGATTTAAATATGATGCAAAAAAAAGAAATTATGCAAATTATGCAAACAATGATTTTTTTTTTGTTTAGGGGTCGGACCAACCCCTAATTTTTATGCAATGATTTTATATGAATTCGCCAAAATTTAGGTGTCAACATTGTTGTTAAGTACATGATACTCGTCACAATTTGCTTGTACATGGTGCTGTTCACTTTCCTTCCACCAGAATTTTTGGTGAGTTTTAGTCCAACATTGTTAGTGTGCCAACTGAATTGCAATCCTTCATATGAAACTTCTCCAAAATCTCCTGGACATATTTTTTTTTTGGCAAACAAAAGTACCAGCAGTAGATTGATTAACTTAATGCTTAAGAAATAGTGTATTAACCCGAGATTTGTCATCTCAAATTCATGCGTCATGGATTGCTTGAATGTCTCCATCATGGAACCATCATTTCCGGTGTTAATGAGATCATCTACATAAAAGCATATGAAAACCATTTTTCCACCATGCCCAACCTTAATAAACAAAATATGTTTATAAGGACACTTGGTAAACCCTTCCTTCAAAAAATAAGCTTCAATCCTATCATACCAAGCTTAAGCAGCTTGCTTTAATCTATATAAAGTTTTCTTTAATTTCTATACTTTATCCTCATAATTAGGCTTCACATATTTAGGAGATTGGTTAATAAATACATGTTCTTGGAGATCACCATATAAAAAGGCAGACTTTACATCTAACTGATGGATAGGCCATAATTTTTAAGCTGCTAATTCAATCAACAACCGAATTGTATCAAGTCTTGCAACTAGTGCAAACACCTTTTTGTAGTCCGCTCCATATTCTTGCTTGTAACATTTTGCCACCAAGCATGCCTTGTGTTTGTCAATACCATCATCCTTGTTCAGCTTTTGTTTTGTAAATCCACTTGACACCAATAGTATTGTTTGGGAAGATCCATTAATATTCAAGTGTTGTTTTTCTCAATTGCTTCCATTTCAGCATCCATCGTGTCTCTCCACTTTTGATGTTTTATTGATTCATCAAAAGTAGTTGGGTCACTATCTACAAACAAAGCAAAATGAGTTAATGGGTCTTCACTTCGATCAACTTTGAACACCTCATAATCTCTCATCCATGCTAGCCTTTGTCGATGACGTTGGGGGCGTGCACCATGTGTTGCAGCAACTTCAGAATTATGCTATTATTCTCCCTTTTCAATATGGCCAGAATTGTTACTAGCTGAGGCTGAATTATATTGTTAGTCTTCGTCGCCAACTTCTTCAAAATCAGCAACAATTGGTGCAGCACCTTTAGCTTGATCATTCCAAGGCCAAAATCTTTCTTCATCAAACACCACATCACGGGTGATTATAATCTTATTGGTCACCGGATCATAGAGTTTGTAAGCTTTTGTTTAATCGTTTACATCAAGAAAGACACACCTTACCTCCTTATCATTGAGCTTTTTCCTCTTTTGATCTAGAATATGGGCATATGCAATACACCAAAAAATTATGAAGTAATCAACCATTGGCCTTCGTCTACTTTAAGCCTCTTCAGGAGTCATATTCAAAACAACAAGTGCGGGGCTTCTATTCAAGAAATAGACACTCCAGTTCACTCCCTCCGGCCAGAACTTCTTTGGAATTCCACTTCTTCGCAGTAGACTTCAAACCATGTCGAGGATAGTTCAATTCTTCCTCTCACATACACTATTTTGTTGTGGTGTATAGGCTGCAGCAAGTTGCCTAAGAATTCCATGATTCTTACAAAAATTATCAAATTCAAGAGACTTGTATTCCCCTCAACGATGAGTACGAAGAACTTTGATTTGATTGCCACTTTCCTTTTCAACAAGATTTTTGAAATTCTTGAATGTTTCAAAAGTTTCAAATTTTTCTTGCAAGAAATATACCAACACATTTCAACTGAAATCATCAATGAATGTGATCAGATATCAGTTACCTCCATTAGAAATCGATGTGATTGGACCGCAAAGATACGAATGGACCAGCTCAAGTTGCTTCTTAGCCCTCCACGTCTTGCCTTGTGGAAACTGAGCTTGATGTTGTTTGCTGACAACACAATATTCACAAAACTCCTAATGGGATTGTGATTGGAGGAAGTCCCTCCACCATCTGTCCACCATCTATTTTTGGTGTAATGTTTACAAGCCACCAAAATTATGATGCCCATATTTGAAATGCCAAATCCATGCTTCCTCCTTCAATTTTGTTGCATAGCAAGTATGAGCAAAATTATGAAGATGAAGAGGAAACATTCTATTTAGTGTCATATGAACTTGAACAAGCAAATTATATTGATGATCATAAATATTGTAAACTCCACCTTTAAATACAATTTCATACACCTTCTCGAGGAATTGGCCAACATTCATAAGGTTTATTTTCAATTCATGAGCATAAAAAACATCATTAATGATCTATGCTTTCCCTTTTGAAGAGATTTGAACGGTACCTTTTTCCCATGACTGCAATCATAGAATTATCTCCAAGCTTCACTTTGGAGCGATGGGAATCATTAATTGAAGAAAATGCCTCCTTATTGCCAAACACATGATTGCTACCGTGTCAAGGTACCATAAATTTGATGAAGACACATATTTCTCCTGACATACCATTAAGAGCGTTTCTCCTTCTTTAGCTATTGCAACAAAATTTATTTTCTCCACATGTCGGCTAAGATTGATTCTACATTTGGACTTGTAGTGACCATACTTGTGGTATCTAAAGCATTCAATTGTAGATTTGTCTATTAATTTTGGGTTGAAACCTGTTGAATACCATCCTCGACCTCTACTTTGTGCATCATTAGAGAAGAGCCTTTGATTTTTGGATTGATGGTGCTGCTGTGTTGTTGGAATCCTCTCCCTCTCCCTCTACCATTACTCATTCTTATTGCTGAAGAATGACGAAAATTCATAGAGGTCTTCAAGGCTTGTTCTTCCGTATTTTGGTGTTGAAGTTTCTGGTCATGAACTAATAAAGAACCTTGCAATTCATCAATTGAAAGTTCTTCAATATCATTAGCTTCTTTTATGGCACATACAACAAAATTGAATTTTGGTGTCAAGGTCGAAGAATTTTTTCAATGATGGTGACATCCTCAGTCTTGTCACCATGGATCCACATCTTATTGATGATTGCCATCATTCTTAAAAATAATTTGCGACCGTCGTAGTGTTTTGAAGTTCGCACGAAGAGCTTGTAGTTATTGCCTCTTTGCTCTTGCAAAGTCTTGATACTTGTTCTTCATGGAATCCCATATTTGCTTGGAAGTATCCTTGCAAAGGATTGTCTCCATGATGGACATGTCTATTGCTTGAAACAAGTAATTCTTTGCTTTGAGGTCCTTCAGCTTTGCCGCTTCATAAGTTGTTCGTTGTGCTACTATCAAAATTGCTCCTTCTGATTCTGTAATTCCTGGAGAAACATTGTCCTAATACTCCTTAGACTTGAGGAAATTCTCCATTAACACACTCCAATGGTCATAATGACCATCAAAACGAGGTATAGAGAGTTGTACGAAATATTATATGGCCATCACTGCTGCTGCAAAGAGGAATCACTCATAGGTTGCTACTTCAACTGAAGCTACTGTTCAGCACTATCTCTCCTCACATGTTTAGACACTCAAGACTCTCCTTTTCATACTCAAACCACGTTTCTAACCTGACTTCATACTTCATATGATACAACCTCTTTTTATAAGTAAGACATCAATGGAAATAGCTAAAACATTGCCAAGAAAATAGCAACAGAAAAGACTCACTAAAGTGCAACAATGTGCTACAACAAACTCTTGAAAAATAGCTACATAACCACTTTCCAGCTTATTGACTAGTTCAAGACTCAAACATTGACTCATTCAAATATTGACTCTTTCAACAAGGGAGAGGTACTCCTTCATCCAAATTGTAAGCAGTGCCATGATTTTATCATGCTAGCATCCCATTGTACGCAATGAACTTCAAGATTTCATTCTTCGATTGATACATTTATAATCCGGCTAAATGTTGTGGGTTTGGATCTGGAGGAGGCCATCGGTTCAACTTCAACAACTAGTCAAACATTAAGTGAAGAATTGATTAAGGGCCAACACAAGCCCTTAGCTATTGCAACGGTCGATGTAAGTTTTAATGTCACAAATCCTTTTGCCACTTAGTTGAGTTACAGGCTCTTGCCCCGTCTACATGATATTATATGCTATAGTATTCTATCCTCTTATTAAATAGGCTCCAAATATGTCCTTCCATTATATGAAATCTTTAATAATGCATGTGGTGCCTTCACAATAGGCCGAGGCACCAAAATGATCAAACTAAAGAGGTTATGCAAATTGATAGCTAAGAACAAGCACGTAGAAGTATGCTATGCAACCCTACACCAAAGTGACGTATCAATAGTATCCTAGCTACATAGTAATATATGTTAGTGTTTTCTCCATTAGGTTGTCTTCAAGCATTTGTCTATTTGACTTCTGATGATGCTAATGCCGTTGTTGTTACTGTTGTTGTTGTTTGTGTTGATTCTATTGCTGGGTTATTTCAACGATACATGTTATGGCCTAATCTTCATCCCACAAGATGGTACTCCATATCTTCCACTTTGTTTTTATAGGCTCTTGCTTCTTCATTGTCTTCTAATTGTTGTTAACCATTTCATTCATCGACTTTGTTCTTTGCCTTGCCAATTTGCTTGTGCACATATGGTGGGAGTAATGGCTTTCTAGCAGGCCATGGCTCCTAGGAGTATAATTCCTATATAACATGCAAATCTACTTAAGTTGACATGCAAATTATTCTATTTGACATGATTATCAATTAAATGAACCTAGCATGTAATTTAAAATGCCAAACTAAGCTTAATTGACATTATACTAAGTGAACTCAACCTAACACGTGAACTGTGTTACATGCAAGCATAATTAAATTAGATATTAAACTACATGACACATATTGCTAATTAAATGAACCACAATATGACATGTAATTTTTTAACTAACAAGGCAAACTATGTGACATGCATAATGAATTAGGAAAACCTAAACATTTATTATTAATGTCATACACGAGTGATGTGAATGATAATGCCTAAACTATATGACATATTTTTGATATTTTCATGGGAAACTAGGAATAAGTAAATAGTTTATCTTAAACATTCATTCTAAATTTAAATTGAAATCTAATATATTTTAGATGACATTTTTTGAGATTGTTTTAATGAAAATTCCTAATTATTAGAAATCCTATATTAGGCATACAATCTAAATGATGAGGAAACATATCTATTCTAGAATTACATATATATGCGATATTTATTTGAAAATTTTGCAATAAAAATGTAACCTAATTTGAATATACAATCTCATTGGATTTAAAATATAATCTATCTTAGCCTAACATTAATCTAAAATTTATTTAGAATATTAACATTATCCCTAACATGCAATCTATTAAAGATAATGACCTAATTTTTAATGAAAAAATATTTTTTGGGGGGATTTTTATCTTTCGGGAATTAAAGTCAAACAAATATAGCAGCCAATTATCCACAATCAACAAAAATTATTTGCAAACAAATATTATCCATAGAAAATAAAGAGTTTAAATTTGAATGACGAAAAATCAACGGCGCGTTCCACAATGTAGTAGAAAGCACAAAAGATTTTTTTCATGCCATTATAGGTCAAATCTTAGGGTGGAAATTAGCCTAGTGATTTGAGGCACGTGTTAAATTAGGTTGGGAAGCTACATCAGTGTTTTGCAGATAAGATTTTTATACAATTTTTAGATTGAAACAATAATATTATACTACTAAAATCAAGCAATAAATGAGGTGATAATCTAAATTAAAAATAAATCATGATGTACATGCGACGGGGGACTATTGGTCACAGCTCATGGTGAGCTGGGAGGTGACACCAACATTACAAGGACTCGTTGCGGCCTATGGTGTGACATCTTGAATTTTGACCCCGTCCAAAAAAAGGGCTTTTCATTGACGCACTTATGATCTTTTTCTTGGAGCTGATCATTTGCGAGTTAACTAACCTATCAGGTGAAGTCGTTAAGGGATATAATCATGATAAAATCCCTAAAAGCTACTCGGTAAGTTGGGTTGTACTAGAATTGCATTCGGTTGATTTTAACCACGAAATTGAACTCGAATTGTGGAATTGAATGCTCAAGCGTGTCACGAATTATCTTTAAGACCTCGTCTCATGTAACAGACTGAATTTTGGCATCTGAAAGTTTTCTTTTTGGGTAAGGACTTGTAAATTTCGTAAAAATTCAAGTCAACAGTGGAGAAAGTTTGCAAATTTCTAAGAATTGGAAATTTGAGGATTTTGGTGTTTAAAAAAAATATGAAAGACCGGTCAACATTGACTGGTCAACAGTTCACCGGTCAACATCGCCGGTTCAGGGAAAAAGGAGTTGGACCGACCGGTTTGCACTTCACAAACCGGTCCACCGAGCTGCACATTTTCCGTCCACCTAGATCTTCCGTCGAGCACATGGCGAGCGAAGGAGAAGACAGCTCATCGAGAAACAAACAGACGCGCGTGGCTGCGAACCACGTGTCCTCAGCCTCCGACCAGACTGATCCAAGTCAAACGAGGTTGCATGAGAGTGGCCACGTGGTTAGAACCACTTATTCTCTCTCCTCGGTCTCCCTTGTCTCCGTCCAAAACGTTGTCTCGTTGCGTGAATGACATCGAGAGAAAGCGGAGAAAGAAAAGGGAAGGAAAGAGGGGTTCCAACGCGGAATTACTCAAGAAGTTGAGGGGTGCAAGTCGAGACCATCAGGCGTCGGCGGTGTTGACCGGAGCAACGCTGGTGACCCCTGAAAAATCGTTCCGCGACCAGCCGTAGCCCCTGTTTTTCAGGTAGGAGATTTAGGGTTTTGAATGCTAAGTCAACTCTATTTCTCGACCTAAGGCCTAAAGCATCAAGTAGAGTGAACTTAGGGAGTTACCGTGACTGTCAATGTGCTGTGAAATGGGTTAATTTTAGCCTAGAACGAGTGGGTTTCCAGCGAGTGACCATTGAAGGCTGAGAACCCTAAATCGGACCACGCCGCGGCTCCGGCAAGGCCAATCCTAGTTGTTGTCAACCTTAGGCTCTGTAAGGGTGGTGTAGCAATCCCAACAAAGGGACCATTTGAAGTATAAGGGGAAAGGACTAAGCTCCGGGAAAAATTTTCCCAAGCTCTGGCAAAAAACGAACGTCGGACGGTCAACGTCACAGGGCGATTTCTCACCCCTACTACCGCCTCAGACTCTGGCACCACAGCTGATTGACACCCTACGGAGGGCCGATTCGGCTTCAACGCGTGGGCCCTGTTGGGTCGGCGAATGAGGAGGAATCGGGCTTCAACCCGACTGTCATCCTCCTCCAGACCAGGTGGGCCTAAGTTGGGTCAATTTTGACCAATTGACCAGGATAGGTCGATTTTGACCCGATTGACCCGATTCAGGGCGATTTGGATCCAATTGAGTTAATTTAATACCCAATTGATTAAATTAGTATTCAATTGATTAATAGTGGTATCCAATTGACTAAATTATTGTTTGATTGATTTTTAGAGGCACCTCATTGATTGATTAAGGTCGAATTAGTCCAAATTAGTACCCAATCAACTCAATTAGCATTCAATTGAACTAAATTGGTAACCAAACGATGTTACTAGTGTCAAATTGATCCGAATGGGGAGCTAAATGGCTTGATTGATTTGATCTGACAATTCAATTGATCCAATGGACATGTTAGTGAGTCGGCCTAATCGTTTTGATGGGTCCATGTCTTTAGGTCACATAAATACAAGTCCACTTACGGACATGATCCTCGACCGTAGACGTCAACTCACCTCGGCACACC
This sequence comes from Melaleuca quinquenervia, assembly GCA_030064385.1. Taxonomy (NCBI): domain Eukaryota; kingdom Viridiplantae; phylum Streptophyta; class Magnoliopsida; order Myrtales; family Myrtaceae; genus Melaleuca; species Melaleuca quinquenervia. The sequence goes on along the minus strand of CM057721.1, from coordinate 11,175,604 downwards.
CTCCTCAAATATCAGGTACCCTAACCCAAGGTGAGTACTTAATCTAATTCAAATCAAACTCCAATTATATACAATTGATAGATGACAAGTTTATATGAATGGAACTTTATGCTGTATGGGTGGTTTATTCTTACTGTCATTGAAAGGCGTGATTAAATGAAAGTTTGATTCCCAAGTGTTTCTTTGGATGTAAAAATGCAAACAAAAGGATAGAGATTATATCCTTTAGCGACTCCATTTAACCGCAAATTAACTATGAAAAAAAATTGATTCTCAAATTGGTTCGACGTCTAACCCGTTCTTGCAGGAAAAGAAAAACAAGAGAAAGGGGATTAGGGGGCTAGCGGCCCTGGTTAACTGATGGAAAGTGGGTACTCAAAGGGTCGGAAGGGAAAAATGATAATAATAGAGTTGTATTAGGACATTAACAGGGTGTGACACTCTCATCGTCAAAGGGTAACATAGGAACTTTCATTGAGATACTTTATATCTCACTACCTACAAACCCCTTTCAGGAATAAATCATGGACCGAGAGCAAGGGTTGAATCCCACCACAGAGAAAGAGGACCTCAACTTAGCAATGAGACGATACATGCAAGGGAACATGACCGAGAGGGATCTGGTACAGTTTGTGCAGGAGGTTTCCCGTAAATTTGATGAGAATCTTCTTGAGGATATGAATCGGACTAGACCTAAGGACTCTGGTTGGTCAATCACTGGGATTGAAACTGATACCGGTAGAGTGATAGAGAAACACTCTATTATGCTGTGGAACTGGAATCCTATGCAGAGGTGATGGATAGGACACGAGTACTGGCGACGCTATGAAGGCGAAACTGGGGTACCGTTAGTATTTTACACCGACCATCATGAAGAGCTAGAGAATCAAGTCTTTTACCACAACCCTACACTAAGGTTTGGGGATCCGAAGGGAGGCAGTGTTGTAGACCCTTCATTTAGTAGGTCTAGGCCCTACCTCTACGTAGATAGTACTGCTGCTTTTCTTTCCTCCTTGATCATTTTGATTGTATATTTCGACAGGAGGAAGGAATGTCGTCCGAATAGTTGTGGTGGTGATGTCCTTTGTTTGCGGTTTTGTAATCTCCTGTGATATACTGCATTATGCTATATGTAAGATAATGTGTCTATTTGATGCTTTTCATGTGTCTTTGATTAATAATGTGCTCATTTTATGGGTTAGTGTATTAAAGTGACTGGTCATGAAAAAGAAAAAAAATAGTAAAATAAACGATGTCACTATTGTAAAGCGATCAATGATATACAGAAATCATGGGAGTGACCAGGCGTGATATCTCATCTTTTGGGAAAATTCTATTGAGCTGGGAAATTTGCGGATTTGAATTGGTGAGAATTTGAATGGAACTTGAGGGGAATGAATACAAAATTCATACGAAGGAGAGGCTATTGCATTTTGGCTTTCATTCATGGCTTGTTAGAGAAGATTGGAAGGGGAAATGACTACTGGATAAGAGTTGAGGACTGATGGGACATGTACTCAAGTGTTTTAGATATTTTGGGTTGACTTGAAGGCTTTTTGTCCTTCTTCCTAACAGAATACGTTCAGCTTCTTCTTCTTCTTCTTCTTCTTAAACTCTTCTTCATTTTTCACTCCATTCCACCTTCATTCCTTTAGTTAAGATACGGAGCTTTCAACCAGCAGCTCAAGTAGTGGACTTGCAAGGCTTGTTTAGCCTCTTCCGAACTTCTTTTGGAGTCGCTGTGGACTCGAGTTTTAGTCGCCTTCACGCCGCTGTTGCTGTGAACCGATTTATTTGCTAAACAAGCGAGTCTACTTCCTAATTCTTTCTTAGGTTGTGATTAGTGTGAGGTTGGATCTACACGAGTGAAGGTGGTTTACTTTGGTTTAGTAGATATCTCTTGAATCTGTTTATTAGACCCTCGCTGTTTGCCAATTTTGTGGAAAGAAATGTTCTAAGATTTTGAGGTTGATTCCTTCTCGAGAAATGTTTTATACATCTTCATCTATAACATATATGTTACCCAAGATTTGGTAGGTTTAAAAGAATAATATCTCAACTTCATTTGGAACAAGATAGAATCTCTGCTTTTGCTAGAACTTGTGACATTTTGATATTTAATGGATTTTATCAACTCTTAGGGTTTGAATTTTGAAAGCGTTCCTTCACAAAAGTTATTTATCACATCTTTCAGCTGAACATAATCAAATTTCAGAGCAAACGGACAATTTTTGAATTTCAAACCAAGCTGGTTTTGAAAGACATGACTTTTGAAAACGAACACTATTCTTGTAGCAATTTACTACTCTCAATCTAGAAGGATTTGGGTCAATATGTCTTCACAAAAAATGTTCGTTTTTGTGTTCTTTATAACGTACTCAAATTTGAGAATTTTCCGAACTCATTTAATTAGGTTTATGGATTTAAACTTAGAGACATGCGATCAGCCCTATTTTTGTTAATTGGAACTTGTTATTGATGTAGTGCTTGCTGGATACTATATAAGTGATGATATGTGATCAAGTGATGACTATTGATTGTGTTGTGCAAGCCAAATGTGCAGTAAGCGAGTTCAAGAAATAAGTGCTACACAATAATGTAATTTTGTGGAAGCCACATCTAGAGCCTTGTACTCCGACTTTGTTTGGTTAAGGGTTAAGTGCCACATGATAACGTAAAACTTCGTGGGGCCACCTCTAGAGCCTTGGACCAATGATTATGTGAGCCACCTCTAGAGCCTTATATTGATGTCATGTGTGATCAAGGGCTAAATGCTACATAAATATTGCGAAAGGGCTAAGTGCCACACGATAACATAAACCTTTGTGGGGGCCACTTTTAGAGTCTTGGACCAAAGATTGTGTGAGCCACCTCTAGAGTCTTGTACCGTTGACATGTGCGACCAAAGGCTAAGTGCTACATAATATTGTGATTTGGTATAAGTCATTGCTAAAGCCTTGAGTTTGAACCTTGAGTGTGAATTGAACGCTTGATATGCATGTACATGAGCTGTAGAGTTTGGCCGTCACCAGACTTCTATATCTGCGTTTGATAAAATTTGTGTCTAATGATATTTATGTCTAAGCGAATTTTTGTCTAGTTGTTGCCAGAGTTTACCCGTTTTCAAATTTTAACACAAATGTTTGGGAGGTTCAGGATATACAGATTATTTGATGAGTGTAGGCTACTCTAGATGAATTCATTCCTAATTGAGGCTTAGACGTATACTCATTAAGACGTTGTCTCAACTGAACATTATTTTGCAGGTCCCCAAATTGAGGTACGTCCCGTGCAATAGGAGGTACTGTAGGTGATGATTTTGGAGCACACATATCGATGGACCTAAAGCTGTTTAGATAGTTTTGTAAACCATTTTTAGTTTGATCTTTTGCGTATATAAACCCAATGTTATTTATAAAATATGTTTGGTGTAAATTGATTGTCCTGCTTTTCTATCCCATGTTTGATTGATGTCAAGGGATTATTTAATACACTTCCGCATGTGCATAATCAATTGCATCGGCGACGCATCCTAGGAACGTCGCAATTTAGTCGACCACCGAGGGATGCGAGTGCTCTTGAGGTTCGGGACGTGACATATGGGACTTGGCGATGCTTGCATCAACAAGTAGAGCATCAGGCGAAGGGCAACGGTAGTGTCTCGGGCTTGATCTTGGTGCAACGGGCTGTGAGGTGGGGTTGATGGTGGCACAGGCTAAGACATAAAATGTACGAATTAGCAACTATGCGAGATCAGCAATGCCAACACTGGTTAGTTCGAGAATAGTGGCACGCGATTGGAGCAGTAGATGATGGCTATGAGTTTCGCATGTGGGTGGAGCAGCAGCTTCAAGGTACAACAGTGGTGTCAAGCGTAGTGGCGATGCTACCAACATCACGATCTCGACTAGCGAGGGGCGGGATCTCAAGTTTTTAATATTTGCAGAGTCGACCGTAGATTATAAAAAAAATCAGTTAGATTCTCGAATGGTCAAATTGCACAAATTACTTTCAATTAAATGTTGGATTTCGGCCAAGCCCTCTTCTAGAGTGAGCTAGCCAAAAAAAAAAAATTAAAATGCAAGTTGAAAATCCGCACGTTTCGACCTATTTCTAAGATATATTCAGACTAATTTCAAGGCTTGATAAATAAATGAATTACATTTATTTCAATTAAAGACCAAATTACCCAAACGTAGGAGCTGAAATTTTTTGCTCTCCCCATAGTGGAGTATGGACCACGTCTGCGACACTAATCCCAGTTCATGCTGCCGCCAATCTAGTGTTAAATGCTATCATGAATTTTAATTTTTTATGTAATATAAACTTAAATGGATTGTCAACAAATGTTCAATTTAAATTTATGAAAGGATAATATTGAACATTTTCGTACAATTCAAAGACTAAATTGAATAAATATAAAAAGCTTAAGAATTATACTAAGTAAATTAAATATTTATGAATTATATTATATATTGAGTTAAATTTTTAAGATAATTTATATCTTTTTTTCCTAAGGTTAATCTTATGCTTTCGATTATCTTTTGTTTGAAATATGCCTCACCCCTGCCATCATTTGGCTCGAGCCCCGAGTATCTTCCAAAACATATGTACGGTCATCGTGTATTTGCGGGTCGGGCCGATCCAGGGAACCGTTCTGAAAACGGATTAGCTCGACTGGATCGGGCTGAAAGCCGGCTGTCCGTCCGGCGCTCGCTGAACTGCGACCCTTTTTGAGCCCTTCCGCCGAGCGCCGATCGGAATCAACCGTCACATAGAACGGGGGGAACGAAGATGGAGGCAGAAGAAGGAGAGGGGTTGAGGCTGAGCAAGAGGCTGTCGGAGAAGGCGGTCGGAGGAGAAGTGGACTACAAGACCAAGGCGGGCACGGCTTGGAGCCACTCCTACCTCAACCAGAAGCCCTGGCACCCCCTCTCCTACCCTAACCAGCGCCGCAAGTGGATCGCCGAGCAGCTCCACGCCGAGCGCGAGCGCCGCGCCGAGGACGTCGCTCGCGAGGTCCCCCCTTCTCCCTCTCTTCCCCTCCCTCCCTCACCGTTCGCCTCGTGCTTTTCCGATTTGTTTTTTGTGTGATTTTGATTGATGGGTGGGGTTGGCTGGTTGCTTCTGCAGTATGCTCAGGAGCAGGAGTTCTTTCGCCAGGCTGCTCTCATCTCCAAGAAAGAGAAGGAGAAGGTACGGTTTTGGCTCTTTATGTTCCGTGTTTTGTAGTGGCTTCCAATTGCCATGACTGTCCTGTTATCGCCTGGTGTAGATTGTCGCAATCCCGTGCAGCTCCAGTTCTAGGTTTGCTTTGTTGCACAGGCTGTGTTCTTTTATCCTCTTGGGCAGATAACTGATATGCTATGTCGCCTTTAGTTTATTTGTTCTGATTCGAGACAATTCCGTCGAATTGGGGGTCTGGCGTTGGTCTTGACTTCAGGGAATTTATTGACACTTGAGACATGAATGAAGCAATGCTAGCCATCCATTGCTCCCTAGGGACACTTGACAGACAGGGAGAACAACACCTACTCTGCAATGTATGGTGGCCAATATTTAATAAGATGGTTATTAAGATGCTAATTTTATCTTGATGAGGACTAGAAATGCATGACCTTATCCATATCCCGCATTTTTCGGGGTCTATAATCATTATTACTTTCAATAATGTAGGTGGAGATTATGAAGGCTGTTAGCTTCATGTATGTTAGACCGCCAGGTTTCAATGCCGAAAGTGCCAAAGCTGCAGAAATTGAGGATGAACGGAAAAGGCAGGAACAGATTAACCCAGCTCAGGACCCACTCATCAGTGGAGCCTCTAGTTCAATGTACTACGCATTTACATACTCTTCTAGGCGTCTCCTTTTTGTTTTTGCTACTGGCTAGAACAGGAATATGTCTTTATTATGTTTGTTACCGGTTCCTTTTTATGACTGGCAGGCCTCCTAAGCAAAGTGATCACCCCGCTGAAGAAAAGAAAAAACCTAGGCCAAAAGATGTTTTTGGGCGTACTTTGCCAACAGAAGAAGAGTTTGGGGTCCTTAAAAATGCTCCACGGTACCTTTTGATGCTTGCTCTGTTTCAGTTCAATTGCAATGTCTTGCCATGAAAGTAGGGTAGCAAGTTTCCCAAAGGGAGAGTCTTCTTTTTCCATATGGCACTGCTTTGGGTCATGATTTTGCGCATTTTTATAAACAGCATGAGAGAGTTTAAGCAGCAATCTTGTTCTGGATAATAGTACTTACCTCATGTGTGATGTTAGAATGCTGTCAGGTCAAAGTTTTGCTGGATGTAGCACCTTGTATTCACTAGTACCAAGATTTCAGCGGAATTGGTTTAGATGATTTGTAAGCATGTTCATGCTATACTTTGCTATTTAGTGTGGTACCTCCTGACAGCAAATTGTTGAGAAAAATGGATGGATATACATGATACTCAAACTTCAGGTTAAGGGTTTGAATCTTGGTACTTTTTTGTGTATGTCATTATAATTTCACATCATACATGACTTGTGTAAGGTTTTGCCAAGGGTGAATTATAGGATAAATACGCTTCATGCATTGTGGATCAGTTTTCCAGTAGTGTTGTAAAAACTGTCTGATACACGAACTGAGTCGCACAATTCGGTTCGGTTCACCCTTAGATCAATTCATCTTGCACTCATGAATCATCAGAGTGCAGTGAATTGTATGGTCCAATGCAAATTGTAGAATACTCTGCGGTATAGGAGAAATTGATAATTTGCATTGTTGTGCTTAATAATAGAGGTCTGGCTCAAAAGTATTGGGTTCTAAAGAGAAAAAGATGATCTGAAAATTCAACAAAGGAACTTTAAGGAAAATGGAAAAGGAAAAAAAGGAAATTTACAAACACCCCTGCAGACCTTGGTTCTCTCAGGCCTCGGCCAGTGCCCGCTCTAGCAACGGTGCCGGCCTTTGGAAGCCTCTACCCTCCATTTAGCTTGGGTGAATTGTGTGTCTTGGATCATATTTACAGCTTGAGTATTTAAGATTACTCTGGTCTCTTTAGCTGGCTTCAACAGACCATAATAGAGTGTATATTTTTCTGTGTGTTGATTTTTTCAAGTGTTGTCGACAGTTTGCTTTTTTGTTTCAAGTGTTCTGGGACTTTTTCTTTTCAACTCTAAATAACCTTCAGAGTTAGATTGGGTATTCACAATAGGGCCGTGTCATTTTTGGGTATAATATCTCTTGACATATTTTCCTATAAATGCTTTTATGTGTTTTTTGGCAACTAATGGCTTAGTTTTAGTAAGAAATGCTTATTTGCTGGAATTTTTTTTATAACTTTTTACTGAATATTATGATCTTTGATCCGATTGGTTTCATGACTCAGAGTATAGGGTTGGCAATTCATGATTCAAATCGCATTTTAACAACACTGTTCCGGACTGCTTAAGCTCTAGGGGGGGAAACAGATAATTCACACTGAAACGTACTGGTTACACTGTTGTTCTAGTCTGATTTTAAGTTTAGTCTCCCTGGAGCATGCTTGACTGAATAACATCAGCAACTGTTCTTGTCGAGTGTACGCATAAAGCTCTATCATTCCTCGACGTATATACATGTGGCATGGCTTTCTGCCAGTGTTGATTATTACACAAATCATTTTAAACAGCCATGGAAAGAACTTCGTTAGTTTTAGACGTGGGCTTTTCCACAGTTGGAACTTTTGAAGTAAGCAGATTTCCTCAGTTTAGGCTGAGATTCTAATATCTCTTGGGATACTAGTAGGAAATTTATTGTGACCAGATGAAGGTTCTCAAGCGTCTGACACTGAGTATTACAACTCCTGCGTAAGATGCAGATTATAGTTGCATAGGAGGATCCATGTTTCTTGACTCTAATTAGTAGGTGGAGGTTTGGATGTGTCATTATCGATTTTACTTATTTGTCCGTGTGATGTCAAGAAGTCTTAGCTTTATCTTCTATTGCATGTTATGCTTTGATTGTCATTGCATTTAATTATGCAAAAGAAGTTAACCTATCATTGGGAACAGTTTCATATGCATATTGCTTTTCAATTGTATTTTACAGGCTGGAAACGGGTGCTCCTGCCAGGGTGAAGCCATTTGGGATTGAAATACGAAATGTCAAATGTTTGAGATGTGGAACCTTTGGTCACCAAAGTGGTGATCGTGAATGTCCATTGAAGGATGCCATAATGCCAAATGAAGAGAGTCGACTAAAAAGAGATGATCCATTGAGTGCCATCCTGGCCCACACAGATCCAACCGAGGTCAGGATAAACTTTATAGGTTTTGTTAAAATTATCTGAAATTTGTCAACAATTCCATTTCTTGATGATTAACTTTGTAATTCTCGTCTTGCCTGGAATATTGTCACAGGGATAAATATTGTGAGATGCTTTGGCTTCTGCTTCATTTGTCTTTTTCTGGCCCCTCTCACTAACTGGACTGATATTCTGTAAAATAATCTCAAATTCCAGTGAAATATGGTTATTAAATAATCTTAAATAATCGTGGATTTTGACCTGTTGTCTTGAATTTTTTGTTTTTACTAGCTGATGGAATGCCTTTTCAATTTCAATTTGAGAGTTCATTTTTCCTGGGTGCATGCTCAACCTTCATTTTGAGTTCATTGAGTGTATATCAACCGCATTGCTCATCTCATGTTTATTTGCTCAGAAATAATCATGTAGCATGATATTATACCATATGCAGAGTGGGTTATGTTTTTCCTTGTGAATAACTTCACCCTTTGTCTTTGCAGCCTTTGAAATGGGAACTGAAACAGAAACCTGGTATGAGTCCCCCACGTGGAGGTTTTAATCCTGATGATCCAAACCAGCAAATAGTTGCTGAGGATATATTTGACGAGTATGGAGGTATAAATTTACCACCAGCAACACAGTGATGGGCTGTAATCTAATTTCATCCTAACCATGGTCATCTTTTTGAATGGATAGGTTTTCTTGGCACCAATAATATTCCGGATCTGCTGACCAACTTTCCTGCAAGCAAACCAAAGAAACAAAAATCCTCAAAGAAGCGAAGGCACAGAAGGCAGTCATCTCCTGATAGTAGAGAGGACTTTGAAGAAGATGGATCCTCTCCACCTTCTGATTATTGTGAGAAAAAGTCCAAGAAGGAGAAGAACAAGCACAAAAAGAAGCACAATCGCTCTGAAGCAAGTTCTTCTGATGATTCAGAAGCTGATAAGAAGCATCGCAAAAGGAGCAGGCGCAAGCATCCATCCTCATCTGAGGATTCTGATATTGATAGGCGTCACAGAAGTAAAAGGAGCAAAAAGAAGCAGTCAGGCTCCAGGGATTCTGAAAATAAAGAAGTTGATAAACACCATAGACATGAAAGGAGCCGGCGGTCACGGGACCATTCTTATTCATATTCGCCTGGGGATTTTGATTCTGTTAGCCGCCAGAGAGATAGACACCGTCACCATTAGCGCCGTCACTACCAGCACTAAAACACTTTAAAGTTGGATTTCACTATGGTCAACTGCTTCACACGGAAAACAATTGGGTATGAGACAAGACACTTTCTGGGAAGCCACTTGTGGGTGATGATGAAGTGAGGAAATGCAAAGTGAATGCTCTTGTATAGTGAATAGCCGCTTCCAAACCTGAGGGCCTTTGAAAGCTGTCCGACTTATATAATCTCTCCGCGACGTGGGCTGTCAGCAGATGGCGCGAATTCTATCACCACCGTCTTACTATGTACTTGATTCGCTTTACATACATAAGAGTCTTCTTGTAGTGATCATTCTGTGAGCAAGAAATGTCTCCAACCGTGCTTTCTGTTGTGGTTGGAGAAATGCTGAGGAGGTCCATGGAAACTTTGTTTGAAAGGGAGGACGAAGTATGGAGTTCGACCGTCCTTGATCACGGGATACATTGTGAAAGTGAAAAAATTGATTCTGTCTCGCTCTCCAACTGTTAAATTGTCGACGCCGTTCTCTTTGAGGAGCTTGCTGTCAGTTTGGTTCGCGCGTGAAGAAATTCTGTGCATCTTTTGAAGTTGAGAGTTGTCCGTTGGGAACTTTGATATCGCCAAAGGGGCGTTATTAATGAGTGCCCTTAGACACTAATTACGTTAATTCAAATTAATAGCACATTTCGAGAAGTTTTCGAAATTGTAGTACGGCGTTTTAAGGAAGCTAATTACTTCAAATGCAAAATTTATAACATGTCTGATGAGGTCAACAAGTGGCCTAAGATAGGGCTACTATTGAGTATATCTGTTTGATGACCCACATAAGTGCTGTAAAATTAAAAATTCAGGATTTAATGAAATTCCGCTGGAGATCACCTTAAGTAGAATTGACTTAGAGCGTATGTAAATGCTGACGCGTGAACACATGTAATTATTCTTATGAGTTTTATGAATTCAAACAATATTTCGACTTTTCCTATTAATTTAGATGAACGAATTCAAGCCTTTTTGATAGCAAGTTTTGGAGGAAAACCTTTTCTAACACAATAAAAGAAGTCTCGAGTCAATCATTCGACTAGTAATTGTGCTTTTTAAGACACAAAAAATGATTGAAGGTGTTTTTGATGGCATAGTTTTTTAGTTATTCATGTCCCAATGAATTTAATTTGAGACCATTTGTGATATTAATCGTATTTAACAAATACTCTTGAGATACCCGTCAAAAATGTATTTTATGAGCGAATCCCGAATTTTGATGCATTAAAAATGTAATATTTTCTTAATCAAATTGATTAACAAGTACGCAAGAATCCTTAATTCCGTCGAGCGTGCCCGGGTGTTGGCTTGATCGCACCGCACTGCAGAATCGGAAACCGAAGAACGAATCCCGGGGGCTATCAAAAGCAGAGCATCCATGGCGGTCGCGAGGATGTTGGTGTCGGCGGCGAAGTGGGGCGGAGCCAAATTCCGTCCGACCTCCGGGGGATTAGCACAAGCCAAAGCTCTGTCAAAAGGAAAAGGAGCGGAGCAACCGTCGGCTTCCTCGGAGCTGGGCAAGTTCATGGGCATGCCCGAGGTTTCTCGATCTGAAACTGCCGTCTTGGTCTCCAGGTTCATTAAGCTCCACACTCGCCAGGTCCTCTCTCTCTCTCTCTCTCTCTCTCTCTCTCTCTCTCTCTCTCTCTCGTACGTTAAGTCGGTTCGGTGTTCAGTAAGCACTCCAGGTGTTCGACGGAGGAACGCGTAGATAGAAAAAGGGATTGTTGAAAAAAAGAAAAAAGAAAAGAAAAGTTTTCTTTTTGCTGGAGCTTTGACAGGAACCATCGAGATGTTATACCGAGCGGTCCCTGATAATTATGTGGTGCTTATGCTGAATCTTGATCAGTCTTGTGAAACGAAGCCAGATTTGCCTCCTCGGAGCTAAAATGATGGTGCAGAGCGAGAGGATTGGTCAATATGTTTGTGAAGTCCTAGATTGATGGTTTTGAGTGAAGTCCTAGGGTGGTGGTTTTAAGCATTAGAGACCAAGAATTTGGTTCCTTCATTTATGTGACCCTTGGTATTAATTGCTTGGCTGATGGAATTTTACATTCATCTTGTTCACTACTTGTGTGGCGCATGGAATTGTTTTCTGTTGGGATTCATTGTATTCCTCAGGTTAGCATCGGAGTTGCTTTGGTCGCCACACTATGTCCGACGCACTAGTTCCATTGTATCATCATATCCTTAAGACATTTCCTGTGCAGAAAAATCGTGTGGAGCAACTTCATTTCTGTCCAAACCAATTATGGGATACTCCTTGTGCATACCATAGGTTGTAAATAACAAGCAATTTCTCTGCCTCAGATGTCACAATGATACTTCTCACCGACACCTGATGAGTACTCGAAACTGCATTAGTGATACCATATACTCTTCACCCTCCTTCATATGATCGATAATAGTGATGATAACATAAACCTACCCTACCTCTTTGGCTCACCTTCCATCTGATCCTTTAGATTTTCGGAGTTCTAATTTATTCAGCTTGACGCTGTCATGTTACCTGCAGAATCCTGGAATCAAGAAGGACGTCCTTTGTGAAGAGAAGTTAAAGAGCATATTGGAAGGGAAAGACAGGGTGGGTATCTCAGAGATTGTTAAACTGCTATCGTCGCAACCTGTCAGAGTGCAATGATTGCTTCCTTGGCCTGTTAAATTGTTCTATGTAGATGTCTGGTTGATGCGTTTATCACTCTGTAGACCGCTTAAGATATGAAAAGGGGTTTGAATTGCATCTTTTCTGGGTTTTATACAGCTTCATTTACTTGCTTATTGCTTGTCTAAGCAGTTTCGAGCTCCGTCGCTCCACTCATGGCAAAAATACTAATATCAATTTGCTAAGCCTGATTCCATCTCCTGTCACTAGAATATTTACTGCTGCTATTGCGGAAACGATGAGAACTTGAGCATAAGAAATCAGGAGAGACACATGAAATCATAAATGCTGTTTGAGATGATGTGTTAACTTATTAATAGGCCTGGCAAACGGTGATGCTTTTAAACCTTTGTAAACACACACAGGCGTATCATTTGGTACCATGAAGTCGAGGGGGAATGAGAAGAGGAATAAGATGGAATTGGCATTACCGTCCTTTTGTCTGTTCCTCTTATCAAAAGATCCGGACAGGAAATAGTGATTCCTGTTGTGTGTTTGAAACAGGGACAATTCTTTTGTTCCCAGTTGGGGAAAAATTGTCGAACAAATTGGTAGAAAAAGTTCATAGTCACCTGATTTCCTGGTAATCTTTGGTAACTTGACAGATAGTTCTATGAAATTAGAAACATTTTTCTTTCTTAGCAACACCATAGACTTGCTAATTGTCATTTGAATTCTTAACTAGTTTTTTTACCAATCAAAATTACCCACTTCTTTTGGATTACTGTATCCCATATTGGTTACTTGTCCACTGGTTTTTTTTCCTTGACCAAAAAAAATATATGTTTTTTAAACTGTCAATTTTTTGTTGTATTTACCATTTTTTTTCTTTTTGTGTTTCTTATAGACCCTTGGATTTGTCAACTCTTATATGAATTTACACTATTTACTTGTATAACTTATGATTACATGAGATTATCAACTAAGTTTAGTTTATCGTATCTTATTTGAGCTGCTTATAAAAATTTTATTTTTTATGAAAAAATGTACCAACCTTTTGTTTTCTGACATTTCCCGGGTCACCAATACTAATGCAAACGAAAACAAAAAAAATCCGTATTCCTGAGAGCGGAAGAACAAAATTCGGCTGCCAAACATGACTGGTTACATAACAAAACAGTGAAAACACAGCCACCAGAGAAACATTATTCACCTTGGATGGAATGAGCAAGAAGTCCAATTAAAGTTTTTTTTCGGCTAAAATTGGCAAGCCCCTCGCCGCGTTGCCGGATACGAGTTCAAGTACAGCCACGGTGATCGTTACGCCTACTACTCAACCGGATCCTACACCATGGACGGACGGTCGGACTGACTCTAATTTCGCGAGACCGAGAATCGACCCGGGAAATTCGAACTTGTAACCAAGTGAGTCCCCGACGGGGGTAAGCCTCCTTCGATCGACTCGGCCGACCGTCTCGGTTAAGAGCTTTCGAGATTTCGACCATGGATGTGGCTAGCGATCGCGTCCGCTGCGTTGTGCCTCCACGACTTGGAATTCTTCAGAGAAAGCAGGTGTTGATTATTCGTCCGAGAGTCCGCAACGTGCGGTTCTTTGCTAGTAAGTTGCAAAGTCAATATCTTCCCCCTCTTTCTCCCGCGGGAATCTCCGGAAAGTCAACGACGTCTATCCATTCCACCTTCATCATTTTCTTTTTTCAAATTAAAGGACTTAGATTTAAGAGGGCTTCTTGAGAAATTTTTGGTTTTGAGTGCAATAATTGATGCTGATTATTAAATTTTTGGTCTTGAGAAAATTTCTCAAATATGCTGATTAGCCCATTTAGAGATAAAGATGTGATCAAAAGCGAAATAAATCAATATATCTGTTACTACTGGATGTACATAATTTTATATAATGTGTGTATCCGTGACCATGTTTACATAATTGTATTTCTACTTAATGTAGCCATTTCCACGAATAGCAAATTTTTTATTTCATTTTCTTGTAATTAGTTGAGAGTAATTATGAACTCCCAGAAAATAATCGTAAGGAGAAAATCAATTCAATTATTTTTCAATTTCTAAACTCAATAATACTTTATATCTTATGATTATAGAATGAAAAAATATATATAATGTTAAATTACAATTTTTTTTCCTAAGATACAATATTTTATTCAATGCGTCTCATAAATTTGACCCAATATATAATGTCGTCCATGAACTTTAAAACTATCCAATTTAATCCATGAATCTTCAACGCATGTTTAATTTTGTTATTAGAGTATATAAGAATATTCAATCCTGGCCCCATCTATTAATTCAAGTTCGGGGATAATATTAAATATTTTTATATAATTTAAGGACAAGATCGAAGATAAATCAAAAAACAAGAGACTGAGACACTACACAGTGAAAACAAAATTCAGTGCCTAAATTGAATAAATCCAAAGTCTAGAAAATCATATCATGCATTGAAATAAGATTCGGAAATCATTTATGCCGTAAGCAAAGGAACATAAATATCTCTGCTCGCGATACGGGGAGCGGATTTCCTGAATAATTAATTACGGGTCAAACCAATTTCTTAAGAGTTAAGATCTTTCCCTTATGCCGCTAAACCGCGCTGTCCAGGTGCACGCGCCCCCATGGCCATGCAAGAAATGCTCGGAGACGCGTCGTTTACGCGTACGGTGGACGCGTTCTTCCGGGGCCCCAGAAAGTCAGAAGTGATAAACTATATATATCACCCGGTCTTTATCTCCCCCTCATTCTCGCCATCACGGTCTCGCGATTTCGGACGCAGATTCCCGCAGCAGGTACGAACCACGGGGAAATTCGTCTCCTTTCTCTGTTTGTGGCGACCTCGGGCTCTTTGGGTCATCTGGGTCCTTTGTTGTTTGATGTGATTTGCCGATCTGTTGGGTTCTTTGGGTGGCTGGGTCACCCCTTTTTGTCGCTGCTTGTGCTTATGCCTCTCCGGGCGGGTGTTTTGACGAGATTTGTGCGTCTTGTGGTGATTCAACGGCGTTATCGCGCATCGGCGATCTGCTAGATGGTGGTTGCGATTTGAGAGGTTCTGCATGTTTGAGTAGTGGGTTGCCCTGTGTTAGCGATGAGATTTGTCAAAAGCCCGATGTGCCTCTTGGGCTCGCTGTGCGGATCTCGAAGATTAGGTCCGGGGTTGGAGAGGGAGAGATCAGATCTGATCTGCCCTCTACGAGGGACGTTCCTTGCGTTTATGTAGTTCTTTGGCAAGAGGGTGTTTGGTTTTGTCGATGACTCTGGAGGGGAATAGATTTGACCTGGTGGGTCGGCGTGTGTTTGTTACGTGATCGGTTTTCTTTTCAACTGGTTGGGGTTTTGCGGATCGTTGCGATTGTCAGCCGAGTCCTGCTTTAATGGAATCGTGATATTGTTCATACTTATTGGGAAGTGAGAGAACGGGTGTTTACATAAGAAAATGTCCGTGATCTTGTTATGAAATGGGGGTGGTGCTTAACTCGCTCTTGATTGAGGTAGATTTTCCGATATGTGAAATAGAGACTAGCTGTGTGAAGTTGTCTCTTTTTTGAGCATTCGCTGCCCTGGGATAGGTTCTCCGGTTTCTTTCTATGGTGCTAGTTAGCTGATCCGGCATTCTGAGTTGGGGTCCTAAGTTTCTAGTGATCCTCAGCATATTATTCGATTGGTTCACTTTCATGTGATTCTAGCGTTCACTAAAATCTTTTTGATGAAATTGTGTCTAGCTGATACACATGATAATAGCAACATCCATTGATCTTTCTTTCACATTAGTACTCATTAGTACTCATCTTTTACAGAGGGCTACTTTATGTCATTCTTTCACATTGTTCCTTGTCTGCTTTATCTTTCCATCTGTGTTGATGCTACGATATCCGGGGATTTTGATTATTAAAGCGCCAATGTTCTGCAAAGGTGATATTTCTCGCGTTTGTGAGTTTTGACTTTATCTCAAGAGATTACATTTCTCCTGGCAGTGACGTGAACCTTGTTTTTCTGAAACAATGGGAGGTGGAAAGGACAAGCACGATGAATCTGACAAAGGGCTGTTCAGCCACCTTATGCATGGCGCTCCCCATGGATATCCCCCTGGCCAGTACCCTCCACCTGGTGCATACCCTCCTCAAGGTTACCCTCCTCAAGGATACCCTCCTCAAGGAGGTTATCCACCACAAGGATATCCCCCACAAGGATATCCGCAAGGTTATCCGCCCTCAGGGTATCCCCCGCAAGGATATCCCCCTGCAGGCCATTCTGGCCCGTCCACTGCACACCATTCAGGTACACTTTATATCTTACTCGGTTACCTCTCATATTTGCATAATGGCAGTACTGCCTTTTCAGTTTGTCATGTTTACATCATCATCATATATGTTTCTGGGCTTGGGTTTTCTGCTTTAGGAGTAGTTTTATGGTAGTGACATTTTTTAGATTAACCCGAAGAACTGCCCTTGAGGGTTTGCTTATAATTGGAATTGCTCGACTTGAACTTTTTGTGGCTCTAGGCATATAACGACATTTCATATCGATGTCCCATTTGATTCTTCAGGTCTCAGAAGTTGTGAGTTGGATCAGAGTTGAAATGTTAATATATGGCTGACACATGGAGATAGTTGATACAATGGGGTTTCTATCTCATCTTGTTTTCATGTAGGGCATGGAGGTATGGGGGCTCTTTTAGCTGGAGGAGCTGCTGCTGCTGCAGCTGCTTATGGTGCCCACCAGATTTCTCATGGCGCTCACCAGATGTCTCACGGCGCTCATCATGTTTCGCATGGTGCCCCCTACGGCGGGTATGGTCATGGCCACGGGAAGTTCAAGCACGGGAAATTCGGCAAGCATGGGAAGTTTGGGAAGCATGGCAAGCACGGGATGTTCGGAGGGAAATTCAAGAAGTGGAAGTGATTAACCGTGTGATGAATTTGAGGCGAATATCTGCCTCAAAACCCTTATGCTTAACTGACGACTATGGTCTGTTTGAATAAACTTGCTTTTCAAACCTGGATAGTAATCTCTACATGGGCTATGTTGAACTTTTTTCTTTCCTTCTCGTACTTGACTTTGTACATGGACCATACTTCTAACCAAAGCTGGTTGCCTAGCGGCATGAGCGCCCGGTTTCCCAAATGAAGTTGCTGTTCCATTAGTTTTTACAGCAGATGCTTGCGATCGCATCGGCTTCAGATCTCTCGAGGGAAGTGAGGCCTTGATTGAGCGGGCGCAAGAGGTCTGGACTTATGGAAATGAGGTCGAGAGCACCATGGAAGCGAGGCCTTGATTGATCGGGCACGAGAGGTCCGGATTATGGAAACAAGGTTTACAGCATGGTGCGTCGCCTATCGGGTTAGCGGGGATCACAAACTTCATGTCGAGCGTACATTAGGATTAGACAACAGAGTAGATGTGGCGTGCTAGTTGACATCTCTGGTTTCAGAAGGAAGATTTTGATCTCGATAAACTTAACATGTATTTCGATAGCGTTTCTTGTTGCGGCAAGGGTTCAGCAAAACCAAGTGACATCGTGAGGAATACTGGTTCATCAAGAATCGTCTTTTCATTATAAACGACATAAGGTTAATCGCTGTTTCACGACACAATTGCCGGCCAATGAAAAGGGAAAATTTTGGTAATATTTACGAAATGATGCTGACATTAGAGGTCTCGGAACTTTTTTGATTGATGAAAATACGGTTCTGAATGTTTTTCCTCATGTGAGAAGTGCCTAAGCTATATGTATTCGTTTGTTAAATAGCCTGACTGAAGCTGCCCCAAATCAATCTCAAATAGCAGCAACATGGCGCCTATGTGCATATTACGAACTTCAAGATTTGGAAAGAAAGAACACGTTGGTTAATCATTTTGCTACGAAGAAATTCAAACAAGCCGTCACCTACCAGCCACTAGAGAGAGAGAGAGAGAGAGAGAGATGGGATTGCTAAGGACAGGTCTATTTAGGTCCACTCAAGGGCAGTACCAAATTTATATCTACCAAGCTAACAAATCTGCTTCTCTAACAAATAAATTGAAACAGCTCGGGGAGAAACGCCTGAATCCTCTTCTTTTTTCTTTCCTTTTTCTTTTTCTGGTGTTGGACCGTCTGTATGATCTGTACGTGTGAGATGGCGAGCTACTACTTAGAAGTACCATTTCTAAATGAACTATCTGAATGAAAAGATCATTTATTCCATTTCTTTATTATGAACAAAGTGAGGATTTTCACTCTTACTAATGGCACGAAGGAGATTATAGACCAACTGATGGATTAGTTTAAGAAAGAAAGGGAGTTTTCCACACACACAACTTGCTTCAAGATTGAAAGGAAAAGTGATCACATTCCTCATTGCTCATGAAATATAGGATTCGAGACCAAGGCTTGAGACTAGAACAAATCGTGCATTGGACGATGATACCGATCAGGACCAAAGGTTCACTAGGCTGTATAAGGTACACCATGACCGAGCGCAATGAGAGAAAGAAAAGAAGTAAAGAAATCATGCAGTAATAAGAGCGTGAACTAAGGCACTCCTATAAATAGAAGAGTTGTTTATGGTGTTAAGAGAATAGAGCTAAAGCATACTGTGAGTAATCTGGTCAATGGGAAGCAGTCAATGCCAAAGGAGATTACAAAGAATAATGTTGAGAGTCCAGAGAGTCCAATTGTGAAGGAGAGGGACAAAGTCGACTATGAAGGAGTCAATGATTAGTAGGCATTCTGTTTTTGTGTAACTACATTTTATGTTAGTTGTTATACAAGTTAGTTGAGTAGTTTGTAGATAAAAGGAACGCAAAGCATGAGAGATAGCTAAGTCATGCTCTTAGATGTAATCAGTCTTATCACTGAAATATAGAGGAAATATTCAGGCATCTTCTTCGTATACTTCTTTTCTTCTTCTAGTTCGTCTTCATCTTTGCTTGAATCATTTGGTTTGCTTGCCTTTGTTTAGTCTTGTTCTTCCATATGGTATTAGAGCCTCTCTAGGAGCACATTGAAAATGTCAAGAATCACAAAAATATCCATTTCCGATTCATGTCGACATCGCAAACTTTGTCACAATCAAGCTTGCTGAAGACAACTTCTTGCTTTAGCAAGCACAGTTTCACTGATTCTTGAGAAGTCAAGAGTTGTTTGGCTTCATCAGTGGAGAGACAAGCTACCAGCTCAATTGTTACATGTTCAAGAAAATGGAAGCGATTCAGAAGTTGTGAATCTAGATTACACAGATTGGGTAAGAACAGAACAACTTATCTCTTTTTAGTGGAGTAGTGTCTAAGAGCATACGAAGCCTAATCATTGGGCTAGAAACTTCACATAAGCTATGGCAAACTCTACTCAATAGATTCACCCAAAAATCAACTGCGAGAGAATCTAAGTTGAGGGGAAAGCTTCAAGTTTGTAAAAAACAAGATAGAACTTTATTAGTTTATCTTAGGGAGTATAAACGATTTGTGATCAGTTGAATGCTATAGGCAAGTCGATAGATTAGATCACAAAAATGTTTGGTGTATTGGAGGGCTTAGGTCTAGAGTATGAGAATTTTACAACGACAATATACTATTTGAAGCCACAACTAGAGTATGATGGGGTAATCTCTCAACTAGAGAGGTTTGAAGCAAGGTTGCGGAGTTATTCTCGTAATCTGCATAATCCTAACTTAGCCTATCTTGGACAAAGAAAGTAAAATGTCCATCAAAAAGATGAGCTAAGTGAAGAGTTTGATTGGCAAAATGTAGCATTCCAAGGTGCAAGAGTATCTAATCAAAGAACTCGTGGCTATGGTAGAGGTAGTTCTTTTAATAATAGAAATTGCAACTTTTGAAACTCTGGAAGGAGCATGAGCTACAGGCCAAACAACTTAATGCATGAGCAAGAACCATAGCGAACTAAACAGTATAATAACTTCTCTAGTTTTGGCTCTGGGTCAGGATTTAGGCCATATGTTGGATCCTCTCAAAGATATCAAGGCACTAAGTCCTTTCTTGCTTCAAAAGCGACACCTCACAAACATATACAAGATGAGAGGCCATCAACTAATGTTCTACTGGAATGTCAAATTTGCAAATGTCCAGGACATGATGCACTTCATTGTTGGTATCACTACAAACAAAAAAAACTATAATTTAGCCACGGATTTAGTGACGGAAAATTTGACAAAATTCGTCGCTAAACGGTTTAGTGATGAAAAAAATTTTGTCACTAATACGGCATCACAAAATTTAGGAACGGAAAATTTCACTTTTCATCACTAATTAGCTATGGATTAATTTCCGTAGCTAAATTCATTCATTGCAAATTAGCGACGGATCTTATTCGTCGCAAAATTTGTTGCCAATTTGGCGACAAAAATGACTATTCATTGCTAATCTTCGTCGCTAATTTAGCGACGGAGTGGCATAGTCCATTGCTGATTAGTGATGGAAGTGGAATTTTTGTCGCTAATTAGTGACGCAAAATAATTAACCCAAAAAACCATCGCAAAATTCATACGCGTCACTACTTGTTCGTGACAAAATGCGTGGCTAATTTTAGTTCGTATCAAAAGTCATCACTAATTTGCTTCGATTTTTGTCTTTTTGGACTGTAATTTGTAATTTGTCGCTTATTTACCACAAATTTTTTTGATTTTTATTATGAACATTGTTTCGAAACAAATTTTTTTAGCAACAAAATCTGCAACATATATTGTTTACGGACGATGTTGTTATTAAATTTAATTAACAAGAAGTTTTTTTTCTAAAATTAATTCTTAGGCAATAATAACATCAAAATATTATAATGATATGAAAATGAAATACATACATTCATCAACATTATTCACAAGAGTGACATAAATATTTTTCTGATAAGGTATTAGCACAATAACAACCACTAAAGCACCAAATTCCTTTCTCTTTTATCAAAATGTCAATTGCAAAAATAGGACTACTACTTTGAAGCAAGAAACATTTGAATAAAACATCAAACATAAACACACAAGCACTTGTGAGTAACATTCCAAGAAATATCTTGAGTACTTTCACAATACCGTCCTAAAGAAGCACACGATTTCTTCGTATTATCTTTTTCTGTTTGTTTTCCACCCGATATTGCTCCCTACTTTGCTCTCTCTGACACTTTCTTGATCATTGCTCATCTTTGGCCCTCTTTGCTTCTAGCTCTTTTCTCTTCTGGCCTTCCTTGAGCTTTTGTTTCTTCATCTATCGAGAAAAAAAAAAAAGAAGTCCATCTGGAAACTTAACACACTTGATAATCCAAAACAAAAATAATGAACTTTGCATTATCAATTTCTGCAAAATCAAGCATGATCTAGTTACAAATATCTAATCACAAGACAAATCCATCGATCTTTACCATTACAGAATTGTATCCATAATCTTCATAACAGACCTAGTAATCAAAGTTAAACAAGGCTATTTGCCTATGAAGTGTTTATTGAAATGAAAAAACAAAATCGAACAGGATTTTGCATATATAAGCCAACAATCCAGTCAACAATCAACCTCAAAAAATGCCACCAACCTTATTGTACTTGCTGTTCAATTTATCCCGTGTCAATAACCTTAAACTACTCCAAAAACAATTGAATCAAATTCAGCCGTCAAAGGGGGAACTGCATCCTTCCTCACACCAACTTCAATTTCATCCATTATAATTTTTTATGAATTATAATTTCATGTTAGAAGGCTGACTGAACAAGAAGAGAATGAAAAGTAACCTACAGGGGAAAGAAGAAGCTGTAATCTCCGTGTTGTCAACATCCGGAATGGTGTGAGAAAATGCAACGAACAAGTTCATGCATTGTGTGATGGGCTATGTGCTGAAGCAACCCACCCTTGCTACCAGCTTGATGTACAATATGGAAACTAAGTATTAACTATTGTGCACACATGTTGATTACTCAACATAACTGACGCCTTGCTTTTAATACAAGCCGGAAGAACCAAAGTTCACAGATGGAAACACAATAGATGATCATGATTATGAGATTGTTGCTACTGCTAATGATAATGATCATGATGATGATGATGGTGACAATGATCATGATCAGCAGCAGCAATCTCATCATTGTTGACAATTTTGCGATACTTAGAAGCGAAAAGGCCACTCTGTAGGAATAGTTACAAACTCTCAAACAAACAAAAATATGTAAAAGGTCCCTAAGTGATTGCAAGGAAGCTTTCTCTCTGAAGTACAACGAAGACTATTCAAAATCAAATGTTTGCAAAACATGTTTTTGGAGAACGAGAACAACAAGGAAGTTGTGAATACAACTATAATTTTCTGGTTATCTAGTTCACCATCACAAATACATGGTTTGACATTATTCATATTCTTCATTTACGTGCTGTTGGACGAAACTATTGAAAAGATCAAAACCAAGGTTGAGCATGAAGGCGGATAAAGAAGAATCCGATGCTACATATACAAAAAAAAACAGTTCCAAGATATACATCACAAGTCAAGATGCAACAAAAAATTGGCAGCGGAGGCCAACTCCATCTCACCCCATTATGCAAGTCAAAAGAATATTATTGTCAACAATCACTACATTTAAAGATTTTGTCAATGCAAAAATAGTCTCTCAAGTTACATCACATTTTTCTCTTGAAGACAAGATAGAATGTTCAATAATTCATAAAGCAAGAGGTGTTAAATCAAATATCAAAGTTAGGCTTAAATGCAATTAAATAATGGAAAGTACATTGGTTTTATGAGGCTTATTACAAAAAATAATTTGATTCTCCAATGAAAAAAATGTATGACATACAAAGCGGCAAAATGGCCCAATCATGTGGACTAGCAAGGTTTGGCTATCTAAATCCTATTTTGTTCTTCACCGAGAACCAACAAAAAAGAAGAATCATTACCTGTGAGGGAGAGAGATGAACGGAAACAAAGGATCGTTACATGCGAGGGAGAATGAGGGTGACCCACAGCAAGCGGAGGGAGGGGGGGATCAAGGTTTGTAGCCGATGATCAGCGGCTCTTCAGATCTAAGGTTTCGTCGCGCTCGAGTGGAGAGAGGAGTGAGGAGAGACCTTGGCGGGAGGAGAAGCAAAAAGAGAGATTGGCGGAGGAGCGGCAAGAGGAGTAGCAAGGAGAGAGAGAGAGAGAGAGAGAGAGAGAGGTCCAATTAGCGAGAGGGAAGAGGGAAAATTAGAGAGGGAAAAATTTTCGACGAATCTTTCCATGTTCATCGCTTTCCATCACAAAATCCATCGTAATTAAGCAATGGAAATATTGTTCGTTGCTAATTTAGCGACGGAAATGGAAAGTTCCATCACAAATTAGTGACGGACAATCTTTCTATTGTAAATTTGTGATGGAACTTTTCATTTTCGTCACTAAATTAGTGACGCACAATCTTTCTGTCGCTCAATTGCGATGGATTTTGCGATGGAAAGCGACGAAAAAAATTGTGGATGAAAATTAATATTCATGAAACATTCATTGCAAAATCCATCACAAATTAGTGACGAATTTTACTTATGTAACTAATTAGTTATGAATTTTGCTACAAAAGATTTTCAATTGCTAATTAACAACGAATTTTTTCCTCTATTGTTAATTTGCAATGGATTTTGCGACGGAAGTACATTTCTGGCGCTAATTAGTGATAAAAAAAATTTAACCATAAGTAGTGATGGAATAATTTTCGTGGCAAAAAATCGTAGCTAATTAGCTACGGAAATAAAATTCGTCGCTAATTTATGATAAATTTTGCGATGAATATTTGTTCCGTTGCTAATTAGCGACAAATTTTTATTGATCGTTGCTAATTCCGTTGCAAATAGTAACGATTTACTTTTCATTGCAAATCAGCAACGCTTTTTTTTCGTCACTAATTTCACCACAATTAGTGACAAATTTTTTTATGTTGTTAATTTTCCGTAGCTAAATTTCAGTTTTTTTGTAGTGTTGATAATTCTCACCAGGCATAGGAGATTCCAGCAACTCTAATAGTAATGCATATTGAAGACATATGAGGCAATAAATGGTATTTAGACACTTGAGCTGCTCATATTACTACCAATGCTGGTATGCTTCATAAGCATACTAAAAGTAGTGATAATGATACTGTTATGGTTAGCAATGGGTCATGTCTATATATCACATATATTGGAGATATTGTCTTACATATTAAGCTAGATACATCACCTTTAAATGATATGCTCATAGTCCCTGAAATTAAGAAGAATCTCTTGTCAGTTTCAAAGTTAATTGAAGATTATTTATGTTCATTTGTGTTCGATAAAAATGGGTTTTATGTAAAGGATCATCACACCAACACAACATTGATGCTGGGAAAGAAAGTTAGAGCCCTCTACCGTGTGGGCCAATCAACCATAGTGGCTTTCTTCACTCAAAAACACAATTGTAGGAGAGGATGTTTGGCGTCAGAGACTAGCTCACACCAACATGAAAGTACTAAAGTATTTGCAAAATCAGAAGCTAATTTCTTGTAATACAAAGACACAAACACTATGTCAAAGTTGTTAGATTGTTAAGAGCAGTGCTTTGTCATTTCCTGTGTCAAATACTATGTCTTTGAGACCCCTAGAAAGAATACATTGTGATGTTTGGGGTCCTTCTCCAATAGATTCTTTTCAACACTTCAAATACTATTTCATTTTTGTTGGTAATTGTACTCGGTATAGTTGGCTTTACCCAATGAAATCAAAATCATAAGATTGTCACATTTTTGTCATGTTTCAAAGACAAGTGGAGAAACAATTTGATTGTCAGATCAAGTATTTTCAGTGTGATAGTGGAGGTGAGTTTATAAGTCACAAGTTGCAGCAACACTTCAAGAATCGTGGCATTGCTCAATATATTTCTTGTCCCTACACCCATGAACAGAATTGAATTTCTGAGAGGAAGTATCGACATGTTGTTGAATTGGGGATAGCTATGCTCTATCATGCTAGAACACCACTTAAGTTCTGGGTTGATGCATTTGTCACAGTTAACTACATTATCAATCTTCTTCCTACATCAAAGTTGAAAGTGCAATCTCCTTATAGCAAACTGCATCAAAGACAACCCACTTACACTCATATCAGTCTTTGGCTATGCATGCTACCCTTGCCTCAGGCCTTATACTCAAACCAAATTTGATCCACGTTCACTTACATGTGTGTTCTTGGGTTATATTGAAAGACATAAAGATTATAGATGTCTTCTGCCTACCACTAGTTGTGTATATGTTAGTAGGCAGGTTATGTTTGATGAACGGTATTTTCCTTTCACCAGGCTATTGACAACTAAGTTTGTAAAAGCTCATAACTTTGTATCAACTTTGGCTTCAAGAAACTAAATTGCTTGATGAAAATTGTAAACAATCACAACAACTTGTGCAAATTACATCCTCAATACATACTTTCAAGTAATGATTTAATGCAAGTTCGATCACTATCTTCACTTCCTTCCGAGCTTATGTCTTCATCATGTATTTATGAGGCTCACACAGATGTCTCAATTGCAAGTGAGCTAGTGGCTGATGATATATCTAATCCACATGAGCAACCGCATATTTCTTCATCTGTATCACAAGGTACATTACTTTCTTACTCTATGAAAACAATATTAAAGTTAGGCATTGTCAAGCCAAACTCTAAATATGCTTGCTTAGCTGAATATAAAATTCTATCATAACCTAAGTTAGTTAAATTAGCTCTAGCTGATCCAGGTTGGCATTCAATAATGAAGGAAGAAATGGATGCATTATATAATAATCAAACTTGGGTTATGGTCTCACGTACTTCACAAATGAATGTTATAGGTTGCAAGTGGGTCTTTAAAACAAAGTTGGCTGCAAATGGTAGCCTTGATAGACTAAAGGCTCAATTAATGGCAAAAGGCTTTCATCAAGAAGAAGTGATTGATTTCACAAAAACTTTTAGTCCAGTGGTTAAGCATACTACTGTTCGAATAGTCCTTACAGTGGCCTTAAAGAATCATTGGTTGATTAAACAACCCGATGTTAAAAATGTCTTTCTTCGTGGCACTTTAATTGAAACTGTATATATGGAGCAACCCCCTGGCTTTGTACATCATCAACATTCACAGCATGTCTATCTTCTCAAGAAGTCACTATATGGGTTTCGACAATCACCTCAAGCTTGGTTTGATAAGTTCAGTATTTTCTTCTTGAAGCTGGGTTTCATTGTAGAACTACTAATCTTTCACTATTTATTCTACATGTTGGGTTAGACACCATTCTTCTTCTTCTCTATATGTTAATGACATCATTTTAATTGGGAGCTCAATACAATTAGTTAATGAGTTGATCAAGTCTCTCAGTTTACAGTTTCATATTAAAGATCTTGGTAATCTTTTATTATTTTCTTGATATTGAAGTTCAACGCACTAATAATAAGCTATTCATGTGTCAAACCAAGTATGCACTTGATCTCCTCACTCTAGCTCACATGAAGGATTGTAAGCCATATTCTACTCTCTTATCTTAAAAGCCAATTGTCATGATTAATGATAGTAATGTTCTATCCAATCTAGTTGAATATATGAGTTTAGTTGGTGGTCTTTAATACCTCACAATTACTCGCCCTAATATTGCCTTTGCAACTAATCATCTTTGTCAACTGATGCAACACCCGACTGTTAGGGACTTTAATAAACTCAAACGAGTGTTAAGATATGTTAAGGGTACACTGCAGCTTGGTTTATTTCTTCATACCAACATTTCATTACATTTGTATGGGTTCTTAGATGTTGACTGGGCCAAGTGTGTCACAACTCGTTGCTTAATTACTGGTTTTTGTACATTCCTTGGGTCTAATCTCATTTCTTGGAAAGCCAACACGCAGCTACAATTTCTCGTTCATCTACAGATGCTTAGTATAGAACTCTTGCTTCGGTCACAACTGAGCTTACCTAGATAGGTGTCGAATCTCACAGATCTGATCTCTTCAAACATATTCAAAGAGAAACGCAACCAAAACGTGCACAATAGCCCTAGGTCAAACCAACCTTGTATCACTGATTAGGTATAATCACATGACATTGTTGATATCGGAATCGTATCTTTTTTCCACATATCAAATATCTCGGCCGGAGAGTAATCCACCTCAATGAGAAAAAGCTTCAGCACTTCGAAAGAAGAGCGCCGTTCTTCGGAAAAAGGAACATGCATTTTTCTCTTTTTCTTAGAAAGGAACGTAATCTTTTTGACGGAACGTATATGTCAACAACGCATCTTCCTCCTCTATTATAGGAAGCAAATCTCATCTCATTTATTATTACCGTTACGAATATTAAAACGTATTTAATATTTTCGTAACTGCATTTTCCGTTACAAACATTAAAGTAAATTTAATATTCTCGTAACGGCCAAATCTGGAATTAAAACAAACGCGGGTCCCGGGTTTATATTCAGTCCATCTTGGGCGGACACGTAAAAACCCATCATCTCCCACTCGCCCATGAAGGGCTGAATGTTTCCTCTCGGCAATTCATATTGACATAGGATCCGTGCAACTAGCATACTCTGAGAGCTCATTGTTATACATCTGTTATGAGTATATAACCGCTTAGAAATCGGGCATTGAGTAGATATAGTATGCAGTACCCTAGATCAATCAGTCGCATATAAATATCTCATGATCTCATTTTCATTTATATATTGTATTCACAATTATTATTAAACTTATCAATCATAACTGACCGGTTGGTGAACATAATGTCTTAATACGACACTAAGCTGATCTTCCTCTTTTCTCAAACCTCTTAATCTCAGTCCAACTCGCTTTTCTAGAGATGCTCCATTAGGTCGAATCACTCATGACCATTGGCAACATCCTAAGATAGCAACCATCGAATAGAAATCTCGAGAATGAGTAAGAGTCATAAGGGGACTTAATGAGGAACAATTTCCTTCAGAGTCTCACACGGCTTAAGAAGTTGAGATTATTAACTTCTGCCATCTCAATTGGTCGTCTAATGTGTACGTAATGTGAAACACGTACTACGGCATTTTCCTCATTTCCCATGGAGTGTATGTCTTTTATTCGAAATACCGTACAGATGATATTTTAGACACTTATAGTGTCTAAAATCGAGTTCTCGTTCTACTCTTATTAAAGCTTTCCATCAGAACTCTCATAAAGTATTTTTATAACACACGAAGCGTTAACAAAACACACAAAGTGTTAATTTTGCATAAATATCGTACTAATCTCATAAGATTAGTAATGAAGACAAACTAAACTTTATTCAATGTGAACAATTGGAAAATATATATCCAACACTTTAATATCTACGCAGCCCTAGAGATTGTACATGACCATTAACAACTTTTGTAGTTGTCGGCTTTGTCAAATGATCTGCAATCATTCTTTACGTAGACAAGTGCTGTACGTTCACGATCTTTTGTGCTATCATGTCTTTTACAAAATAATATTTGATATCTATATGTTTGGTCTTGCCATGATATTTAGGATCCTTAATATAGTCAATCGCTGCTTTGCTATCACAATAAACCAACAATGATTTTTCAGCACTCTTAGCGAAGCCCAAATGATCCATAAAAAGATTTAGCTAAACACCTTCTTGCACTGCTGCTGATAAAGCTACATATTCAGCTTCCATTGTGGATAAAGTCACACAAGTTTGCTTCTTACTGCTCCATGATATGGCGCCATTACTCAGTAAGAAAACATATCCGGAGGTAGAACTTCTTATGTCCAAATCTCCTCCCCAATCATCATCACTATAGCCTTCAAGGTGCAGATCTTTTTCTTAATAGCACAGTGAGTAATCCGCAGTACCCTTCAGATACCTCATAATTCTTTTGACGGCTATCCAATATGCCTGACCTGGATTGGATTGGTATCTACTCACCATACCAACTACTTGACTAATGTCAGGCCTTGTACAAGTCATAACGTACATTAAACTTCCGACAGCAGAACGATATGGAACATGACTCATTTGTTTCATTTCTTCAGAAGTCTCAAAACATAATCTTTTACCCAATTCTATGCCTTTAGCAATTGGAGTATCTATGGGTTTACAATCTTGCATGCGGGATCGTTCAAGAACTTTCTTTATATAAGTTTATTGTGAAAGAGATAATAACATTTTTGAACGATTTCTTGAAATCTTAACTCCAATAATATACGCAGCTTCACCTATATCTTTCATTTCAAATTCGGTACTCAACCAAATTTTAACTGTTTTCAAAAACTCCATATTGCTTCCCGTAAGTAATATATCATTAACATATAATAAATATTATTACAAATTGATCATCCAGACAATGTTATATATATCTTGATATATACACAATGATCTTCATGTATCATTTCAAAATTATATACTATCACAGCATTGTGAAAACGTATATACCATTGTCTGGATGACTGCTTAAGGCCACATATCGATCTCATAAGTCGACATACTTTTTGTTCTTGGCCTTTTAATATGAAACTAACAGATTGTTTCATATAAATTTCTTCTTCTAATTCTCCATTGAGAAAAACAGTCTTTACATCCATCTGATGTAATTCTAAATCCATACTTACTACTATAACTAGTATAAGGCGAATCGAGGTAAATCTCACTACAGGAGAAAAAAGTATCTTCATAATCCACTCCTTCCTGTTGAGTAAATCCATTTGCCACAAACGGGCTTTATATCTCTCAATTGAGCCATCTGCTTTTCTTTTTATTTTAATAACCTATTTGTTCTCAACAGCATTATGCCTTTTTTGGAAGATCAATCAATTTCCACACTTGATTTGATATCATAGACTCAATTTCTTCTTCTATTGCTTTCATCCATTTTTCCTTATCAAGGCTTTCTAGAGCCTCATTTACATTCCTTGGTTTTTCTTCTGGAGCAACCATAAAAGTTTCCCCTTCAATAGAAAAACGTTTACGATGAACTTTTTGACGTTTAGATCGTCTTATTGGAGACTGATCTCTCAATATTGTGTTGCTCTCACTTAGATCATGTGATAATGAATGATCAGAAACTATTTCCTTTCTTCTCAAATCAATCCCACTTGGAATAATATTCATATCACTATCCAGTGTCTCAAATAATGACTCATTTTCACTTATTTCGCCCTTTTTAGGAAATTCATTCTCTAAGAATGTGACGTCCCATGATTCAACTTCAGTTACACTCGCACTTTCTTACTCACCTATAAACATATATTATTTTGAGTGCTCCGAGTATCTTATAAATATACTCTTCTTACCTTTAGGACCTAACTTGCCATACCTGTGAGATGGCTCGTGAATATAGGCAGCACAATCCCAAGGTTTTAGAAAACTCAAGTCGGATTGTCTTATTGTCCATAACTCATATGGAGTGGTTGTAACTGACTTAGTAGGCACTCGGTTAAGAATATAGGCCGTATTTAATAACGCATCACCCCAAAAGGTAATTGACAATTGTGTCTGCGCCATCATTAACCTAACCATTTCAAGTAGGGTTCTATTTCTTCTCTCTACAATACCATTTTATTGAGGAGTGTATGAAATAGACAACTGCCTTTCTATTCCTCTTTCATCACAAAATTTTCTAAACTCATCAGATAAATACTCTCTACCTCGATCGAATCTTAAGGCTTTAACCTTTTTGTCTAATTGATTCTCAACCAAATTTAAGAATTTTATGAAGCAACTAAAAGCTTCTGATTTATGAGCAATCAAGAAAACATATCCATATCAGCTATAATCATCAATAAACGTGATGAAATAAATAGCCACATGCCTTACTCTTACATTCATTGGACCACAAACGTCTGTATGGACTAATTGCAATGGAATCTCAGCTCTAGTTCCTTTTCCAAACGGTTTACGTGTCGTTTTCCCAATCAGGCAATGTTCACAGACAGGCAAATCAACATTTTCAATTTTGCCTAATAAGCCCACTTTGGCTAGTCTGTTCATTCGATGTTGGCCTATGTGACCAAGTCTTGCATGCTATACATTCACATCAGCATCATAAGATTTTGGATACGTGAATAAAGAATAACTAACATTCAAATTTTGATGTTTAGCATCTAATACAATAAAACCATCTTTGAAAAATCTGGAACCATACTTGTCTTTATTCATAAACAGATCAACACCATCACATACAAAAACTAAGTTCCGACGTATTTCAGGAACATACAAAACATCATGAATGAACAAAATGTGACCACCATGCATATGGAGTTAACAAGTGACAATTCCTTTCACTTCAGACTTTGAGTTGTTCTCCACATAAACATATTTCCTTCCCTGTGAAACTCGTCGGAACTCCACGAAGGCATCACTATCCTTCGTTATATGATTTGTGGCTCCCGAATCTACAATCCATAACGGATAAGATTCTGTTAAGAATACAGAACTTGATACATAAGTGACATATTCATATATATTAAGGGTGTCTACCTTTCACATGTAACATGTTCTTTTTCACCAAGGGACACTTTCCCTTTAACTGTTGGCTATGTTGGTTCTGCTTTGGCTTAACCACGGATGAATTCGCCCTCTTCCACTGCCACCTTTTGAACCCACCCTGACGCTTACACTTAAAACCAGAAGTTCCTTGCGAGCTTGCTCCAGCAAGATATATATCTGCTTCAGGTTTTGCTGTCAAGAGGCGATCCTCTTCCAGCTCTAAGTGGCGTACAACATCATTGAAAGTCCTTATACTTTCATTGTGGGTCAAATGGACTTTCGTAGGCTCCCAGCTCTGAGGAAAAGAACGAATCACTGCTTACACCTGCTGCTCATCAGTCAACGTATAGCCAGCTTCTCTAAGCTCACTGATCATGTTTGCCATACGCCTTAGATGTTGCCTCATGGACTAACTATGAACATCTTGCATATATTAAACTTGATTGTTAACTGCCTCAGTTTGGTGACCGTTGTCTACCCAAACCTTGCTCTCAATGCAATCCACAATTCTCTAGCACTTTCAAAATTTTTAAACTCACGCATGAAGTCATTCTCCATGCTGCTCAAAAGAGTAATACGCGCTATGGAATTATTTTTCTTCAATGCAGCAAATGCTTCTTTATTCTTCACATGTTGTTCAGTGGTACCATCCTCAGGTTCAGTCATGGTGGTGTTAAGAGCTTATAAAACCTCCTCTCCTCCAATACATACTGGATTTTCAAGCTCCATATCTCATAATTTTCACCGTTCAATTTTTCACCCTTGTTCAACTCAGCGACAATATTCTTAGAAGCTGAAGCTATTTCTCTGAATACAAAAGTTCATATGACATATTTAGCACAATTATTTATGTCTTCATTTATGCAATTCAACTTACAATAACTAACCATATTAATAATAATTTCATCTTAAGCTCAGAAATCGAAAGATCACTCAAAGTTTCCAATCATCATTCAAAATCCTTATTTGAAACTATCTCTAACATAATCATCTAGGTGAGATTCAAATTCTATCTAGTTATTTATAACTAATAGAACATTCCACATACATCATGCTATCATAATACAAATAAAGAAATGACATCATATTCATTATTCTAAAAGAAATAGCATAATATTCATAATGTCAAAAGAAAATAACTTGTTCTGGTCTTTATTACAACTTAAAAATAATAAAGCAACATTAAAAACTCAATCATCAAAAGCGGGTCACTTTGCCCAGAACAGGAAACGAATCCCTAATATCCATAAAAATCTCATCCATAATCAAAGGATCCAGCAACTTTGGGTACGTTCCTCACCGAGTGGATTTCGTATCAAGAGACTCATTCTCATGACGCTGATACTCCACCAGGAATCCATAGACCATCATTTATAACGGTCTTCATTGGTCTCATTACAAACTTGCTCATTGATCCTATCAAGGACTGGCCTCCACTTAACTGGGAGTTTGGAACGTAGCACAGTCGCCATTTTGGTCTCGTCAAACATTGACCGATCACATTTGCATTTTACATCTTGAATCAATTTGTTGACTTTCGTTAACCACTCCATCATTATACCCTTCCTCCAGCAAGCTTTCCTCAACTTTTCTTGATGCTCTAGCAAAATCTCCTTTTGCCTTGGAGTACGTACAATGTGAGGTGATTGAATGATACGAGGCATCGTTCCTACAACATATGCAGAAAAGATTAGGGATCCATAAATTCACATTTCAACAAAACCTCATAATCACCTCATAATCACCTTATTATACAAATCCAAAAAAAAATTCTCTGTTTTTTTTGTCAATAGTCAAATCGGGTCAACGGGTCGAATCAGGTCAACGGGTCGGGTCAGGTCGGGTCGAACCAGTAACCGGTTGAACCGGCCGAGTCGGACCGGATGAACCGGGCCGGCTGGACCGGCAGCCGAACCGGGCCTATAGCCTGCAGGCCATAGGCCGGCCCATTCGCGATTCCCTTTTTTTTCTTTTCTTTTCTTTTCTTTTGGCCCAGCCCATCAGCCAATACAAGCCCACGTCCAAAAGCCCACGCAAGAACAGATTGAAGGGCAGAACGTCCTCGCCGGCGGCGGCGGCTTTCCGGCAGCCTTCCCGGCCTCCGTTTGAGACATGCAACCACTCAAAACGTTCGTCTCTTCGAGTACTACCCAAATATGTAAAAATATTCTACTTTTATCGAACGAAAAATTTCAAAAAATACAAAAAGCACACTGTCTGTCTATGATTAAGCCTAAATCCAAATTTAGCCTAATCCAAAAACAATCAGGATTACAAGTGCTAGAGGCTCTGATACCAATGTCGAATCTCACAGATCTGATCTTTTCAAACATATTTAAAGAGAAACGCAACCAAAGCGTGCACAATAGCCCTAGGTCGAACCAACATTGTATCACTGATTATGTATAATCACACGACATTGTTGATATTGGAATCGTACCTTTCTTCCACAGATCAAATATATCGGCCGGAGAGCAATCCACCTCAATGAGAGAGAGCTTCAGCGCTTCAGAAAGGAGAGCGTCGTTCTTTGGAAAAAGGAACGTGCGCTTTTCTCTTTTTCTTAGAAAAGAATGTAATCTTTTTGATAAAACGTATATGTTAACAACGCATCTTCCTCCTCTATTATAGGAAGCAAATATCATCTCATTTATTATTACTGTTACGAATATTAAAACGCATTTAATATTTTCGTAACTGTCTTTTCCGTTACAAACATTAAAGTAAATTTAATATTATCGTAACGGCCAAATCTAGAATTAAAACAAACGCGAGTCTTGGGTTTATATTCAGTCCATCTTGGGCGGACACATAAAAACTCATCAATAGGCTTTGTCCTCCGTGACATTGGTGTTCCCTTATACTCTCCCACCAAGCTGCTCTGTGACAACAAATCAACCATATCTCTCACGGCAAATCCTATACTTCATGCCCGTACTAAGTACATTGAAGTGAACTTCCATTTTGTTTGAGAGAAAAGTTTTTTTTTGGCTAACTTCGTGTTCACTATATTCATAGTCTACATCAGCTTATTGATATCTTCACTAAGACATTGTCTGGGTACTTCACCCATTCCCAATTTAAGAGTACAGAGCTGAAATATGTTGTGAGTAATATGGTAAATAGGAAGCAGTCAATGCAAAGGGAGATTACAATAAATAATGCTAAGAGTCCAGAGAGTCCAGTTGCGAAGGAGAAGGACAAAGTCAACTATGAAGAAGTTAATGATTAGTGGGCATTATGTTTTCGTATAACTACATTTTATGTTAGTTGAGCAATTTGTAAATAAAATGAACACAAAGCATGAGAGATAGCTAAGTCGTGCTCTTAGATGTAATCAGCCTTATCACTAAAATACAAAGGAAATAGTTAGTCGTCTTTTTCATATACTTCTCCTCTTCTTCTAGTTTATCTTCATCTTTGCTTGAATCATTTGGTTTACTTGTCTTTGTTTGGTCTTGTTCTTCCATATATGGACATATATTCTATTTATTGACACCTTCTTCTCTCTAGGAAAAGAAGCACTAGGTTCGTATATGGATTAGTTAGTACTTATATGGAGAATTCAAAAATGGTATTTGATCTCTTGATGCTCCAAAGTTAAACAATATCATTCTCAAGATACTCATCATATATTGTCGATAGTTGGGCACAAGCAGAAGACAACTCACAAGGTTATCTTGAGATGATTTTGCTGGGACAAATTGAAAGAGTTCATAGTTTAGGTTTCTCAATTGGCATTTCGGGTTGGGTCTCAAAAGAGTTGTGGAGAGCCTCATAGCGAGGTTGGAAACCTATAATTAGTTCTAGCATTAAAGGCGAGAGTATAGGTTTCTAAGATATCTTCCATGAAAAAGCATTCTTATAAAAGCAGTTTCAAAAACAAAAGAATGTTTTGCAGATGACCCTTTTGAAAGAGTTACTATATATATGTTGACAAAGCTAGTCAATGGACAAAAATGCACATGTTCTTGTTCTTTGTGGAGCCCAATGTAATAAACATACAAGCATACATCATAATTGTGGCATCTCGAAGTCAAAGAGTATATGGCATGGCTATCCTTCCATTCGAATAACGTAACCAACAATTTGTTATCAAACACACACACACACACACACACACACACACACACACACACAGATATATATATATATATATATATATATATATATGATAAATTAGCATGATAATTACAGCATCAAAGTCTCTATAATCCATTAAAAAAAAAACTATACATCTCCAAGTAACAATTTGTTGGAGGCTATCAGTATCACTCGAGGGGTGAATATATGATTTTTACTAAAATTAAATCAGAAGTATAAAATCAATATCGAAATCTAAATACTATGCAAATATTCGCAAGACTTTAAAAACTCCGACATTGAAAGTTTACAAAATATCAAAATAATTTGATAGTTCACAAACATAATCATAAAAAACAATTAAAGTGAGTTAAGAGATGAGAGAATTTGCACATAGAATTTATAGTGATTTGACTTAATTCATGCTACGTCCATTTTCTGACTCTGACAATTTATTGATTGGATTTCACTAGATGATCAATAAAAGATTACCACTAAGAGTGACAATTCTCAATTTATGATCGGTTACACCATCTCACTCGATTACTTCTTTTAGTGTCTCTCAAATATTAATGTGTATAGTACGAGAAGGATGAGTTTGTATATTGAAGTTCTCTCAGACTTTAACATGTAGATTCAAAATCCTTTATTTCTCTTCAGCACTTTAATCTCCTTTTATATTCCTCGATTTCCAATTTAACGGTTGGACAATCTTTAGACAATCATTCTCCAATTAACCCGTTGGACATGAATACTTCAAAAAACTATAGTAGCAATTAAGTAATGAGAATCAAAATCTTTGTTGAGTTTAGTCACCCATACAATCAAATAAGAGTGAGCGGTTCCAAATGCCTTACAAGGAGCTTGACCTACTCATTGGAACATATTCTTTATTTTATAGAACCCGGTACATGCCATACATACTTTAGAACCTAGAACCTACCCTGTCATAGGTTTTAGGATTAATTCCAAGGTCTAATAGGTTTTATCTTCTTCTTTTTTAATTGAACGATTGTAGTGAATTATTGTCTCTAATCATTATTTGCTACTACTATCCATTTACTATGACTCATGTTTATATGCATGAAAATGAAAAATATTAACACAAAAAACTTCAGTCATGGGTAATTGTGTCGGTTGAGAGCTTCTCCACTATCACCGAGATCGAGAGTTCGAAACGCACAGTTGCAAGTGTCTTAAGTGGGGAGCCATGGTGCTGGGGCCCTATACTAGTCTCACCCGAGATAGAGAAGCTCGACTCTTTGGTGCCGTCTTTGCATGGGAGGGTCTGTGGTAGATTCATCGGTCATTAAAAAAAAAAACTTCAGTTACGGATATTGTTAGCAATGAAACTTCATACTAGTGATTTTAGGTTATCAATCATCATCATGCATCATATAATACTACGAGATCACACAATAACATTGACTAAGAAAAGTACAAAGACTTACTTTAAGTCTTAGGTTGTAGGATTTGATTACCAATCACAATGTTATGCATATCAATTAAGTGCAAAGTTTTTTTTAGTCTAGGTTACCTTAGACTCTAGGTCTTGCAACGAATCTCTTACTCTATAGTTACCTAGGGTCTTCTTTCCCTGGTCTTCTTCTCTCAATCACATTCCTCCATGGTCTTTGCCTTAACCTGGATCTCCTCTTTAGGCACGGTTGGCAAATTGTTCTTGGCCATTGCTCCTAGGATGAACCAGCTCCAATAACACTTGTCATGGACAAATTGATTCATGATTTGTTCCTCGCTCAACTCGTGTGGCCTTAGAACTCCACTTCTAAGTCAACCATCACTACTCAATCTCACCACACTCTTAAAGAGAGAATCTAGAGAGAGAAGCTCTACACTTGTATTGCTTGTGAGAATTGAGATGATACAAATGAGGGGGATGAGGTCCCATTATATATAAAAACTCGGGACATATCATCTGTAAATTCCTCATCGATCTAATGACCTGCTCGCACTTTGAATCTTCCAAAGTCCTCTAGATCTCTATAGGATCTCATTCCCTAAATAGCTACCATCCTCAGTGTGCGAGAAACCTCGTCGATGATGAACTTCTCAGTCTGTAACATAAGTATGAAAAGTCTAGCTTGGAAATCCACTAGCATGATGTAGCAATGGAAAGTCTAGCTTGGAAAATAGTTTTGACAGGAAATCAATTTTGGTATTTATTCTTGTAGAGTGATCTATTTTGGGAAAAAGAGATAGTCAATAATCAAGTACTCAACTTAACGGTATGTAACTGTGTTGGTTGAGAGTTTCTCTTTCATCGTTAAGGTCGAGGATTCGAAACCTGCAGATGCTAACGTCTTAAGTGGGGGGTTTGAATGGTTTCTAACAATTTCATAAACACAACATAATGAAACCAAAAACAAAATCCATGTATATGTTAAAATTGAATTGATGATTTCAAGCGTACCTTTTGCATTCGAAAATGAATCGATGATCAGTTGTGTTTGGATTAGCATCTTAAGTGTTGCGCCTCTACCGGTATCCACACAAACTAATTGGAATCTCCAAACTCTAGTGCTAGCTTACAAACTCTAGAGTTTCTTCTGCTTGATCGCCTATAGCTCTCGGGACTTTCTCGTAAATCTACGTATACAGAACGTGTCTGTTTATTTATCTCCTCCATGTGACTCTCACGAAACCAAAATCCATTAGGTTTTCGCTTTCTCAAGGAGTATATATATATATCTCAAGCGAATGTGTTGGGTCTAGTCAAGTCTTTAGGTCACAATACATAGAGTAATATAAAACTAGTTCGCTATTTGTGTGCGATCCAGTGGACTCACTATTTTGGCTCACAAATCATAAACGATCTCTAACAAGACATTATGACTACCTAAATATAGTGAATGTCGATATTTTCGACACAACCTAAACCACATTTAAATTAGAGTATCAACATAAATTGGTTCTTAGGGCAAACCACTAACAAGGCCATTGTGTTGGGGTTGTGTACTTTTTCTCGCCATGCCCAGGAGTAACTTACTAAGAAGCCTCTCTTCCTTCTTTTTCTTACCGAGCCTAGGATCTTCTTCCTTCCTTTTCTTGCAAACTTACAGAGCCCTAATTTGATAAAGAGAAGTCGCTCGCCTCTTCGTTGCAATCGCTTGTCGCCCACCTCCTTACTCACATCGAACAATGCAATAAAATGATTATGAGAAAATCATTTAGCAGTCTTGGGTTGACCTTGTAACCAGATCAATCCATAAGTTCGTCGATCCAGTCCTCAGTCTATGCTCAACAAGATCAGTCCTCGGTTCTAAAAATTCATGACTGTACGGGTCGGTTTTTGGGTTAAATGCTGGATTAGACCAACTCAGCCTATATTCATCCCTACTCAGTATGACATACTTGCTTTAATTTATTTGCGTAATTAAAAACCTTAAATTCCTTCAATTTTTTTACCTCACAAAAAGACCCAAACTTATAAATATAATATATATTCTCTATTTTCAAAGTATATTATTACACTGGTTTAAGTTCGAGGTGTTTTTATTGAAATATTTGTGTCACCATGGAAAAATTTAGTGGTATTAGTGACAAAAAAATTTAAGATATATAAATAATCATCAACATGATTTAAGATTTTTCGTAGTATTAAATAGAAAAGTCGGGAGTCCGAATATATTAATGGACAAAAAGTTGCGGACAAAAAGTTGCGGACAATCGGAGCGGGTCGGACTCTGTAGGGAGAAAACCCTAGTTGGAGTTGAAGCGCGTCTCTACTGAGCTTCGGCGCCACGCCAGGAAATCGTTCCCAACACACGCACGTCGCCTCGATCGCCATCGTCTCCCTCTCGCTCTCTCTCACGGTCTCGCCGGTAATTTCGCCTCTCCTCTTGAGCTCGAGGTTTCGTCTTCCTGTCGGTACTGCCAGTCTTGGCTCTTGCCGCTTTCTGGTTCTCGCTCTCTGACGGTTGATCGGCGCCGATTCCGTCAGCTAGCGTCCTAGGAGAGGGAGGGGCCCTGTGCGCGCGCAGAGATGGCGGATCGGCTCACCCGTATCGCCATAGTGAGCTCCGACAGGTGCAAGCCCAAGAAGTGCCGCCAGGAATGCAAGAAGAGCTGCCCTGTTGTCAAAACCGGTACCTTTTCTTCTTCCCTGCACGAGCCGTGTGAATTTTCGATTGGTTGGGGAAGGTGATGCGGATTTGGATGGTGTTTTGAATCGAGGATTTTGATTGGAATATTTATATTCTTTGATTGGTAAGCAATTGCTGGAAGTCTTCAGTTTTGGTTTTTGGAGCGAGTTTGTGTCGGTGGAGTTGTAGTTTTTTTTTTTCCATTAGAATTCTCTATTCGATCGGTTAAGGCTCATGATAATCTGTTTTTGATCTGTCTATGGTCCATTTTGGAGAAAAAATTATCATTTTGGCTGCTGGAAGTCTCTGCTTGCTCGAGTTGCGACTTTTTGTCTATGTAATTTTTTGAATATTTGTTTTAAGAGGTATATTTTAATGGTAAATGGTGGATATGACAGCAAGAAGTATGTACTATTTATCTAAGCTGCACTGTATTTCTAGTATCCCTATTGCTGTAAATGATCTGAATTCAAGTTTCTTTCAACAAGCGAGAAGCATGGCATGACCAGCTTGGAGATGAAACGTGCTCATGCCATAACACACGCCCATGTTATCCCTATTGCTGTAAATGATCTGAATTCAAGTTTCTTTCAACAAGCGAGAAGCATGGCATGACCAGCTTGGAGATGAAACGTGCTCATGCCATAACACACGCCCATGTCATTTCCTGCAGACATGGATAAATCGAATAACATAGGAGCAGAGTGATGCTGATCATGAGTTGCCAAATATTAGACCTTACAAGCCTTTCTAATTCGTTCAACTTTAGGACTTTCTGAACTTGAAATGTTTTCTAAGAAATATACTGATTTTGGGTTTGTTACATCTCACTAATGTTTGAGGGATGAGTTACTGAGTCATGATGAATTTCTAAAATAAGATTAGGGCTTTCCACAGAAAATCCAGAAGTTGCTCGATTCTCTTCTTAGGAAAATGTATCTTCCTTTCCTGATCTAATGGCTTCATCTTTTACTGCAACTGCAACGGGAGGGGCTTGGGACTTCCATTCAATGACACCTGAAGCATGTGTAAATTTACAAATTTTGAAGCATAGGTTCAGATAGATTTTTTTTATGAATTTTGAACGATCGAACAATTATTTAGGTTTTAGCAGGTAACCAAGAATTGCAGTTTTGCCATTGATAACCCCTAACTCTTAACAAATGCAGCTTACTGATCTGCTTGTTGGAATATATTGGCTGGAAAAGTCTCACTATCAGTTGTTTTTTCTTTCTGGAAGTATGTGATGATTCTTTATGTCTATAACATTAGATGAGTTTACTTGCAGCTCTTAGGCTATTAGTGATTGCTTGCAAATGTAATTCTAGGGAATGGATTCTATGAGAAATCCTGGCTTGCTGTGCCTATATGATATCTTAGGATCAATTACGTAGAGATGCATAGTCTGTTGCTAACTTTGAACATCTCCTGTCTCTCCGTGATGAATTAGCATAGTCTGTAACTCCTATGGTGCTTGTTCATATGCAGGTAAACTGTGTATTGAGGTTACTCCTCAGTCAAGGATCGCTTTCATTTCTGAAGAATTGTGCATAGGATGTGGTATATGTGTCAAGGTGTGTCATGGTGTCGTGTTTGCTGTTAGATTTGTTGCACTTGTGGTCAACTTCACTGAACTGTGATTTAATTTTACAGAAATGCCCCTTTGAGGCAATTCAGATCATAAACTTGCCAAAAGATTTGGATAAAGATACTACTCATCGATATGGACCAAACACATTTAAGTTGCACAGGTAGCCGCTACTTGCAATTGGTTCGAATTTGTGGTTTTAGTTTCCTCATGGGCTGCATTCTCTGCTTCTTTGTATCTTAAAGTCATGGGATTTGTTATTACAGGTTGCCAGTCCCACGGCCGGGCCAGGTTCTCGGTTTGGTTGGAACAAATGGGATTGGAAAGTCTACTGCCCTCAAAATCTTAGCTGGAAAACTGAAGCCAAACTTGGGTCGTTTTGATGTATGCTGTCTTTAGATATACAAATTCCTGCTGCTTCTGGGTTCCTTATTGTTATCTGATGTCGTGGACCCTTTCTGTTGCAGAATCCTCCTGATTGGCAGGAAATCCTGACATACTTTCGTGGGTCTGAGTTGCAAAATTATTTCACCCGGATTTTGGAGGATAATTTGAAGGTGCAGATGGACTTGATTCTGACATTATTCTCTTCTATGTCTAACATATTATAGTGATGCGTATTTGAATAGAAGACAGCTAGATAAATAATGTTCAGGCTAGAGAATTTGTCAGAGTAAACTGAATGTCCTTGAAAACGTTTATCTGGGCCAGGTTTAGTTGCAGCTACTCATGGTTAATTATTTAAGTGAGTGTACTAGTCTTGCGACTATGTCATTTATTTGTTTTTCCCTAATATTTACTCTCTTAGACCAAATTGTACTTCTTGTGAGCTACTGGTGCCTTGTCATTCCAAATATTTTATGCAGTGAATTATCCTGAGTGTATCATTTTTTTGTTGTCTTGATCTTAGTGCTGCATATTGCATTTTCCTCCTGCTGAACTGAACTATCTATATACAGGCTATAATAAAGCCCCAATATGTTGATCATATTCCAAAGGCTGTTCAAGGCAATGTGGGACAGGTGCTTGACCAAAAAGATGAAAGGGATATGAAAGAGGAACTCTGTGTTGACCTTG
Source organism: Melaleuca quinquenervia (assembly GCA_030064385.1). Taxonomy (NCBI): domain Eukaryota; kingdom Viridiplantae; phylum Streptophyta; class Magnoliopsida; order Myrtales; family Myrtaceae; genus Melaleuca; species Melaleuca quinquenervia. Next base: position 11,133,238 of record CM057721.1, on the reverse strand, counting down.
AATTAAATCAGGTTAAAGATCGGAACGTTGGTGATTTATCAGGTGGAGAGCTCCAGAGGTTTGCCATTGCTGTTGTTGCAATACAAAATGCTGAGATATATATGTTCGATGAACCTTCAAGTTATCTTGATGTAAAACAGAGACTCAAAGCGGCCCAAGTTGTTCGGTCCTTGCTTAGGCCTAACAGGTTCGTCTTTGTTTCATAATCTAATTTGTTTGCTTCCTAATTTGTTTTGTCTGCATCTTGATGTGTCGTATTCTGTTGATGCTTCTCAGCTATGTAATTGTTGTGGAGCATGACCTTAGCGTCCTCGATTACTTATCAGACTTTATTTGCTGCCTATATGGGAAACCTGGTGCATATGGAGTTGTCACCCTTCCCTTCTCTGTTAGAGAAGGAATAAATATCTTCCTTGCTGGTTTTGTCCCCACTGAGAATCTTCGATTCCGTGACGAATCTCTTACTTTCAAGGTGTCAATTCTATCATTTCATGTGGATGTAGTTCATTCTGGTGTGGCAGACTTGTATGACTCTGACTGTTGTTTTTTTTCTGCTAGGTTGCTGAGACTCCACAGGAAACCACTGAGGATGTCCAGACTTATGCACGGTACAAATACCCCACTATGACGAAAGTTCAGGGAAACTTCAAGCTCAAGGTCATGGAGGGTGAATTTACTGATTCACAGATTATTGTAATGCTGGGGGAGAATGGTACAGGAAAGACTACTTTTATTAGAATGCTGGTAATGAATATATCTTGTTTTAGTTGCATGCTCTGCTCCCATTGCTTCTAACATACCAATCACGTACTGTTGATCCAATGATCATGCAAAGAAGTTGCTGTTTGTAGGCCGGTTTGCTGAAACCTGACAGTGTAGAAGGCGACGATGTGGAGATACCTGAATTTAATGTCTCTTACAAGCCTCAGAAGATCAGTCCCAGATTTCCAGCTTCTGTTAGACATTTACTGCACCAGAAAATACGGGATTCTTATATGCATCCTCAATTTGTATCAGATGTAATGAAGCCTCTTCTCATTGAACAACTGATGGATCAAGAAGTCGTGAATCTGTCTGGTGGAGAGTTGCAAAGAGTTGCATTATGTCTCTGTCTTGGAAAGGTAAATCATCTTAGATGTGATGGAATTATTGATGGCTCCTTTATGGGGTTTATTTTAGATAACATCCTACAAGAATGCAACTTTTGGGTCGTCAAAGGTAGTGCCACGGTTTTTCTTGAGCTTTACAAAGAAATGTTTGTTTACGCTGAGCATATATATAGCATGTTGCTGAATAGGGACATTGGAATTAATTATCATTTGCTTTGAGTTTCAAAGCTTTTTGCATTAAGTATCTGGACACCTTCCTTTGCATTGTTTTATTTCACTTGATCATTTTTCAGATTTTCTCTCCTTTCCTATGGGGGTGTGGAGAAGGGTAGATGGCCCGTGCACCATTGCATCATACCTATTTCTAGGTTTCCTTGTGACATGATAGTTTGTAGTTTCCACCCTATCTGACTTACATAATTTTCAGATTTTCTGCTAGCAATCAAGCTTTGTAAAGCTTGTCACTTAACTAAGTAAACTATAATTTGGTAAACATCGCAAGCTTTGTACCAAAGAAGTGTTAGCAATGAGTCTTGTGAATTGTATTGCTGTTGCTGTTTTTTAGTTCGAAGTTTCTGCTCATTTTCTGAAATCTCCAAAAAAGCCTTAGATATTACTGATCTGTGGATGACTAAAATCTGCTGGATAGTGGCAAAGATCAACTTGTTTCAATGCATACGAGCCTGAAATATGCAGCGTCTTGACTAACCTGTTGTATGTGGCTGTTGTATTGTAAGTAGTAGATGTTGTTCAGTCTGTTCTGGCTACCTCATAATCATCAAGGCGAATGTGCTGGTGTTTCCACTTGTTTATAATTTTGGCTCCCCCTTAAAAATTGTATAATATGAAAGCCTTAATACGCGTACGCCCCTAAAAATGAGTGATTATTTTAGAGAATGTTGGGAGTTCATGCGCCTCTTTGAATACAGTATGAATAATGTAATCATGGGAATGTAGATGCATAATGGTGTAATACTTTGTCTTGTCTAATTTATGCAGCCGGCAGACATCTACCTAATAGACGAGCCAAGTGCATATCTTGACTCTGAGCAGCGTATTGTTGCTTCGAAAGTTATCAAGAGATTCATCCTCCATGCAAAGAAGACTGCTTTCGTCGTTGAGCACGATTTCATTATGGCAAGTTATTTGGCTGATAGAGTGATAGTGTACGAGGGTAGGCCTTCGGTGGATTGTGTTGCCAATTCTCCTCAGTCATTGTTGACCGGGATGAATCTCTTCTTATCTGTAAGTATTCCCGATCACCGTTTCATGCTATGTGTGACTAACTGTGAATATCACTGCCCAAATCTTCAGAGAGGGAGAAGGGAAATAGGAGATGTGTGAGTGGTACTATTTATGGTCATCAATATGTTACTTTTTGGTGGTAGTTCAGTGGTAGAATCTTAATATGGCTACTTCTCTTTTTTTGCATCTACTACTTTTTGATATTTCTGGTTTTGGTTGATACTTCTTTTTTATGTTACATAATTTCTAGACCCTTAAATCAGGGAATGTGTTGATTCACTCTTGTTCATGTTTACTCTATGCACTTGCAGCATTTGGATATAACTTTCAGACGGGACCCAACTAATTATCGTCCAAGGATCAATAAATTAGACTCTACCAAGGATAGGGAGCAGAAATCGGCTGGATCCTACTATTATTTGGATGATTAATAACCTTGTTGGCAGGCTTGTCTTACTCAATCTTGCTTAAACATTAAATAGTCCTTCACTTGCATAGTTAGATTTTGGTTGGGGGTTTCTGGATTTGCAGCTCTGGGATGTTTGAAGCTTGAAGGTCACATGAAGGCGATGTGGCAGTGCAGGACTAACAATGGAAACCATGGTGCCTTCCTAGTGTTGATTCTTGTTTTCTCGAGCAGCCTGCGAGCCCCTAAAAGGACACTGCTTCAATGCAGTTGACCCTTCAATATGGCTTCTCCCTCCACCATTTTTGTTTCTGTCGTCTGATGATATAGCTTAACAGAAATGCAACTTGGTTTTGCCATTACTTGTTGCATTAAATTACATGCTTGGTGTTTGAAATATGTAGAGGAACAGGGAATGATGTGAATCTGAGTAGTAGAGGGTACGTGCACTTTTATTTTGCTAGTGCTTCGGCTTGGCAGTATTTGGCTGGAGCCCAAGAAACGCCCAATCTCGCTAGAGAAATGAAGTGGCACCTATTGGAATTTTTTTGGAGTGGTAGTTTCTGAAGAAATTTTTTCTATATACTAGATAGGTTGCTCGCCGGTATGCATGAGTTGATAACATGGTAAGATTTCGCATTTTTGAATGTTGAAGTGTGGTTTCGTTTTTTCGGTTTTGATGAGTGGAGTGTGAATTGGGTTTAGCTGTGAAAAGCTGTTGGCTATGTTGTTTGGGACAGCGACACCACAAGTACCTTGACTATTGATTGAGCACTTAATTTTTTTTTTTGTTCAATTAAGTACCTCGGCTTTCAAATGCTGGTCGATGTGAGAATTATATTAAACTCGTGGATGGAAAATGTCAATGTGACCATTGAAAGCCTCAAGTAGCCATTATCATTGGCAAGGGTATATAATTTGGTCTTTTGAGATGATGTAACGTTGTTAGAGACTTGGACAGCGAAAAGAAGGAGAAGAAGAAGAAACATTGACAGACAGAATAAGACGGGGCGATAATTGCCCGGGATGGTACTCTGTATCCTCATAACTGAAACACCTAATTAAATGAATTATGTCAATAAAGGTGTGTGCATTTGTTTCGCGAAAAACATTTTCATCATTCTTCAACGTCTGGTTCGTTGAGAAATATAAGTCAACAGAAAATGTTTTCTTGTGAAAACTTATTGAAATAATTGAGAAAATGTTTTCTTAAAAATAATTAAATATTAGTGTTTGGATTCAACACTCTATTTTTTAGCACAAAAACCTTGGATATTAGGTGCTGGTTGGAAAATTTTCAAAAAAAAAAGTTCGAAATTTGTAATTACTTTTTATTTCTAAAACCCCAAAATTGGATTTAGCCCTGACGCCTGAACTCAAACTCGTTGAGGCTGGGTACGATCCCCTGAACTTGTACCAAACGCCGTCGTACGGGTGCCTAATTCCCTAGTACTCGAGCTTGGATTTATAAAAGCACTCAATCTATAGTGTTCAGCACTCAGAATCAGGTCCACGAAGCCATGCACGATCCGTTGATACTAGGGGTCGCATCTTTAATTAATGAAATTTCCGTCCTTATAACAATATTCTTAACACAATTCGACATATTTAATTAATTTTATTCTAAAATATTCAAAATATTAATTATTTTCTTAAATATTTCCTTGCTTGTTCTTTCCTTTTTTTTTTTTGAACTTCTTCATCCTTAGCCAATCATTGGCCACGTGATGGCCATTGATCGGCCATAGGTGAGCTAGAGCCTTGCCCAAAACCAGTAAGGCTCGAGCTCGCTAGATTTCAATGAATTGGAGTCTCATTGGCCTTTGGGAAGGCTACACCTCGCATGAGTGAGCTTGAGCCTTGCTTGTTCGCTTGCTTGAGGCACGAGCCTCGCTCGAGTTCGTCAGAGATCGGCAACTCCCTAGCTACCTCAAGCAACAGCTTGCCCCCCACCAACAAGTTGAGGAAGAAGAAAAAGAAAAAGAAAATAAAAGAATAAAAAATGTGATTTTTTATTATAATTTTCCTCAAATTACTAAACAACCAAAAAGACTTTATGAGTCCTCTTCAGGGTTTAGCCAAGCACCAAAGAGTAAGTTGTTTTCCTAGAAATGATTTCTTCTAAAATTCATTTGTTTTTAGCGAAACAAACACACCATAATTCTGATTAGATTTTGTCGGATAACTGAACATTCGCAAAATCATATAGCATGACAATTTATTTAAAGGTTTCTCATTAAGCTAAATGCAAAAAGTTGAGGCCGTTCATTGAACACAAAGAAAAGGTTTAGGTTGGAGGGCTTGCTCTCCTTATCTCAGTTGTTTAATGACAGGGCGTGAGCTAGAGATGAGCGGCCCGAAGATCAGCTCACAGAGGAGAAGTTTTATACGGAGTATGAAGTTGAAACTTGAAATCTAACCGAGGATGTAAACAAACTTTCTAGATGAATATAACAATAGAATGGTCCGGACCAACACTGCAGAAACAAAGCTATCCTGGTCACGAGTCTTTCTATGCTGCTCCGTGTTCACTTTATCTTCTCGTTCGACTTCTAAGTATTCCCTCGCATGTCTTAACCCAAGTTTTTAACTAATCACATCTCCTCGCTAGAGCATCCAATGACAAATATATGTGACTAGACTATCTCAATCGAGTTCTTCTCATCTCATCCTCACTTAGAATCACATATACTTATTTCAAATGAATCCATTTCCAACCTTAGAATTCCTTATGTGCCAAAGGTGCAATGAAGCATAGTTCACATATCAGCAGCAGTGGTACTTTGCGCATGATGTTCAACTGCCAAACATTTAGCGCCATAAGAACGTCTCCACCCTTTATGGCGTCATATCTAATTGAATTTTCTCTGAAGCGTGAATAACGACGGCTGGATTTCTGCACTCTTCTTTTCTCCTACATGTCATCGGAAGGTCAATCTTTTTTTTTAAGTCCCGATGGGCTACATGTTTGTCTCCTTAATTCATCCACTTCAGTGCTGCTGCATATCACTATAAATTAAGCTGCCCCTTCACTACAAACAGATTCTTATTAGAAATATCTTTCTGCAAAGTGAACATGATCTAATTGTTTGTTTACGGCATATGCTTTATATCATCACCAACAATATAAACACGTGCCAATAAAAATTGAGAGCAGATGCAATGTAAATTGGTGCCTGCATCTCTGTGCTTCCTCCATGCTTGGATGGTGTTCATCCTTATTAACTGATTTCTACGAGGCTGTACCCCATAGGTTTCCTTAGTCCTTTGTCTTGAATCAATTCACGCAACTTCACAGCATCAATCCACCCCCCTGCAGCAGTATACATATTTGACAGTGCAATGTAATACCCAGAATTTTCAGGTTCCAATTGGAAGAGCAGCTCGGCAACTTCTCTTCCCATCTCTATATTGCCATGGTAGTTGCAGGAACTTAGCAAAGCACCCCATATGCCTGGCTTGGGCCGAGTTTTCATCTTCTTGATAAGTTCATAAGCCTCAAACAACTTTCCTGAACGGCCAAGCATGTCAACCACACATAGATGATGCTCCATAACAGGTTCAACTCCATATTTGTCCTCCATATGCTCATAATACCAGAGACCTTCTTTAACTAATCCAGCATGACTGCAAGCTGATAGAACGCTTATGAAAGTGGTTTTTGTCACTCTTATCCCTGATTCATGCATTTTCTCGAACAAATCCAGTGCTTTCTTACCATCACCATGGTACCCATGGGCAGAAATCATGGAATTCCAAGCTGCAATAGACTTCTCAGGTGAGTTTCTGAATACTTGAAGAGCGACATCCAATTTCCCACAGTTGCTGTACATATCAACAAGAGCTGCAGATATAAAAGAATTTTCATGGAACCCTAATCTGAAAACTCGAGAATGAATTTGTGTTCCTAGCCGCATGATGCCGAGCTGTGTACAGGCTGAAAGAATGTTGACTAGGGTGATCTCATCATATTCAATTCCAAGACTTCTAAAAAATTCAACTGCTTCTTTAGCAGCCTTATTCTGACACAAGGCAGAAATCAGACAATTCCATGAACATAAATTGCTATTACTAATGGAACTGAAGACTAATCTTGCACTGGCAATATCTGCGCATCGTCCATACATGGTAATAAGCGCATTACTCACACGCGTGTCTGATCCTATAGGAGTTTTGAGAGCAAGCCCGTGGATCAATCTCCCTTCAAGAAACAGCTCAAGATTTCCACAAGCTGATAAAACATTGACAAGTGTGATGGAATCAAAAGAGACATTATGTTTATCCCTCATTCTGTTAAATGCTTCTAAAGCTTCCCAAAAGAAGCCACTCTTTGAGCAGCCTGCAATAAAAGTGTTCCAACAAGTGAGATTTTCATGAACTGAACACGTTGTCAATAACTTGCATGCTGCTCTGATGTTTCCACTAACAACATACATGTACATGGCAGAATTTGAAGCAACAATGTCATGTGAAAATCCAATTTTCAACTGCAGACAGTGGATTGATTCACCAAATCTGAGGTATTCAGGGGAATCACAGGAAGGAAGAATGGCTAATAGAGTAGGTAAGCTGCAGCCTGAGCACCATAGCAGCATTTCTTTGAATAAACTTTGAGCTTTCTCAGATAGGTCATTCTGGGAGTACCCAGAGATCATTGTGTTCCATGAGATCAAGTCTCTTTCTGCAGTGGAATCAAACAAAATCTCAGCTTTCCTCACAGCACTGCATCTCAAATACATGTTAATGAGACTATTCGTCACCCGCAGATCAATTCCCATCCCTCTGCGAGTAATGTAGCCGTGAAGTGTTTTTCCCTCTATCAGTAGCATTGCATCTGCACAAACTGAAGTTAGAGTAAGAAGAGTCACAGAATCAGGCTGGACAGACGATGCTAACTGCATTTCATGCAGAAGATCAAAAGCTTCCAGAATCATTCCATTTGAGGCATAACCATCAATCATCGTGTTCCAAGAAACAACATCGTGGAGAGTCATTGCTCCTCTAAAAATAGCCTCGGCATCCTCACTGTGTCCACACTGAAAATAGAACGCAATAAGAGAGTTGGCAACTGAAATGGAGGGGCTTTTGTCGTAACTAATTTTGATTGCTAAACCGTGCAAAGTACTACCACAACTTAGTTCTCCCAATGAAGCAGCAGCTGAAATAGCACACGAGAGACTTATACTGTCCCCCATTTCATCGCACAGTGCTCTCTCTCTAAAGTAGTGTAGGCACCTTCTAGGATTCTTGTTGTGAAGACATCCAGCGAGTATTGAATTCCAAGCAACATCATCCCTACAAGAGATGCTGGCGAAAATGCTCTCTGAGGAGCTTAGATCACCACATTTTGCATACATATCCATAAATGCATTACACAGCGAATAATCAGATAGCATCCCTGACTTCATGCTTAAGCTGTGAACAATACGGCCCTGAGTCAACTGATTTGTGCGTGTGAAGATTGACGAAACTATTAAAAGAGAAGTGGAATCAAAGCCTCTTCCACCTTCCATCATCTTGGCAAATAGATCCAGGGCCTGACCAAACCACTCGTTATCAGCCAAGGAAGTAATCATCGCATTCCAAGTAATCACATCTTTAGCAGGAATTTCGTCAAACAAAGCTTGCAAAGCACTCAGGTCCGCAGCTCGTGAGTAGGCCATGAGCAGAGAGGTTGCAATGGGCAAGTGAGCGAGAGCCCCAATCTTGACAGCCGAACAATGGACAATGGAGACACCTTGTTTGTCACCCCACCCGGTGGACGTTTTGACGAAACCAAGAACTCGGTGAAAGTGGTCATCTCGCAAATGCCATTCTCTATCCCCCCTTCCGTCGAACAGGTCGCAGACGGAGGAGAAACTGACAGATTGCAGCATCGCACGGTGAGATTTAAGCATGAGAGAAGCATGGATTCCGGGTGGCAAATCATATTTGCGACTGAAATTAACATTTTCAGGAAACGAGCCCACAAGTCCAGTCCTCAAAGACAGGCCGGTCAATGCTTTCTTGCCAGCGGCCTTCCTTGCTTCAATGAGCACCGCTTTCGCTGTATCCGGACGAAAGTCGGAGACTTCAAGATCGGACAGCAAGCAGATGGGTGTGGACAGTCGTGCTCGCACAGACCGACTGAGAACCTTCAGACACAACGGATTATGGGTCAAGCTCCAACGACCCATAAACCATGCTCGCTGGTCATTGATTCCGACTGAGACGGGTTGTTCAGCTGTACGCAGGTGAGTTGACAGAGAGCGCGGGCAGACACCACGAAACCAGAAACGTTCGCATCAGACCCACTTAGGAAAACGGTCAGAAAAACATACGGGGGCTCTTCGTGTTCTTCTCCAAGGTCAGCAAACTACGCGCGCCATTGAATTTGGGAGACGAACTATCCAAGACTCCAAGAACAGTAAGGGCGCTTCTTAGGTGCGCCCAACTGGCAGAGGACAGTTTTTTCTTTTCTTTTCTTGTTCCCTTTGCGCTTCTTCGTATTAAGAATTTAAATTAACAGAATTGCGATATACTAATTAAGTAATATGTTTAAATCAAGAAAAACAGTTAATTACAATAGATGATATAAGATTTTCCGTTCTTCTTATTTCGCTACATTTAATATTTATTGATTCCAGGGTAATCGTTGTCTTAGGATTAAGTTATTTTCCTAATGTGACTCTTGCATGAGGAAGTGATATCGAGATTGTTTCTTCTCCTAATCCATTGGCATTGTGCATCACTCAACCAAAGCTTTTCCGATGGTTGATGATCTTGCATGCCGGAGGATTGTCTAATTACAGAGTATGGCACCAGTAAGTGAAGCGACCGAGCTAGCAGACACGTTTAGTTTCAAGATGCTCCTGCTCGAAATACTCTCGGGAAAGGGGCCAATGGACGATGGCGTTCAAAGATGGTAGAACCTTCATGATTGAGTCTAATGCTTGCATTGGTCGCATCAAGAAGCAGGTGTAAGAGCAGGCCGAACCTACAAGGGAGCAAAATGCTCGTGCACAGGGTGGGAATACTCGGATCGACTTTTTCTTGCTCCTTGGAATCACCCAGATGCTGAATGGATACTGGGATGTGGCTAGCATATTGCATTCCATCAGGACATACCAAAAGAAGTGCAATTTGGCGATATGCATATTGATCTTTGAGACTGTCTTATGAGGCTGAAGTCTTTGCACAACATGGTGACGTGATCCGCTGGAATATGAACTGTGAAGTAGAATCACACAGAGGAGAACTTGACATAACTCGATTTATTTGACCCCCATGACCTGCAAAATCAAGCAGTTTCTGTAGGTGAAACCAAGTGGCTGGGTCCGTTCGTGAACATTTAGGAGAACCGCAATCATTCAATCCTATTAAAGTTGAGAGTTCAACCGTTCATTCTAAATACTTGAACAGTTAGATCTTAGTATGATTATGATCTCATAACATGAAGGATAGCAAGTGCCAATGCTCCACTGTGGAGCCCTGCATCGCCCTTGTTTCAAATACTCTTCACAAATAATTATTTGACTCAACTGGCTATAACCTTCTCACTTACAGGAATGTTTAAATCTGCCTCACCTACGTGAGTACAATAAGACAATTGATATCACAGAAGTATAGCCCAAAAGACCATGCTAAACTTGAAATAGGAGGAAGTACATGCCATAAAGGACTGGCGAATCTCTTGGTTGTGCCTGACCCATAAGCTGATAAAATGAATGAACTCGCTAGACTTTGCCTTTTCTTTTCTTTTGGTTAAGCAGAGAAAAACTCCAGACAAGGCACAGCAAGTAAATTGGATGCCTTAGTCAATGAGTGGTCTCAGAAGAACTTAACAAGTTCTAGCTGTTGAGTTCACGGTCTAAAATATTCAGATTTTTCAATGCGAAACTCATATAATGAAGCTGCTTGAATTTGAGTTCGATCTCAGATTGACTTAACTGTAAAGTTCTGGTTTGAGGTTTCTTCTTTTGCTGATATCCGAGAATGGCTGAGCTTCTAATATCTAAAAGTGACAGAAATCTTTAACAGGACTCAGTCTTATGGCTATGTCTGCAATGCAGAGACTGCAATAGTGGAAATGCAACAAGCCTTTGTATACACGGACCAGCCTAACTGAGGTCCCTTGAAACCTCCGTGACAATCCAATATCAAAAGATGGGAGCTTCTTTTCTGCTTCCATTTGATTGTGGATCAAAATTATGCCTGCATGTCTTTTGGTACTCTGAACTTTGTTATCCTACACAGGTTAATTGCATTCTTTTGTTTTAGGAATCAATCCGCAAAAATGCCAGGAGCTTATTTTGTCAATTTAGGCTGAAAATTACTGGGAGTTGGGTTGGTTGAAGAAGCAGAAAATAGGGCAAGAGAGCAATCACAGTTCATTTGCTGTTGTCCACTTGGTGCGGACCAAAAGCTTTAATGCATTAAGAGGTGAAACTGAAAAGCAAGAGAACAAAAAGGAGAATGCGATTATGTAGATGACAATCACTATCTGCTCTTCTTCCTCCTGAGAACTTCAAGGACTGACTGTGCAGTGCAATACGCGATCGCCTGGACAGTGACCATTGGGTTCACGCCCAGAGCCGTCGGAAAAACGCTAGTATCAGCCACATACAGCCCTTCCACTTCCCATGTCTCGCCCATTGGGTTCACTGCTGAGCTTCTCGGGTCGGGCCCCATCCGACAGCTCCCCATCTGGTGGGCAGAGCATATTGGCGTTGACAGGCCCTTTATCGGCTTCGCACTCTCTTCCTTCACAAATCGCTCAAACTCGCGGTAGCTCACTCGCTTCACGTTAAGTGTTTTCCCTCCGTTGTGGTGCGTCCCAATCTCTTCGGCACCAGCTGCTGCCAGTATCCGCAGGACCTTCTCCAACCCCTTCTGCAGATTCTGCTCATCCACGTCATCCATCTTGTAACTAATGGAGTTCGATGATTCAATTGTCGCCGACCCTTTATCTCTGGCGAGTGCGAATAGGTGGGCTGTCCTTGAGAACTTGGTCATCCTTTGTTTCATGTCTAGGCCGGATTTCCAGGGCATTAGCACCGAAAACATGCCCGGGTGCAAAGCTGGGGTCTGGATCACCGCACCATACCCGGACTTGTCAAAATTCCCGACAACCGTGGACATTGCCGTCATTATGCCTCCTTCATAGCTATTCTTCTCCTTCTCTGGCCATAGATCCGCCGTCTTTGTCTCTGGAAAGTAGCCCCACGCCATCGTGACCGGATGGAGATGCAAGTTCTTCCCGATATTGGGATTTACGAGGCCACTTCTCTTTAGCAAAGCCGGTGTGCTAAGAGCTCCACACGCCACGATGGTGACCTTAGACTCGATGACCCAGACCTCCTTGACCCCATTATGCTCAAACTCGAATGCGACCCCCGTAGCAGTGTCCCTTTCTCTTCCACTCCGCCTTGTGTGCAGGACCTCGATGGCTTCGCATCCGGGGAGGATTGCCCCGTTCCCGGATTCCACTAAGTCCACCAACCATGTCTCTGCAGTGCCCTTTTTCTTCCCGTCCTTGCATCCCAAGCCACACCAACCGCAATAGTGATCCGCGGGTGAGTTCCTAGGAATGTCACTCACAGGATAGCCCAATTCATGACACCCTTTTCGCAGCACTGCATTGTTGAACCCTTCTTCGTCGATTGCCGACTGAACTCCCATTCTCTTGCAGACGACGTCCAATGCCTCCCGGTACAACTTGCTGTCGAACAGCTCTAGATCATACTTGCTCGACCACTCGTTCATCACATGCTGCGGTGTCCTGATGGAGGCGGACCAGTTGATCGTGGAACCCCCTCCAACGGTGGACCCGGCGAGTACCAGCGTGCTCATATCTTCTGTTGCTATGAGACCGCCAGAGAGGTACATTTGATCCATGGTGGGCCCCTCAAGCAAGGAGAGATTGCTCCTGGCACAGTAGCTTCCCTTTTCCAGGACAAGCACCTTGTGGCCAGCCTTCGCAAGCACGCCAGCGACGAGCCCCCCACCCGCACCAGAACCGATCACCACTGCGTCGCACTGGATGCTCAAAGATGGGAAACAATGCTTCCGTATATTATAATTCGAGGGACAAATGAAGACGGGGAACCCGAACTGCTGGAGACTTTCGGCGACGATGTCTCGTGGGTGCACCATGTGGATAAGACCTCGATGAAGAGGTCCGAAGACAGCCTCATCTTCATAACCAATCTTGGCCATCGCCTCTTCTTGATCTTGCTGTTCATCTGCTGAGATTTGACAAGACTCATGCTTAAATTTCTTGGATTTCTCGAACTCTGGATCTGGCCCGGCATAGCCGATCGCTTTCCAGGAAAGGTTGCGATCCTTCTCGTCGACCTGCAAAACAAATTGAAACTTCTCATTCTTCTTGAAGATTCCAACTGGGTAGAAAGAATGATTAGCACTGAAAACTTATCTCTACATCGTTCATTCAAAAGGAGGGACAAAACACACCCTCTTCCTAACTTATAGCTAATTAATTTTAATGGATCAAATCACTTACGAGTGACAGGAGGTCTCCTCCCCAATTCGGATCATCACAAAGAATTAACATTTGCTTGCATACCGCCGGGTTTTCTTGCTAGATTATGTCCATCATATCAAATTAAGAGACCATATCTATCATATCACTCATAAAATCGCTATGTATATGTCCTACTCGTATTTTAAAACATTAAACTTGTTGAGATACAGAGATGGAGCGAGTGGGACGCTGCTTAATGGATTTGGCCTTGGCAGGTTCCACATTAAACATTCGGATTTGCCATATGGGCATATAACTGATAGGGGCAACAGCCACTCAAAATCAATACATAAGATTAAAAAAAAAATTCTCGTTTATTTAATGAGTTTATCGAGAACGAGTCCTGTCCCTCTATTGCAAGTTGCAGCCAGAACATTTATGGTAAGTCATTTAAGTATTTCATCACTCAAGGGATATAAATTCTTTAGAGTTTTCAGATGATGGGACCGAACTTTTTGGTATCTCCAGCTATTTGGAACCCTCAATTTTAAATTCCAAATTTGTGGAAGGGTCTCTTTCTCTTTCAATGAGCTCCTTTGGAGATATAAATGTTGTGGATACATAATTTGAGTCCGCTTGAGACTTCCAATACACAACTTCACTTGACGGTTCAATCTTTTAGATCAAATGGCAGCAGATTTATACATTCTCTCATTGCCACCTACTAGCATGGAACATATACTATATGAATCGAGTGCTCTGATTTTGACGATATGTTATCGTTCTATGATCCTAAAAAACATAAGCTGAAAACTTTGTAGTGATAAGGGATGATGCCACTTCAAACGTGCCACATGTTTTAAAAAATGTGCAGCAGTGTTTTTTCTCCTAAAGATTCGGTGACCTGTTTAAAGATGCACGACTTGTGGGGCAGCAAGTATCATCTGGAGTTTTCAGCATTTATTGGGGAAACTGATGGGTTTGGACACGCCTAGACTTGAAAAAGAAGCACCCGCGTCACTTGTCACCTAGTTCTATTCTAACAATATTTTTAGTTAATTATCGAAGCCTACATAGTCTCGATCGATTTTAATGTGCTTTTCTTTCTTTATACAGGCTCTGGGATATGTACGCTAACATCATCGATTGTAATATGAATCTCTGACCATAATCATAATTCAATTTCCAAAAGTGTATGTACTCTTGCTGATCAGCTGCATCACCTATTCTATACTAAACTATAGAGCCCACCTAATTGATTGGATTTGATCTAATTCATATCTTGTCATAACCCTATGATCTCCGAGAATTAATTGATAAGACGGTCGAATTAGGTTATAAGCTTCAACTTACTACTAGCTTGATTAATAATTAAATGATGAGTGGAAGGATGATTTCTCCTCCATTTTTATTACGGAAACCTAATTGACTAGATTACAAGTTAGACTAGGTTTAGTGGTTTGTTTTTGAAATTGAATAATCGAGATATTTCCTGGAAGGGGTTGTGGTAGGTGAAAATATTGCTGTCAATAAACTTTCGTGGGCAGGCCGGATCTCATGTCATCATTTCTTAAGTATTTAATGCGTTCAGAATATAATTACCTTTTTTTTTTTGTGTTTTCGCCACATCCTATACATAAACAACTATAGTTAATTGATCAAACAAATAATTTGCGTTGGGCCAGCCGATCAGTTTCACGATCAGTTTCCAGAACGCAAGTGGGGCTACAGAAATAAATGGGACAGCAATGACCGAAGAAAGGGGAAACAAAATATTAAATTGGAAATAGATCGATGCTAAGTTCAATAAATCAGTCGTACTGGAGACTAAACAAGAACAAATATATCACGTCACTTAGCATGTTAGTTTTATATTCACTTTCTTAGTCCCAGCATCTTCAATGTGAGAAACATTCAGCTCCGATCGCACTAGAAAGAACATTAGCTCGTGCTTCCTAAGCGACGTTTTCTGTAGCAAGTTATCAATTTCCTCGTGATCTTTATCTTGAATGGATTTGATCAAAAGTTATTGCAAAAGTCCTCGTTGAGATAACCTAATCAATGTTATTTTCAAAACACTTGTCCACATTGTAGCATGGGCTGTGTCATATCTATCGGAATAGATTACACTTTCTGTCTTTGGTCCAGACATCAAATGGTCAAAGGAGCGTGGGAGCTTTGTGCTTCGTTATGAGCGCCCGCTGCTAGAGTTTAAACGCCCCAACTTATTTAATGCTTCATCTATTAATAAATCCGACATATATTATCGAGCTGCACGTGGCATGCATGAGTGCGTGCAGCTCAGCATGGTGGCGCAGGTGACAAGTGGTTGCCCTCTTTGTCACCCGTTATTTTATAAAGGAATATAAACAAAATATCTAACTTCAAGAAGAAAATGTTCTAGGTGTCTTCGAGTTAAAGATGCTCATTTAATTAGCTATATAAATCGTAAAAGTGTCGCGTATTGAAGTTTCAAATCTCAATGCAACATTCAAGTTGCCACCTTGTAGTTGATGTAGGTGGGTGGATTAGCATTTTATCTGGAGGTCAAGTGTAGGGTTACGGTGTCTCAGTCATATCTAGGGTTTCAACATTCGGGATGAGGACAGGCCCGTCACTGAACCGAGTCTACCCCCTTCCCTTATTTTCTCTCAAGTGGTACGACAAGACTCGACGCCATTAAGTGTTGCGGCCAGTTTTGGAAAGCTTGACTCCATGGGAACGCTCCGACAATAGGTAAAAAGAACGTAGATTCGGAGAGCATACTGACCTGAGTGAAGAAGACGAGGAGGGTGAGAAGCTTGACGGCTCGCGCGAACGTCCGGAGCTGAGGGAAGACGCTGCGAGACCACCGCCTCACGATCTCTTCCCTCCGTCGCTGTGGAATGTCGGAGAATCTCTGAACGTATGGGAAACGGCTTGAGAAGCATTTTCGGCCGCACAATATGAAGGTTCCGATGCATGTCGAGAGAAACCACAAGGTGAAACGGAGAAGCCATAGCTTTGGGTGTTCCATCCTCTCACTGATGAGCCCCCCTAGCTGCATGAACAGCAAAAAGAAGACAACAAACCCGACATTTAGGGCTAGGATATCAAAGCCGACGGTTGTTTGGATTCTATTTTGTTTTGCCTATGAACAACTAACGCGAATGGAACGCCTATTTTGTTGTCTATTCCTTGTCGGAGAATATCATATAAGTAACACACGATCTGAAGAAAGGTTGGAGGTAGAAACTTTCCTCCGACCTTCAACCCGCGATGATCCTAAGTATGGCCCGAGAAAGAAGATTGGTTTAAGTACGAAGATCTCAGATTTTGATTTTCGACTGCGTATTCATTTGGGTCTTGGTCTGCATCTTATTTAGTCTATGATGAAGCGAAGCAAATGGGCTCTTAAGACAATTTAGGAGAAGAGAATAACGGATGCCGTGTTTTGGCCTGAAAGAGGAGGAAACAAAAGCAAAAACAATGATGAGCGGGCATTTGATACACATTGTTATCAATCCCACAAGCTGTCATAGCCTTGGATAGAGGATTTACTAAAACCACATTCATTTTTAACCATAAAGTGAACATGGTATGCCTTCTTGATGGTGAAAAAAAAAATCCAAACAAATGTCTTATGTTGTTAGGACTGTCGACACAAACCGTCTGTTATGGCATTTAAATACTGCGACGCACCATTGGCCAGTCATTTGCCTACAAGAAAAGAAAAATCTACATGAATATCAAGTTACCTTCTGCGGAGTTCCGGCCATGGAAGCGGAAGTTTGATAGAACTTAACAAGCTCCTTGTTAAGTTCGCCGTCCTTCCTGGAGGCGGTCTCCGAAGGATGATGAGGCTCAGCAATGGAGGGCAAGAAAGTGTCGCAGAGAGCGGTGAGAGTGTCCATCTGACGAGGAGAGAGAGAGTTCGCATAACTGACCCGTCGTCTCTCCCCTCCTCCTACTGATCCAACGAGGTTTTCGTCGTCGCCGAGCTCAATTGCCACAGAGTGATGATCACGATTGCCTCGCAGTTTCGCGTCACCCTTCTCGTTCTGCACCATTCTCTCTGTCTCTCTCTCTCTCGTGACAGAAGCTTGTGAGAAGAAATGGCGAACTGGGTCGTCGATTTATAGTAGCTGGCACCGCATTGAAGGGAGAGGGAAAAAAAAACAAAAACAAAGCGTTATATCTTTGCTTCTCAAAGCCCGTTCTTCAGCCAAGTAGACAGTTGGGGGTCATTAGTGTTGCACTTGGATAGAGAGAGAGAGAGAGAGAGAGAGAGAGAGAGAGAGAGAGAGAGAGAGAGAGAGAGAGAGAGAGAGAGAGAGAGAGAACAGCGTGGAGAAGATGACGAACCAGAACAGTGGATCGCAGCCTTAGCTGCGTCAATCGAAGAGGCCTGACAAACTCGTGTGCATGTGTTATCGCAATTGATCCCTTCATTTGATTATTATTTCCGCGACCGTCCAAACTAAGGTTTGGATACCAGCTCAAATCGAAACGCAATAATACAATTTCAATAAAAATGAAACCAAACAAGATTAAATTATAAGTTCGAGCCAACTCAAGCCGGATTGATATATTCTCATCTTCGGATCATTCCACACTATAGCAATGAAAAACATGAGAATGTAGTGCGTTGTAAATTCCTTGTTGCCACAACGAGTTCAGACGAATAGCTTTCCGGCTATATGTACATAAGTATATGCTTAAATGTTTAACAAACGGAAGAGAATTTCATTATTTCAATATGTCTGGCCGCTTGAGAATTTCTTTTGTTTATATAACTCGAACAATCTGTTCATTTTGCCTACTTCAATACTGGAAAAATTTGAAAAAACACTTAGACGGTTTCTGTGGAAAGGTCCTCATTTGGGGACTGGGGGTGCCAAAGTTGCCTGGCATGATCTTTGCCTCCCTAAAGAGGAAGGAGGGCTAGATATCAGTAGTCTGAGGGAAAATCATCAAGCAGTTATGCTTAAGCACGTTTGGTCTTTCTTCTTTGACAAGGAATCCCTTTGGTGTATTTGGATCCATTCTAATTTCTTGAAGGAGAAGAGCTTTTGGGTGGTGCACAAACCAATCTTTTGTGCGTGGTGTTGGAAGAAAATCATCAAGCTTGGGAAGGTATACCGGAATATGTTTCAATGGCAAGTTGGTAATGGTGGCTCGATCTCCTTGTGGTTTGATTATTGGCACCCATGAGGCCTTTTGAATTTGTTATTCAATGACCGACAAATCTACCGGTTGGGCTTTTCTAGGGATGCCAAACTTGCTGATTTCATGCGAGGGGGTTTGTCTTCATCCATGTTATCTAGCATCTTAAACTCATAGGGCGATCAACTACCTCCATTGTCCAATGGCCCAGATCACCTGCGGTGGATGGGTAGCTCTTCTTGTATATTCTCGATGGCATTTGCTTGTAACCATATGAGACTGAGAGGACATGTCATGTCGTGGCATTCTTTCGTCTAGGAGAAATCTATCATCGCGCGGCAACAATTTCTTCTTTGGATTATGACCAGTAAAAGACTACCAACCCAAGTATTACTTCTATCTTATGGCATAATCTATGAGGCTAGTTGTGCCTTCTACCAATAGGCTAGATTATGTTGATCATTTATTCTTTGATTGTCAAGTTACTTCTAGTATTGCATCATTTTGGGTTGCCAAGTGCCATCTTTTTTGGAGACGGACCTTGGTTGAATAATCTATTATGGGTGACAAAACACATCTCAGGCTACCACTTTCACCGGATTATTGCAAGGTTTGCCCTTGGTGCCTTATGTCATATCATATGAAAGACGAGGAACAATATCATGTTTCGGAATTGAAACCTCTTTATTCTGGCCTTGAAAATGAAGCTAACAAAAATGGTTAAGGACAAGGCTGTGATGTTCCACCACATCGTTGATTCCCCTAGAAACAGACGTGTGCAGCTCAGTTGGGGCATAGATGTTTCTATCTTCTCATGACTGTGGTTGCTCTTGGTAGCTATTATTTAAGTCTTCTTTTGAAGTTCCTTTGAGCACCATGGTACCCTTTCTCTTAGTATGGCTTGGCTATTATTAGTGGAAGTATTTTGTGGTACTAAGCATCTCCTCTTTATATAGCCGGCTTTAAAGATCAATTCAATACTTAACCAAAAAAAAAAAATCTACCTTAACATTAATTTTCTCATTTATTTGTATTCTAGCTTCAGTCATTGTCGGAGATGGTTCCTTAAATCGAATTGGAAAAAAATATCCATTGACATGTAAAATAGTTTTTTAGGAGGTGGCACCCAATTGCTGCTTCATAACTTATTGCAACTGCCGTCCATTAAATTGATTTGCAATAGCTGAATCCCCTCATTCCAGTATGTGCATGCGTAGAAGCAGTGTGGCCCTATCAGTTATTGTAGAGACAGGTTGCAGCGATATTCAATAAGCTAGCCCATTGCGGCAGCTGAATTTAGAGTCAAAACAAGTTGCTGTTCTCTCTTTATATCATTTAAGTTGATATTTCATGCCTTAATTTATTCATTCACTTGCATTATTTTAACGCTCAAATTCATGCCCAGTTGATGCTCCACCTGCACAAAGTATACCCAAGTCGTCCAACTTGGAGAGGAAAGAGGATTTGCGAATGAGGTTGGTGTGATTGGGTCATTGAACTAAAGCTTCTGTCACTTCCAAGTCCCTATTGCAGCTCAACTTGTTTAAGATTAAGAAATTGGTTGACTCGTTCACTCATGGTGGCTGTAGTAGTAAAAATATTATTGAAAAGAGACGACCAAAACAAAACAAAGCAAAACAAAAAGCCTACAATAGACAATTGTGAGGCAGAATGTTGCACGTTTTCGATCCATTTTCTAACAATGTAGGATTTGGAAAAAAAAAAAACTATTTATCTAATGTGATATTGGAGCACAGATCCTACAAGTGTTTTTGCAAGAAATCTCTGGCCAACCTTCCTGTAAAAGATCCTTTTAAACATCAAATGGGTCGAGTTATCCCGACACTTTCTCTCGTGTTCATTCCGCAAGATTCCATGTCTTCGATCTTCTGTTTAATACAATTATATTCGTCCCTTCTATAAGGATTGGTTTACATGGGAAAGTAAATTTTTAACTAAGATAAACTTATATACATCATATATAAAAAGGTTGTTCACTCATTTTCTAATCGTTTTACTCAATTCATTTTTTATCCCTAATAAACAAGAGGAGTCGCTCGACGACTGGCGACCGTTGGAGGCCGTAAACTACAGACAGCTTGTATTGAGATGTCTAAGATGTCTTTGCGCATGACATCTCAAGCAAGTATCAATCAATATCAATAAATAATTTAGTGAATGAAGTCATGCTTGAGATGTCTAAGATGTCTTTGCGCATTTTCTACGCCTGATGACATAATTTGTCCGACGATATTACTGCGTGAACGAGTCTTCTAATGGACAAGGGTCGGCACAACTTGTTTCCCTAATATATAAAGTCAATTATGCATCGTTCTATCTTGTCTTTTATATACTATCCGCAAAGGGGTGTTTCAGTGAATTGCTTATTCTAATTTGAAGTTGAAGCGGGCCTTTTAGATCATTGACAATCGAAGATGCGACTTAGTGTTGCGGCTCACAAATTGACTTGTATGTACGTGACGTGATTTGCTGCAACATTTAGACTTTATGCCCCAGACTATATTTAAAAAAAGGGTGCGATATAACACTCTTAGTATTTTTGTTGTGATATTTCGAGTGATCATAGAATTTGTTGTGGAACTTTTCTTCGGTGGCATGACATTGTACCAAAATATCACTTGGATTAAAGGGAAATGGATCACCTGCATGCAGTGTAGTTGATCTTACCCCTCCCCAACCTTGGATTAAACTCCCCCATATGTAGAGGGAAACACCGACCGATGCCTTGGATCATGCTATTGGGGAGTTCTAATGCAGAACGGACACCCATTGTCTATGAATCTTGCAAGCTGAATGATACCGAGCGCTGCTACACGGTTTAGGAAATGGAAATGACAGCCATTGTTGACTGTCTTCGACCATGGAGGCATTATCTCCTAGGGTCCTGGTTCATCGTGAGAACTGACAATGTGGCAACCACCTGTTTCCAGACCCAGAAAAAGTTGAGTCTTGAACAGGCCTGGTGGCAAGACTTTCTGGCCGAGTTCGATTACGCGCTGGAACATCGCCTGGGGAAGGTCAACTCCGTGGCCAATGCGTTCAGCTGGAAAACTTGATTATTGGCCATCAGTAGTCCCTCCCCACCCTTGGATTCCCCTAACCCCTGACATGGGGTCAGGGACCCAATCCTGATTAAAGACCCTGAGATACAACTGCAGAAGTCTCGCTACTTCTGGCTACTTCTGGCTACTTGGATGCCTTAAGGTTATGCTGGAGGGCGTTATGCAAAAAATGTCATCAGGACGTGTGAAAAGGGGAATCCAAGGACAATTGTTCGTCATGCCTCTAAGAACACAAACAAGTTCTCCTTTGTTCCCACATGAATGTTGGCAGTAAAGGTTTCGTTGCTGATTTTGTTCTTATCTTTATAAGAAGGTTCGCCAAATAGAAAAACGTTGCTGTCGAAGAGGGTTACCCGGACAAAAAGCATATGTTTCAAGTGACTGGGTGAAGGCAAAAATTGTCTGTTGGCAATGCAATAAAGTCTGTTATTTTCTGATTTCAAGTTGGTTGTAGATAATTAGTCCAATCCAAAGTTGACAGATGATATTTCGTACGGATGTTTTAGGAGATAATCAAAGAACTAAAAACTCATGGATGACATTAATATATTACCGGACAACTTTTAGGGATTAATGTTGTCATTATTCCTTAGTTTGATGCTTACATAAGTAAGAAAAATGATAACACATGCTCCAATCAATCACCTTTATGCTTATTCAATAGGAATAGAAGAGAAAGATGCTAAAAATTAGGGATATCACTTCCCCGTAACTTTCTCTCACTGTTCAATATGGTCATTGAACCTTTCTTTTTATCCAATAATGTAAACCTTAAACTTCTCAAAGTCGGTCCAATGTCATTCTTCCATTAAGTGAATTAAAGGAGATTGTTGATGTGTCGAGTAATGTCGTTAAATTGAGAGTTTCATTGTCAAATCAACACGTAATGTGGCCAATCAGACGGTCCAAATGCTTTCGCCTCCTTTAATAACATTGATAAAGAGGAGAAGCAACAAAATATCTTTTCCTTGTTTTGTTTTCCTTGTCTCCCCCTTCTTCTTCTTCCTACCAAGCCATCCTGCAAAGACACCGTCGTCCACCGCTATCATCACCATGGTCGACCCACCATTCAGGGTCCTCCATTGGCACAATAACGCTACCTCTTACTGGCACCATGACCTTAATTATAGGAGACGGCTGCAACCTCAAATTTGAGGTAGCAATGCCTCGTACGAGATCACAGCTCCTTATATTTAAGGTATTTAATGAAATATTTAAATATTAAATAATGTATTCATCTAATAACTTTAAACTTTTTAAGCTGATAATAACCTCGTAAAGTCGTGTATGATGTCAGAGATTGTGTATTTCCATGCTACTAGTGAGGGGGAATGTTAAAATTTTTAAATGTTAGTTTATGTATTCTTCTAATAATTTAAATTGTTATAATAATTAGCAGTGATTTAATAAAATCTGATAATGACTACTCAGTAAGCACATATTCCTCAAATATGAACATTACATAGAGAGAGAGAGAGAGAGAGAGAGAGAGAGAGAGAGAGAGAGAGAGAGAGAGAGAGAGAGAGAGAGAGAGAGAGAGAGAGAGAGAGAGAGAGAGAGGTGCGGTGGATTGCACTAGGGCTAAGCATAATAAACCGCACAACCTGGGAATCACTCGGATTGGATTGGACAGCTTGGGTTGATCCGGTTCTTCGGAGTTGTGGTTCGGTCCATGTTTCCTAAAAATGGAATTGGTTCTCAGGCTCCGATTCTTGATTTCGGGGAGGGCGAGATTGGACCAGACCACATGGACCAAATAAATAATTAGAATTGGGCGACCCTAGTAACATTGAGCTTTCTTCTAGGGTTTCTCGAGCTATACCCTTCACTAGCTCTCTCTCTTAGTTTCTGTACACGCCTCCTCGTGGTTTGCTTCATCAGCTGGTGGCTGTGTTTTAGTGCTACGTCTGGAGCTTTTTGATCTAAGGGGACCGACGGAGGGTTATGGCATGTGCTTTTGTTTCAGCTCCAATTCAAGAAATCACTGGCTTCTTAGGTTTGACACCCATTTAGAGGGGATGAAGCTCAAGAGGAAAGCAGTGGAGGGGACGAAGATTGCGATGAAGACGAGGGTGAGATGGTCCCATTGGACCGCCTAAAAACCGGACCGAACTAGTCCCAAGATCGATCAGTTCGGTTCCCAATCCTAACTAATTAGAATCGGTCCCACTAGTCCTGTTCCCGATTTCGCTAGGGGGGACAGAACTAGACTGCCTAGGGAACCGATCACCTCTAGATTGCATAAAGTGGTTGTCGAGACCCACCACACCCCGCCCTTAGGGACGCGGTGGTTCCCGATTTCTTTCTCTTCTGGCCAATTTAATTTGCGACGTCCTAGGTAGGTCGCTAGCTTTCTCAATCATCAGAATAACAATGTTACGCGGAAATGATATAATTATCAACACTTGCAACCCTTCAAATCATACCTCAATATTTACAAACACCAGTTCAGGTACAACTATACAAAACTAACTCCAAAGAACCTCGATACAAGCCTAGGAGGGGTTCACAACTCATATTAATTCTTCCTCTATCAATCCCGTCTCGATTTACTCTTGCTCGGTCAGCTCTTCCTTTGGCTCCAGGCTCGAGTCCTGCAATGGATCTGTGGTGTGGTGAGATACGAGAATATCTCAGTGAGTGAACCCTAATCTAAAACTAGGAACACCACTGCTCTAGGATCCCTATCGCGTCTCACCCTTCAATGATCATCTCAATTTCTCTTCCATCGTTTGACTCTCTCCTAGAGTTTAATCGTTTCTAACCCTTCCAACAAAACACGAAACTCTCTAGTTCTCATCATCTATTTTATATCTATGAGTCAACCGGTTCGTGACCGGGACTTGGCACTAAGCAAAACAACTAGTCAGTGGCAATCATCATACATTGAATTAACTACGTAAATGACTCTTAAATAAATATATAATCTTTAAATAAATAAATTACAGAATAATGAAATAATGCATAGTTAAATAAATAAATTGTGTGAATTTAAGCTTAAGGCCGTCCACAACCGACCTAAAACCCTAACGAAGCCTTCTCGACTCATTGTCATTTTCCATGTTCAATGGTCCTAATTGCCGTTTTACCATCAAAATAGCTTATTAGCCAAATTTATTCACATACCATCGCCAAATCCATGGCACGTTACCATCCCGTCTATCAATCCGTTGAAATGCCAAGTCCATGGCACACTATTCAATCTGCCAATTTCATGGCACCATTCAGTCATAAATGGACTAAATCATCAATTTAATTGATGATTTCTAATCGAGCCTTGCCACTTCTTTGGTATCGTGTATCTGGCCATAATTGGCCCCATCGTTCGTTCACGTCATCAAGGTACTCATTAAATCCCATCAACCTTCAATCAGCAATTAAGGCTCACAAGCCACCTAATCGATCATTCCCAATTACTATAGATAAGTAATACTACGCGGTTCTCAAAGACCATAATCATCTAATCACACAATTAGACCATCAAAATATTTCTTGATTAGGCTCACTGGCCTTTTAATCGATCACCATGTCGCCTCGTCACCGAAAGTCTATACTCAGCCATACTTGGCTCTATTCGTCTAAACACTCATTTATGTCATCCAGTTATTCCATCGAAGTCATCCATTCATTTCTAATAAATCTACTAAAGCAATAGCACGCCTAATAGAGGGTTAAAGTCCACTCACAGCTTATTCCTCGAAAATCGTGATCGATGGCAGCGACTTGTGGCAACGTGCGTCTCGCACTTCCAATTGCGTTCAAGCTCAGTGCGGCTTTCTGATCCTCGATCTGACACCACTGATGGAACAGTCGAGGTCCGGGACAACTTCTGGACCTCTCGGGCAGCTCCGACAATCCTCAGGCGACAGTGCCGATGAGACTCCGGCGAGCTCCGATGAGCCCTCTAGTGGGTGGCTCTTGGCCAGGTGAAGCCAACTAGGCCCGTGGGAGGTGGAGGCCGGCGATGGAGTATCTCTAATTGAGCTAAAGGCCAACGAGTAGACCCAGTTGGGTCTCGTAGGTCGGGATTCGAGTCACGGAGGTGCAGTCGGGTCGAGGCTCCGTTCTTCCTCCTTTGGCCAAACCGAGGCTTGAGACCGATCAGATCTAGAAGCTGTCTTCCTCACGAGTTCAACGGTGTCAGTGGCGAGGGTTAAGGTGGCCGGAGCGATGAGATATGACGACATGAAGGCGATGGATCGGATGTGAGGGTTTCTAGGGAGAGGCTTACTTTCGGGGGCGATTTCTCCCAAACGGCGCGGTGAAAATGGACGAGGCCAGTGCCATTGTGCTCATGAGGCAACCGGCTGTCTATTGAGTATGGCGGCAGTGGTTGGGTCTCGCTGGAGAGCCAGCAGTGACCGTGAACAACAGCTTGGGCGAAAAAGAGGGTCACTGTGGGTCGGGGAGAAACCGGCGGCTTCGAGGGCGAGTAAGTGGCGACGACAGCCATGGAGAGGACGAGGGGACTCTAGGGGAGGTGCTGGAGGTGGCGGCTGGGCCTGGGTGTTGTCGATGAGCCCTTGGCAGCCCTGGAAAGCAGGCCATGGCGCAGGCATGAACAAGGGACGAGCTGTTCGTGAGGGCTCCTTCTTGCGACTCCCGGCGTCGACGGCGGCGGTGGCGGAGACGATGGCTGGCCGGATCTGGAAGAGAGCGAGTCAAGGGAGCTGAGGGAGGAGGTGGTGTCCGTTTTTGTGGTTTGAGCTGCGGGTGGGTAGAGGAAGAAGAAGGCTTCCCGCGCAGCCATAGGAGAGAGAGTGATGGGACTAGAGCTGGTGGAAGATGGTGGCCGGACCGGTCAGTTCACGGTCGGACCAGTCAGACTTGCGGTTGGCCCGGTCCACACGTTGGCTGACTGGTTCGTTGACCAGTCAACGGTCAACGTTGACCCGGTCAACGGTCAAACATTTACCAAAATCCCCCAAATTTGCCCTTAGGCCATAATTTCACTTGTTTTGTGGCCAAAATGCAATTATCCAAAAGTCAACAGACCAAAATGTAATTTCTGGAAGTTCGAAATTGTCTGAACGAAAATTTTGCTGTTTAGTTCGGGGTTCTCCCGGGACTAACGGACCCCTAATTAAGTCCATAAATTCGCTAAAATGGGCTTCGAAGGTGGGGTCGGACACGGGCTGTTACAGTGGTGGTGATGGATGGCGAATCGACCCAATGGAGAGGGTGGTAGTAAAGAATGACAGTGGTGTTAATGAAGAAAGGCAAATAAATAGAAAGAGAAAAAATAAAAATAGAAAACTATATTTGCTCACTTGAATTGAAAAAAAAAGAAAAGAAAAGAAAAACTGTCATGGTGGGCTATAAAATGTTTTTATTCGGTCCGTTCATTAGTATGATCCGGATGACATGACGATCGGACGGCACCCATTAATAGGGAGTTTATGTTTATGTTTTTTGTTTTGAAAAAACCACAGCCGCCCGATTCAGAACAGACAACTGTAGTGGAAGTCACGTCACCTGCCTCTACAGTAAAGTGATATGTTTAACATTAATATGCCATAATCCAAGTCAGTTAAAGAAAGCGCTTGACCTAACGTTGGACTTGGCAAAGAGATTACACCGAACAAATTTCGAAGAGTCCTAACCCTTACTCTAAAATCAAAATCTGCAGAACTAAATTTTATTTCCAATATTAAATCATCTTCATTTTACGGTGTAATTTTTTTTTTATAATAATCGATAATTATCCCATAAAATTTCAGATAGTATTAGGACATTAGGAACAAAGTTTAAATCTTTCAAAATCTGTATTGCCTCCCTTATCATATATTTCCATGCTTCATTTTTTTTATATATCAAATCTAGGCCTACACTTGTGGAGTATTGATGTGATATATAAATATTAAACGACGCATACCATAAAAAATTTCAATTTTTCAGATTAACTGGAGGAAATCTCACAAGATGTGAACTATAATTACTCAAAGAATAAGACTAGGCCTCAGTGTTTGGTGGCAAGTGGGGTTTTGTTCTTCAAAATCAAATCTCCCTTTCGGTTGGGAATTCATATCTTGGTACTCGATCGGGAAATAATTTCCCTTTCTTTTAAGTGGTAAGAAATAAATGGCTTCTGAGTTTTAGTCTCGATTATAATCAATCAGAAAAGATATTCTTGTCTCAAGTGGTGGGTGGTCATAATCAAACAACTTGCCAAATCTTACCAAAATTATTAATGGATTGATCCCGACAAGTCGCAGTTGTCCATACATGTCACGATCAGCGACTTGAATATGAAAGAGCTTAACTGTTAGTCCTCGGCCTCCATCACAGCCTTTTGAGAGCAGATGAAGCTCAACAACTCTTGGCTCCAAAAGGAATTAATACATTTAAGTGGTGAGGTCCCCCAAATAAACTATTTACTGCATGAGAGCAATCGAGAGAGCCTAACTGTTAGTCCTCGGCCTCCATCACAGCCTTTTGAGAGCAGATGAAGCTCAACAACTCTTGGCTCCAAAAATAATTAGTACCCAAATAAACTATTTAATGCATGAGAGCAATCGAGAGAGAGAGAGAGAGAGAGAGAGAGAGAGAGAGAGATAGAGAGAGAGACGACGTGGTGATTTTACCTATATGTGGTGGAAGCTCCTCTGAACAGTTAGCTCATCCGAGGTCTTACTGTTTGAAAGTTTCAGCATATGAGCGAAATCCGTTTGGCTAGTCCTAGAGCAAAATCTAACAGTTCATCTCGTTAAAGACGCCATGAAGGGCGGGAAGAGATCAATGTCAGGATCAGTCTCATGGTGATGACAGTGATGCTGATCGATCTAATGCCATACGTGAAAACGATTCGGCTTTTCAAATTGACAGCAACTCTTAACTGAGATCCTCTGCATCAAGAGTCAACCGCTTCATAGCAATCCAGTCACACTGGGGAATACCCCTGGGCTTGGACAGGGCATTTAAGTGCATTCGCCATGTTCCCATGTCACGTAGTATTTCGACAACCGTGACCGTCCAAATTAATTCGGCCTACGTAGATTCGATGCCGCAGGAGTATTTCCTTCTTTACTGACATTGAACTTTGGAGCAGATGATTGAAGAACATAAGCAGAAAGAGGAGTGCCCCACTTGGAATCTTCACTTGACAATTCAAACAGCCCTAAACTTAATGTATCTACTGAAAAAGTCGCACGGACAGCACATTGCTAATTAAAGGCGACGTGAAATGTCACCAACTGCCTATACACTTGTAAAGATCGAACAGTAGCACATATCGTGCACATGAACTCACGTCGCCATCGTCATAGACAGAAATATTTTATCAAACTAATAATTTCGAGTCGCCTCACAAAAAAAAAAAAAACAAGGCCATCCGATAAAAGAAAATCATGATCGTCCAATTAAAATCGGACAGCCTTGGTACCCACCAAGGCCAGGGCATGGGGTCCAAACGCATGATGGGCATATGGTCTTGACTGTTGGAGCATACAGAGACGTGGCACCCATTCCCCATGCAAACTAAATTGGGTGACAAGCCACGCCTTTCTCTCCACTTTTCAGATTTATCAAGGACTAGATATCTACAATAGGTAATTGATGCTTGTGTTGTTGAAGTTCCTTATTTTATTGTCTAGATTATTTGCCAGCATAGGATAGACTACGAAATTTGGAGATTTTATTATATTATATCAATTATTTGGTGAATCTAAGTAATAGACCCGGATATTTTCACATCCTATCATGATTATTATTTAGAAAAAAATAGCATATTAATTGCAAATGAACCTAAAAATTGTACAAACAGAGATGGTAAGAATATCTCATGACACTCTTGTTTAATTTCTTTTATTTGATTTTTGTATTATCTTCCCTCTCTCTATTTATTTATTTTCTTTCTAAATATCCTTCCATCATTCTATAATAAAATTTTATTAAACAGTAAATTATACTAACGTACCTAAAATATGTAATAAATATTAATACTAAACAAATGTACTTATATATAATTTATAGTATAAGATGAAAGAAATTATAATATATAAGTAAAAACATGTGTCGATAAAGACGAAATCGTTGTTATTTTTTTGTTCCGAATATTTATATTATAATTAAAACATGATTTATATTCAAATAATATTTTAATTATATTAATTGAAGATTTTTTATTTGAGATAAATTTATTTTGTATTATGAATATAAAAATTCATATTTTTATCCCACTACCCTCATGAGATAATTTTATTTAGGATATATCTCTCTTATATTTGACATTTTCCTATCTTGAATAGAAACCAAAAACATGATAGGATAAATTAAATCCTAAGTACCAAATGATTAACCTTAGAGATAGCATAGAGGCGTGGTTGAAAATAATTTGAGACCTGTTAAACCTTGTAATTGTAGAAAAGTCCACATTGAGATCTTCTAGAGCACTCAATTTTGTCCTATGTTGGAAAATAGCCTATAGAAAGGCAAGAGTGCTCAGTCCTGATGGTGTACATGTAATAGCCCGCTTTCGGCCCCACCTTTTCAAGGTCCAATAAAGCGAATTTACGGGTTTAATTAGTGGCCCGTTGGCCTCGTGAGTGCCCCAGACTAAACCGTGAAAATTCATCTCAAGCAATTTTGGACTTTCAAAATTTGAGTTTTGGTCCCCAACTTTTAGATATTTACATTTTAGCCCCAAAAGAAGTGAATTTTGGGCCTATGGGATTTTGGAAATTTTGGGAAAAAGTTGACTTTTGGTCAATTTTGGTCAACGTTGACACTCAACGGTCAACTTGGACCAAGTCAATGGATCGATAGACCTGTGGATGACCAGGTCGGGCTCGAGGAAGGCCAGCCCAAGCTCGTGCGACTCGGCCCAGCCGCACACCTAGCCAAGCACAGCCCAGCCCTTTCTCCTCTCTTCCCTCTCTCTTTGGCAATTTGCCGAGCAAGTGGCACGCACGCGCGGGGGATGTCCCATTGGCGGCCACTGGCCGACCAGATGTAGGCTAGCCCTACCACCAGCCGTAGGCATCCAGTCGAAGCACCTCCCAGCCATTGGATGGCCGCCACGTGGCCCCGGTAACGTAGTCTTCTTCCCTTTGCGCGAGCTGCCCCTGCCATTGTACCCGAGTGAGCTCCTCCCCTACAACGCCCCTTTCTCCCAGCTCGGAGCTCCGATGGACTTGACCTTAGTGTCGTTGGGAAGCTCACAACGCCGACTGCATGAACTAGCCAACTGCCACCGCTGAATCGACTTGAATCGCCACCAGCAGCCCTCGACTGGAGCCCCCAAGGTCAGCTTTTCCCCCTGTTTTCTAGCCGTGGACACCGTCAGCGTTTGGCCATTCTAGCCACCCTCGAGCCACACCGTTGCTTACAATCGATTGGTGGGTACCCCTAAACCATAGTTGTGGCTTTTGTTGCGGTCGATTTTGTCTAGTTTGGGCAATTTCCCGTTTGAACTTCATTTTACCCTAAAATGAGTTGTCGGAGTTAGATCTGGCCAATTGGCCGTTCCGGTGACGCCCACCCCTCACCGTTGGTCTCGATAGACTCGTGAGGCCCTCGTGAGTCAAGCCTAGCCCTTTAATTTGGTTGATTTTGGTCATATAAGGAGAATCGAGGCTCGAACCGATTCGTGCCCTAATCGGATTCATGGCTGTTCGAGCTCACCGTCGCCATTCCAGTGTCGTTCGGCCACCCCTAGCGCCACCCACAAGCCGTCCAGACCCCAAGAGCCACTCAAGACCAACCCCAGCCGCCGTTGGACCACCGACCATAGTTTTGGAGCCATGAACAGCGCCGACCAGCTGAGTTCAGGCCGAATCGGCCTGCTCGGGCCTTACCGGAGCTGCTAGGCTCGCTGGTGGGCCTCGCCGCTTCACTCGTGGGCCCGGCCAGCCCACCATAGGCTCGGGCCAGGTCCAGGAGCCTCGTCGGAGGTTCGCCGAAACCTCGCCGGTGCCAAAACTACCTGATACGTCCAGAAGCTATCCCGGACCTCGGTTGTCCCATCCATGGTGTCGAATCGAGGATTGGAAAGCCGCATTGAGCCCGAACGCGATCGGAAGTGCGAGGATCGCATCGCCGCAGACTGTCGGTTCGCGAGAAAAATAAAGTGAGTGGACTTTAACCCTCTATTAGGCGTGCTATTACTTTAGTAGACTTCTTAGGAATGAATGGACTAGTTGGATGAATTAGTCGGATGGCATGAGTGTTTGGATAAATGGGGCCAAGTAAGGTCGAGTATAGGATACTGGTGATGAGGAGATAAGGTGACCGATTAAGAGGCCGGTGAGCCTAATTGGATGGTCTAATTGCAGGATTGAATATTGAGATTGGATGAGGAGAATAATCGTGACTATTTGGAGGGTCTAGTTGTGTGATTAGTATTTGAGGTCTCGTGGACTTGACATTTGAATCGGTTGGCCGACGAAATACAATAGGAGGTCCGATTGTGACTTGAATGTGTAATTGGAGAGCATTAGTGCATGGTTGGATGGTTGGAGGCCGATTTATGGCTGTGTAAGTACTTTAGTCGATGTGGTCATTGGGAATGACCGATTAGGTGGCCTGTGAGCCTTAATGGCTAATTGGAAGTTGATGGGATTCAATGGGTGCCTTGATGGCGTGAAAGGAAGGTAGGGCCAATTATGACCGAGTTCACGGTATCGATGAAATGACATGGCTTAATTAGAAGAAGTCGATTATATGGATAATTTGGACTGATGGTTGTTATCATGTCATGGATTTGACGTTGATTTGATTGGATGATTGATTGAGTAAATGGGAGGTCAAATTATAGCTCGGATTAGAATGTCGAGGA
Organism: Melaleuca quinquenervia; assembly: GCA_030064385.1. Taxonomy (NCBI): domain Eukaryota; kingdom Viridiplantae; phylum Streptophyta; class Magnoliopsida; order Myrtales; family Myrtaceae; genus Melaleuca; species Melaleuca quinquenervia. The sequence goes on along the minus strand of CM057721.1, from coordinate 11,101,014 downwards.
CTTAGTGTTTGAATGGATCGATTATGTGCCTAAAAGGTCTAATCAAGGGTTTTTATTTAACGGGATAATAATTGGTGGCAACTTACGAAAGTGACGAAGGGGAATTTATTATGAAATTTTGGAATTATTATTTATTTTAAATTTATTAGGCCGATTATGAGGCAAATATGTCCTAATTTAAATTGGAAGTCGATGGAACTTGATTAGGCGTCGACATGGCCGAGACGAGCTATTTTGATCTCACGAGTTGATTGAAGTGGTTGTGGACCCTGATTCGCTTTGATTTTGGCTTTTAGCCGAGAAAATAGGGCAATGGGCCATAGGGATTGGTTGATGGGATGACTTGAGCCGACTATAGTTCGATATGTTGTGCCTTAGAATTGGTGATCGAACGGTGCCATGGAATTGGCGAATCGAATAATGCCATGGACTTGGCGACTGAACAAACCGATAGATTGGATAATAACGTGCCATGGACTTGGCGACGATATATGAATGAATGGTTTGGCCAATAAGCCAATTTGATCATAAGACGACAATGTGGACCATTGAACGTGGAAAACGACGACAAGCCGAGAATGCTTAATTAGGGTCTTAGCTCGGTTGTGGACGGCCTTAAGCTTTTAATTACGCAATTTATTTATTTAATAATGCTTTATTTAGTTATTATGCAATTTATTTATTTAATGTTATATATTAGATGATTGTGACTGACTTGCTTTGGCTTAGTGCGAAGTTTCGGTCATGGACTGATTAACTTATAGGTAAATTTGATTAGCTACACGATAGACTAGTGATGGGCCATGTGATGAAAAAGACAAAGTTGTTGAATGAATTAGAAGCCAAGTCAATTGAGGGTTGGTCAGTGACTATGGTAGCACTTGAAACATTTACTGATCATGGTCATAAAGTGACGTAGTTGAACGGCTTTGGGCTGAGTCCTGGTTGCAGATTGGTGACTAACAAGTTTAGTCATGATGATGAATGATCTGACGATGTGGTCAAAATTCGAGGCTAAGCCTGAGATTAGTCGATGATATGATGGAATAGGAAGTTGATTAAATTCAAGTTGAGAGAGATATGTGATAATTGACGGAAGAGATGTGATAATAACCCTAGGGCAATGGTGCTCCTTGTTTTGGGTTAGGGTTCCCACACTGAGATATCTCCATATCTCACCCATCACAGGTTCATTGTAGGAGTCGAGCCTGGAGCCAAAGGAGGAGCCGATCGGGTAAGAGTAGATCGAGATGTGATCGATAGAGGAAGAATTATTATGTGTAGTGAACCCCTCCTAGGCTTGTATTAAAGTCGTTTGAAGTAGATTGTATCTAATTGCACATGATTTGGTGGCTGTAAATATACAGGTGTTTATACATGGCATGTGACGATGTTGATGGCATAAATTTTGAAGGGTTATAAGTGTTGATTTTGCATCGCTTCCGCATAGCATTGTGAATATGAGGTTTTAGAAAGGTTGCGACCTATCTGGGATGTCGCAAATTGATTGGCCAGAGAGAAAGAAATCGGGAACCACCGCGTGCCCAAGGGCATGGCGTGGTGGGTCCTGACAGTACATATGAGAGACCAACGTTCCCACTCTTGTAATACACTTTCGTAATTCAACCAGCGGCATTACAGTAGGTAGTGGTCAGGGACCATTGTACATGAGCAGGCAATATATGATATGAGTACGTTATTCTATCAACGTCTAGTTAGTGACTGCAATCACTGGTTTGAGACCAAACTTGGTATGGTGCTGGGCATTATTCCCAAGTCATATGGTGGATACGTCAAATTCGGTGAATGGCGTCGAGAAGCTCAACAAGCCCATTACATTACATGCATGCAATCTTACTTGTTAGGTAATATTGTGGGCTATCATTGGTAGTGGCAACACCACCAACCCATGGACAACGGAGTTAGGAAAATGGAACAACAAAGCGAGTAAGGCTCTTCGTGTTCTTGCTAGGATTGTTGAAGACGAATTATTGTAGCATATTAAGAGTGTAAAGACCCTAGAGGAAGCATAAGATAACTTGACAACATTGTTTGCAAGGACAAATGATGCTAAGTTTCAAAGGTTGAAGAACGAGCTATCATCGATGTCGCAACAAAATATGACTATGAGTCAATACTTTTCCATAATTAAATCTATTTGTGAAGAAATTTCAAAGTTAGATCCTCAGGATTTTCATTTCTAAGACAATGATGAGAAGAATTAAATTAAATAAAGGTTAAGGCCATAATATAATGGTATTGGGAAAAGTGCCAAAAAAGTCATAAACCTTTGCCACTAGTGCCAAATAAGTCCTCAACCTTTACAAGTTGTCATATAAGTCATTCCCACCGGAGGAAGCACACGTGGCGCCGACGTGGCTCGTCGGTGCCGATGTGGCACCAACTTTTTTTTTCTTTCTTCTTCTTCTTCTTCTTCTTCTTCTTCTTCTTCTTCAACGGCGGAGCCCTCACCGGCGATGGGCGAGGGCAGCGGGAGCTGGGGAGGCTACCGCCGGCCTCGCTCGGCCCCAGCCGGCCCCTGGCGAGGCCGGCCAGCGACCGGTGGGGGCCGGGGGCGACCCTGTCTGGGCAGGGGCGGGGTTGCCCCGCCTAGATCCGGCCTCACCCGGCCCTCGCCGGCAACAGGCGAGGCCGGTGGCAGCCTCCCTAGCCCCCGCCGCCCTCGCCCATTGCCGGTGAGGGCTCCGCCGATGAAGAAGAAGAAGAAGAAAAAAAAAAAGAAGAATTGGCGCCACGTCGGCGCCGATGAGCTCCGGCGAGCCACGTCGGCACTCCGGCGAGTCACGTTGGCACTCCGTGTGCTTCCTCCAGTAGGAAGGACTTATATGGCACAACTTGTAAAAGTTGAGGACTTATTTGGCACCAAAAAAAGGTTGAGGACTTATTTGTCACTAGTGGTAAATGTTTATGACTTTTTTGGCACTTTTCCCTAATGGTATTGTTACGGCTACTAGTGAATGGGAAAAAGAGCAAACTCTGACCTGAACAATATGAAGGTCTTAGGTGGACAAATGTCTAAGGTGTCAATTAAGGAATGAAAGTGTCCTCTTTAGTAATAAAAGTGGCTTCAAAGGTCAGAGGCGAAACGGTGTAGGATTAGAGATGGCGAATAGAGGAAAAGTCATGGAAAATGGTAAAAACAACTAAGAGGGACGACCCTTCGGCCACGAGAAGCTTGCTGAGCACACGAAAAATACGACACTGAAGATAAGAGCAATAGAAGGCACGATGGACGGTGTTAAAGGAACGTTGCAGCATTTAAGAAGAATGATATTGAAGAGGAGTGGGATCGCCACGCATCCATTGCAATAGAGGAACAAGGGGAGCTCGAAACCTCCTTCACCACGGTAAGTGATAAATTGATCAATTATGATAGTGATTTGATTGTTGATTCATGGTGCTCAAATCATATGGCTGGAGATTAAGGGAAGCAACCAAACAGGTTAGAGTACACCAGTGGATAAGTAGTTAGTCATTGTAGACACTTCAAGGCTATCGATTATTTATGTCGGCAAAATGGTGATAATAACTTGGTGCAAGTTCACATAAGGTTGAACTGAAAATTTGTATCACATGTTGGGAAGAATATACATTAAGTGAGTTTATAAAATTTCTACAAAAGTATGAGATACATCGATAGTTTAACTACACAAAATGCCATAACAAAATGTAGTTGCCAAAAGAAAGAATCAATGTTTGGCAAAGAACGACAAGAGTATCTTGTCTGCGAAGAATGTATAAAGACAACAGTGCACGTGATCAATAAGCTACCTTAATCAGGCCTTGGCTTTATGTAACCATACAGGAAGTTGTGGAACTGCAAACTCACTGCAAGTCATTATAGAATATGCTATGCATTCGTGATAGACCATCTACGTGGCAAGTTCAATAAAAAGATGGTTTGTTACATATTTGTGGGTTGCAATAATCAAAGGAAATGGTGGAAGGGTTGTGATCCTATAACATGAAGCTATTATACTTTCTGAAATATGGTGTTCGATGAACTATTATCATGGTGGTTGTCATAAGCTGTTGAATCAACAAATCCAAAACAAATTGAAGAAAAGGTTCATGAAAGAATGGAAGAAAATGATGAGCTTGATAAAAATTGGGGGATTGAAGAAGAAAATGACTTCGTACTTGGAAGGTAAGTTTGTGGTGGACTAGTGTATAGTCGAGAAAGACATATTAGCTTTGACTTAGTTAGATGAAAGAACCTCAGGAGCAGGTACCTCAATTTACGGCATTAACCGAATATATCAGAGTTATTGAGCCGTCAACATACTAGGAAGTCTCATATGGTGCATAATAGAGAAAGGCCATGAAAGAAGAGATCTAAGCACTAAGGAAGAATGATACATGGGATTTAGTGCCAAGCCTGAAGAGGTATGTCACATATCTTAAATTTTATAAATTTAAAACTCGACCGTATGGGTCAATAACAAGATATAAGGTATGATTAGTTGCTTCAGAATCCTCTCAAATTATGGCCTGGATTATAATGAGACTATTAACCCGACAGCAAAGGAATTCCCCATCGTCGCAAACAACGATTGCTATAAGCTTGACCTTCATACCAATACTGCATCCAATTAAAAACATTAATTAGTTTTGGGACCACGAAACAACATAGACAACAACTTCACATGGAGGTCCCCACAAGTGCATCTAATTTATCAAAGCAAAAATTAGCCCTTGTCTTCCACGGGAGGTCGCCACAAATGCATCTAATTTATCAATTGATGAAGTCGACAAAATCATAACTTCATGCTTTATCAACGATCCTAATTTTTCCATATGCACCCTAATTGTCCACACAAAACCCTAATTGTCCACTCCAAAATTGACTTACAAAGAGAGAAGATTTTGAACATAGGGTAACAAAAGTAGCACACTAGTGACGACGGCGATTGGGAGAGTGGTGACAGCAAGTGACATAACAAAAATAAGGGGGTAAGAACACTAGAAGTGCTAAATGTTGTGTATGATACTTTCTTTAATGCCAAAAGTTTCAAAACGCTCACTTCAATTCCACTTTTTCAAAAAACTGAAAATTTTAGTACCAACTTGCCGGAAGTCTTATAAGCAACTGGGCCAAGGCCAAATTCGAGCAAACCAAGAAATGTCGAAAGAAGAGACCAGTTGGGCTTTGATTAGAACTCACTTGTATTTTGTGACTGGTGGTAGCCGTTGAGATGGCCAAAGATGTTGTGGGTGGCTTGACAAAGGTGGCTGGCCGGAGTTCCAGGTCTAGAAGGAACGGTTGGATGACGGAGCGAAATTCTTATAAACGGTGAAATGTCGACGACCAAGACCAATGACGTCATGTTCGGGAGAGGTTTAGGAATCTTTTCCAACTAGTGGCCATGGCTAGAAACTCCAAAATCCCGAGATATTGCCATAAACCTCAACCGGATGCACAAACCGAGCAAAAGTTCCCAGCAAGGGGGCTTAGAAATATTTTAGAGATTCCAAGGAACACAGTGATATTTTCGGTTTCGCGTGAGTATCTCTAAATTTATCAAATTTGGTGTTTTTCTCTCCTTGCTCGCGAAACAAGGGCTCTCCATGATCCGAGTAGCTCCCGGCAAGATTTCAGAAACTCGACGGCAAGGAGGGGCGGTGTGATGGCTTAGGAAGGTGCATAAATGAGTTGGTTTTCGATTGGTGATGGTGGGTGGCTGTGGGTCGATGTGGAAGGGCCTCAATTTCTTGAAATTCCAGCCGAGCTTCACGACGAGCCAAAGTTTGTTTTTGAAGAGTATTTTTTATTATTAAAAATGTTGATGTGGTACTTTTTGGTCGGAATTTTGATCGTTGGCACTGAAATGATCGTTTTTTGTCGAAATTGGCACTGAAGAGAGTGTTGTGAAACTTTTGGCACTGAAGTGAGTGTCGTATACAACTTTTGGCACTTCTAGTGTTCTTGCCCCAAAAATAAGCAATGACGGTGGGTGAGTGAGCAACAGTGAGCGATACCATCAACGGAGCGAGCAATGATGGACGGCGGCTAGGAAGTGACAAGGATGAAGATGAGTTTCGTCAACTGAGGACACCAAAAACTCTATTTTTGTTTTGCTTTAGTGAGTTCGTGTGCCAACATCGTGTTGTGTTATTGTCCTACACTAACAACGCCACGTCATTTTTGGGAGTCCACAGGACACCATTTTTTTAAATTTAATTACCACATCAGATAAGTAACTTAATTATAAATGTCACATTATTTTTTAATCGGAATATCTTGCTATTGGCACTTAAGTGATTCTTTTCACTTCGATTTGATGCTTAAGTGATCCAGTGGAAACTTTTGGCATTGAAGTGAGCGTCAAACACAAGTTTTGGTATTTGCAACGTCATTTTCCCTTTAGGGTCTTTTCGTTTAACAGAAAATGTAACATTTTTAAAGAATATTTTCCATAGAAATATTTTCTGGAAAATGACTATTTTTCAATGTTCGTTTGAAGCTTAGGCAAAATTATAAATAAAATCGATTTTTATTTTTTTTAATTTTTTTATATTTTACATTAGTTAGTCGTTCACTACAAGTCTTACTAGGCTCCAACGAGTTATCGGTTTGTCACCATAAGTCAAGAACTTAGCGATCCAAGGGAAGCCTCTAGCTCACCTCTAGAGGCATGAGCTTGCTGCCAAAGGTTGCTAGCTCGCTATTAGAGGCTGACAAGCACTAGCTCGTTGGCCTCAAGGGAGGTCGAGGCACGCTGATAGATGTCACGATATTTAAAGATAAACAAACAAAATGAAAAATGTTTTCCATTTTGTAAAATACAGAAAATATTTTCCCACTTTTGAATGAGTTTTTTCATTGATGGAAAATATTTTCCTTAACTATTTATTTTTCGTGAAACGAATGATGGAGAATCCAGAAAATATTTTTCTAGAAGTTATTTTTCGTAAAATGAATGAAATCTTGGTGTCATTTATTGTTCTTCCACAATCCGGCATAGGGCATTGTGTTTGTGTTCATGCTAGATGGCTTTACAATCTCCGGTTTTAGGCTCTCGAGATTTTACTGGGTGTGATGAGCTAGCCCTGAACGAGACAAAGAATGGATCAGTAGCTTATAGATGAGACATAGTCATGAAGACGCAATTTGAGGCCGACAGGAAAGGACACGGTCCTCAAAAATCCATGATGGCCCAATCCAAAGAAACAAAACCTCGCTTATCTCCAAGCTTTAGCCGTAAACCAAACTTGACCCCCTTTTCCTATATAATCCTACCAAATCAACGAAACCTTCCCAATTATGATCTCCAAAGTAATTTGATCCCGTTGTACTTTGACAATCCTCGAATAAATTGAAATGCCTTTATCTTTTACCCTTTTGTTATCACTTTAGCATTCGGAAATTCAGCCTGTTATTATACGACATGCGATTGACCTTTTATCTTATATAATTCTTTCGCACTTTGCAGGAAAGGAGGGTAAATCGTTTCCAAAGGTTGCCAAGAAGACTGCTGATTTAGGAAGAGTGACTAAAAAATGCTGCATGGGCTAAGGTTTAGACTACCTATAGGCTAGTTTTTGGTAGGGGCAAACAAAACAAATGGTTCATGGAACTCTTATCAATGTGAGATGCGTTTTCTAAACTTTAAATTTATTCAATGTAGCCTATGAATTTTAGTGCAATATGCAGAGACCACATTGAACAAATTTAAAGTTGAAGAATTGCATTACACATCAGACTAAAGTTTATGAATCATTTTTATCATTATCTCTATTTGATATCATCAAGATTGTTGCGACCTCCCCGAAGGTGTACCACCTAGGGTTTAGGCTAATGGGCTGCTAAGATTAAACCTAGCTTGAGTTCTCCCAAACTCATATCAATTCATGACATTAGGTTTCACTTTTTTAATATGCCAAATATTTTTAACTTGGAGTAGCGAACTAATATGTTTATGGTGGATCGATTAAGAACTCATGTAAAGTACCAGAAGTTGTGTTTTACTCCTACAAACTAGATTTCTAAGAGTATGGGGACTTGATTACGCTAGATTACTCTAACACCCTTCTGATACCTTTCATTTATTTCCAAAAATCAGCAGGCATCTTGAATCAAATTTAAATATACTCCCTAACATGCAATGATGACCACACAAATATGCAAACATTAATGTAAAACACTCAGAGAAATAATAAGCAAAAATAAACCAACAAAACAAATCAAAAGATCCTTTTGAGGTTTTCGCAATAATATGCAATGCATGAAATCCTAACCATAAATGCAACTAATTCAATGCAATAAATGAAATGCAATTTTTTTTTGTATTTTCTATGAATTAATTAACTAATTACCTAATTATCTATAGCTAAATAACATATAATCCAAATTAGGAAACAAGATATATTAATTCCTAGTCGAAATTAAAATCTTACTTAACCAAGAATAATATCATAGAATACAAAATCTAGCTAAAAATAGTCTAACAAAAATATCTAATATGCAACATAAGTAAAATATGTAAATTAATCTAAATATGGAAATTTAACTAAACATGCAATTATTTAAATATGCAACTTTAAATCTAAACATACAATTTATAACGTAAATGTGCAATTATCTAAATATGTAAGTAATCTAAACATGCAAAGAAGGTAAAATCAAACCAAACCAAATCAAATCAAATCAAATCAAACAAATCAATTCCAATAGCACCAAGATTCACCAATAAAAGTTCGCTTATAAAAATCGAAAAATTGATCTTAAGCCTTAAAGATCAAGATATCAATTTTATAGATTCCCACTTAATTAATTATTCCATCTAAAGCCTTATAGATAGAATAAAAAATTATGTGCAGTTACGAGTCGGAAAACAAATTCCAATTGATCGTGTATATCACCCAAAATAAGCAAATTAAGCAACAACATGCTACTAATCAAATATTCAAATCAACTTGAAAAAAAGAATTTTTTACCAAATCTTTGGGATCATTTCTCCAAATTTAAAACCGATTGCATCAGACAAGTATGGCAGCTAGCGGTGACGCTCGGTGGTGAAGTGGCCAATCATGCGGCTTGAGCGAGAAGCTGCAAGAAAACAACGAACTCCAACAAATCCCAATTAACTTAATGAACAAATAGCAAAATTAAAGAAAATTACAAGTGATCTATAAGTGCTTATCTTTTTTAGGACGAAAACTTGCCGCTTTGGCTGAGAGGAATCCCAACGGAGATTTGACCATCGCGAGAACAAACCACCAAAGGAACATCCAAAGCTTGGAAACTGCCAAGCACACCAAAAGAAAACATTGTCAAGGAAAGACGTCTACAAGAAAACGAAAGCAGACAATAAGAATAGAGGTCTTCCCTAAGTTCATTGTCGTCTTCCCTCTTATCTGTGAAGGTGTGCCCCTGTTTCTTTTGCTTCAATCTTTGAGTCCTTCTCAATGTTTTCTTTTCCCTGCTTTCTCGTGTGGTCAAATATCCATCTCCCTTTTGTTTTCTCTTGCTTGCGAGAGCCGAATGCTCCCACTTTCTCAACATAGCCGTGTATTCAATTTGTGGCCTCCCCTTTTTTATCGTCTTTGAGGTCTCATTTTATAGTATTTAGAGACCAAATGATTTCCTCTCGATCAAGCAATATTGATTTTTATTTCTTTCCTTTTTTTTTTTTCCGATTCTCTTCCTAAAATCAAACATCTTCACTAATTTCTTATCATTGGATCTTTTCTTGCCAAAATTCACATGTAATCAATTAAAAAAAAGTCTTCTCACATATTTCGTAATCTTGACCGAAATCCATGAAATTGATGCACATATATTCTCTCAAAGATTTTTTTTATTATTATTAATGTGACCAAATTTTAGCTGTCTTTCCTTTTGTGGTGTCATTTCTAGATGATTTTTCTCCAAGATTTATTATTGAAAATGACTCGACCGTTCATACACAAGAATAAGATCTTTTTTGTTTCCGATGTTAATTGTGTATAATGGGAGTTTTTATGCTTTTGACTCTTGGAGAACTAAAGTATTAGTCATATATTTCCAATCATAAGATAAGAAAATATGGGTGTGTTTGGTAACATTTCTGTTTCAGGAAATATTTTATAAACAAAAACACTTTTTTGTGTTTCTACTCCATAAAACACTTTTTGAGTAAAATAGAGTGTTTGGTAAAAGTGTTCTTGAAATAGAAAAAGAATAAAAATGTGTTTGGTGCGATTAGTAATTTTTATGTTTTTTCTCATTTTTTCTTCTTGGTCATGGCAACGGCCGGCAACTGGCGGCAGGTGGCGACGATCGTGGAGAGCGGCCGGCGACCGGCGGTCGACGACCGACGGCTGCCGCAAAGGTAAAAGAGAAAAAAATGAAAAATGAAAAATATTTTTTAACAAAAGGTTCAAGAACAAGAAGCAAATTTTCTTTTATTTCTTGTTGTTAGTCCAAATGTATTTCCAGGAACAAAAAAAAAAACATCTTTTTTGTTTTCGGAAACAAAAGTGCAAACAAACATGTTTCTGCTCTTTTGTTATTCCTTGGAACAAAAGAACAAAAACACACCTATTTTTGAACAAAAACAAACATGCCCTATATTGCAATGAAAGAAACATTCCCATAATCCCTTTATAAAGGGTACAATTAAAGCTCATTCTTCCAACACCTTATAAAAGGTCGGAATGGTGATTTGAGAGATAAATTTGCACTTTAATCTATTCAATTTCTTCACAAGTACCATACGCATGTCCCATCGAAAATGAATTCAAATGATTTTTAGCATAAATATATACATGGACAATTTGAAATCAAGAATTCATGCTCTTATATCATATAAAAGTCATGTTGGGGACTTAGTGTCCCTAGTTATGAATAAGAAATGGTGACTCTTTGTTCATGTTAATGGTGACTCTTCGTTCATGTCATTTCATTTTCGGTCATTAAGTCAGAAGTGTCCTTTCGACCAACAAGCGCTTTGGACAGAAACCGAATTCATTTTATCTGGTTGTTGGGGTCGGTCATTCTAGTTGGTCATTGTGCGGTATCATTCAACTAGATACGGTCGGGTACCGCGAGAGAGAGAGAGAGAGACGATGTTTGTTCCATCCTGAGAGACGGTTTGCCAGTTGCTTGGGTACTACATTAAGCGGCAAATAACATCTTAAGGACATAACGTGAATTCATCAGGCTCAAACCGAATTGAATCAATTTGCAAGCGTTGGACACTCGGATCAATCTGCAGTCTCCAGGTTTTATTTATTTGTTCTACGCAATTGTTGTTCTTTTTCAATTGTTGTTTCCCAAACACTGCCCGTTGTTGATTTTATTATTGTCCTATTTTGTTGCTTGTCCGAACATTATTGCTCTTTATTATCTAACAATCTTGAGACGTTATTTGTATTAGTGTTCGGTTTGTATTAGTGGGAGTACGTGTTCTTCGTGTTCTTCGTGTTCGGCTCCTCTTCGTTGTTCTTCGTGTTTGGCAGAAATAGGAAAAGTGGGGTCTATGTGTTGACTTTTAAATCCCCTCATTTTTTTTTTTAATTTCGGGTTGCTGGGTTGCTATTCGGCCCTTTCTTTTGAAGGCATTTTGTTCCGATTGCATTATGTGATTTTTGAGTGCTATATATTGGGTCTGATGCGTTTGGCCCTTTCTTGCCGTGTGTGGTCAGTTCGATTATTTGTAGTGTTCTCTGGGTTGGTGTTAGAAAGACTAGCGCTCTCGTACTGATATGAAACCTGAAAATGTTTGGGAAAGAGAGGGGTGAGCAACCACAGCTCAGTGAATAGTGCATTTCTTCTAAGCAGATCGAGCACTCACTATGCATTTTACAAAATGATAACATAATCCTTTCATCCGAAATCCACTTGAACACACACAAGCAAGATATATAAATGCTTAAATTTCCTTTCAAAGAAACACCAAAAAATCAATGATATCATAACAAACATCAATGGTCAAGTCCATTGATCAATTTCATCAAATCATATGCCAATGGTCCATCCCATTGGCCAATCTCAAATCACATATCAATGGCATATTTCATTGATCAAACTCGCATCACACGTCAATGGTCCATTCATTGACCAAACTCTTATTCAAATGTTTAGCCGTGGTCATGAATAACGCCCCATGACTAGGCGATCAAGATTCCCCCCTTGGCTAGGTCTCCACCTACAATGCCGGTGGCTCGGCCCACAAGGTTATCCCAACTAGTATGCGCATACCCACAAAGCATCACAATAGGCTCACGGCGATATCGAGCACAAACCCAACACATAATAAAATCCTCTACCATTCACAAGACAATTCGAAACCCATTCAAAAAATAGTTTCACAAATCAAACATATAATTCTTCATAATACGGCTATACTTTTTCTCAAATATTTCTCAAAATCATTTCACAATCAGTTCATCAATTCACGCATGCATACATCTCATCTCAATACTTTTCATAAACCTATTATTAAATCACTTACAATTACCGAAAAGGTAGTAAATGCTCGATCCAGATTTTTATGCAATAAAAATGCTACTTTATAACTCACAATACATCAAACTTATATCGCTTTTCGAAATATGAGTTTGCAAACACATAGAAGAGATACACCACTCACCTGGCAATTCCAATAATTCCAACCTGACCAGTCGAACTCACAATCCTATCAAATAAGCAATAATTAACATTATAATCGAGTAAAATAATACTCTAATAACTTACTGGACTAATCACACCCGTTGTCGATAAAATGACATTTATGAGCTAACTAAAAGGCTCGCCCATAACAAAGATAACTATTTCCCTTATTGCGCAACTCGCGCACATAATCTATTTGTGCCATAACTTTCTCCACAGAACTCCGTTTCTAACGATCTTACAGTCCATGGAAATCCCTTTCAACATACTACAAGTTTCATGAATTGGCCTCACCCAAAATCAGCCCGAAAACCAACAAAAATGGGCCATAAAGCTACTGTTCACGCGCGGTGAACAGTGCGCGTCCAAGTTCAAAATTACGTTTCCGACAAACCGTGAGTCCAAATCGAATTCCGTCAGTTCCTATAGCTTCGTGACCCCTTAAGCTATGATACCCACATAATCTTTTGCCCAATTAACTCCGAAATCAGACTTCGCCGCCCCAATACCCCAAAATTCCGAATTTCCCCTTAATTCCAAATTTAAGCCGAAAATCCAAAATCTATTCCGATTAAATAGACGATGGGCGCGAACACTTACCGGGCGTTGCAACTTGAAGTTGGATCGGCTTGGCGACGTCCCGAAGGCACGTCTTCCTTCTCTTTTCTCTCTTTCTCTCTCTTTTTCTCCTTCTCTCTTCCTCCCTTTCTCCTTTCTTTTTCCCTCCTCTGCTTTCCCTTCTCTTTTTCCTTCTAGATGGATCGCGCGTCTCCCCCCTTTTATTCAACAACTCTACCGCCTCAATTTTTTGACTTTTCAACTCTCTTTTTTTTTTTTTGACTTGGACTCTTACATTCTACCCTCCTTGAAGAAAATTTCGTCCTCGAAATTTATATGTACATTAATCATCAAACAAACGAGGGTATTTGCGTTTCACCTTCTCTACAAGCTCTCACAAGTCCTCTCTTACATATGACTTTGATATTACAAGTTTCACCAATGTTCTCACTAATCAAGGCAACTCATGTCCAACATTACCTATGCATTGCATACTAGGCTTCCTTTTCCATGAGGAGAAGTCTTTCTAGCATGATTCAAAGAAAAACTTAGTCATCAAATATTCTGTATACATCGTTTCTCTTCCTATTCACCTCAAGTCCAATAAAATGTTTGAGCTTACCAAGCTGAAGCCTGATCAATAGATTTTCTTTCTCATTGTCTTTCATGATGGTGAAATAGTGTTATAGATAGCCACTTTACATAAGAAATTTGATAATTCTACCATGAATTATGTTGCATTAATCATCATTGACCCAAAGTTATTTTCTTCTTCTTTTTCTAAAGAAATGAGTCCACGTCATAGGAACACAATTCCATGAAAATCCACATGCCATGAGAAGGTCTTCTTCAGTTGATTGCATATGTTTATAATGACATTGTAACTAGAGGTACAATGCATTATTTGACTATAAAGGATCTTCCATAAACTGTAGTGTCCCTACCATTTGATGAACAATTTCACGATACGCTTATTGCCCAACATATAGTTGCATAGAGCAAATCATAACGATCAAATAGTCAAAAGCAATGCAACTTGTATTAACCTCCTCTTTGGTAAGACGATTAAAATTACCAAGTAAAATGAAGAATTGGGGATAGAATAATACCAATTTCTAGTAAGGTTTTCCCAAATAACAAAACTATTTTGTATATCAAACGGCGGACTACCTGAGCTTCATGGCATCTCCCACTTACGTATAAATTGAAAAGTAGTGAATTACCATAATGAAGGCTTAGTACGTATTCTGTAGTAATGACACATAGAACACATTATGCACTTCATGTAATGTTGGTGGCAATGCCAACTTATATGCAGCTTCTCCAACCTTTTATAATATTAGAAGTGGTCCCACGTACCTTAGGCTCAACTTTCGCCGTGCGCCAAAATCTCATAACACCCTTCATTGGAGAAACTTTTAAGAATACATTATCCCAAACGTCAAACTCCATCTTACACCTTTTGAGATCCCCGTAACTCTTATGACAGCTTTGAGCTGCTTTCAAATGCTCTCGAATTAATCTGACTCTCTTCTAAATGCTAAATAAACTTAGGTTCGATTAATCTCTTTTCACTAACACCAACCCAACAAAGAGGAGTCCTACACTTTCGCCCATACAATGCCTCAAATGGAGCCATCTTGATACATGAGTGGTAACTATTATTATAAGAAAATTTCCGCCAAGTGTAGGTATTCATCTCCCGAGCCGCCAAAGTCAATGACATAGGCTCACAACATATCTTTTTAATGTCCGAACAATTTTCCCGATTACCCATCCGTATATGGTGAAATGTTGTACTAAAGTTGAATTTAGTACCCAATGCAATTTGTAAACTCTTCCAAAAATTAAACAAAAATCTTAGATTTATGCCCAAAACAATATTTACTAGGACCCCTTATACCTTTATTATTTCATTAGCATATCGCTTCACCATAAAATCTAACAATAAGCAAAATTCATATGATACAAGTATGTAGACTTAGTCAATTGATCAGTTGTCACCTTATAACATTCTTACCACCAGGCATCCTCAGTAACCTCTTCATGATGTTTACAGTAATATACTTCCACTTCCACTTAGGTACTTCAAGTGGATGCAGCTAGCCACCCTTTTTTTTTTAATACTAAATCTTCACTTGCTAACAAATCATGTGTTGACCAACAAACTTCACAATATCCTTCATGTTGATCCACCTAAAGTTCCCCCTCAAATCCATGTACATTTTAACACCCCTTGGATAGACAAAGAATTTATGTTGTGGACCTTCTTTAATATCTCTTCCTTGAGTTCTTTATCATGAGGAATATATTATCGGTCACATAGTCTCAATGATCCACTACACAAAGACTAAAGTTTTCTTGTCTTTAACTTGTACTACTTCTCTAAATTTTTTCTTAACTAGGGTACTCATTCTGCTCAATTTTAATCCTTTGAATCAATATCGTTTGCACTCAAAGGTTAGCCACTAAACACCAAGCTTATGTTCTAACACCTCGAGGTCTAGCTTCCTTATTTCTTCAAGAATGGGCCTTGAGAAGTAAGTAATTTCACCATATTACAAGACCATCCATGACCCGCATCTTCCTTCTAGATACACAAGTACCGCTAGAAAACAATATTGAGCAAGCCGTCAATTAATTCGCACAACCAATAATGTGGTCCTTCAAAAATTCAGAGCACTTTACCGAGTCTTAAACAAGATCCAAACACACAATTTTCATGAAGAAATCCATGTGAAAATCGTTGAGTAATATAGCTCATGAAATCAGCAAAGTTCAAGGAAATCACAAACTCATTTTCACAATTGTGGTACATACTCAGGTTAACAAAAGCAAATCGTTTCTCATTGGATTGAGCTGAAATTTTGGTATGTTGTATCCCTAAATGTAACCTACAACTTTCATGAAGAACACCAACTCAAAATCATGGAGCAAAAAGCTCAAAACTAGCGATGATCACACTGTGATCAGAAAACGATTTATGAAAACACAATCTGGGTGTTCTGGAAAATGGACGAACCACTGGTTTGTAAAATTCAGAAAATTCCCAATTAAATATATGTCAAAGATAATCAAATCAAGAGTAACTTTCATTGACAACCTCGACCAATTCTAACTCATACGTTCTAGAGAAATTCAACAAGCCGAATGAATTTTCCAAATCGAATCAGCTCAACGATGGATAATTCTTCCGGGTTGGCTCATCTTCGACTCTACCAGTCCAATTCTATGCTAATTGGCATGAATTAAGCAAGATAAACAAGCCAATCTAGAGATTCACAATCCTATGTCAAGGCAATGCAGCGAACGTAATCCCGAAACTTGCCAAGTTAGCAGAATCGATCGGCAAAAGTGTGCATATGACTTCCGATAGTTGTGTGGCTTCACAAAGCTATTGGCTGAGCTCCGGCTGTTCTCTCAACTGTTCTTCACAAAATAAGGAAGAGGACGAAGGAAATGAGAGGCAGAAGATGGTCGGCGGAAAGAACAATGAGAGTGAAGCTATTTGCACGTGGAGAGGAAAAAAGGAAAGAAGTCGATGGCTCTCTCTCTCTCCATCCATTTCTTCTTATAATCTCCCCTTCATTGCATGCAAGTTGCCATTTAGAGGAAAGTTTGAACCATTTATAATACGTGTGGCGTGTAGAGGGGATGACACTTCTTCTTCTGCATGTCTTCCTCAAGTTTGCCACTTGTCTTCCTACTTATCATATGTGGCGCATAAGGGATTGAAGAAGGTTTGGTTGGCCCTCTTTCCCCTTTGTCTCTCACTTCCACCGTCTCTCCTTAACCAACTTAAGACTTGTGATCTTCCATAAATTGTAGTCTTTAATTGAACCTTGACAAAGTGGCCAAACTAACCGAATAGCTAGCCAAATTTTAGTCTCCAACAAATGCTAGTTCCGTCTTGGTTTCGGGAAAAACTAGGGTCTGGCCAAAATAATTCTTCACAATAGAATCTCCATATCATGTCGCAATCTATCTTTGGATTAGTCCTTCTTAATCAATTTATCACCTCATAAAATTGTCGTAATCTCGTGATGTTGTGAATCGCGAGACATCTAATAATATGGAAACTCGATAATCTCACACCTTTGTCCTCAAGATGTCTATGTCAATTGGCTTTAAATCTGAACTCATGATTACTTGGATCTAAGGATGAAACTACACATTAATATCTAAAGACTAAACGCTACAAGCTATCACACAGCCTCACAACGCCCCATATCTATACCCAAAAGATCAAAACCTAGGCTCTGATACCAATAAATGTCACACCCCAAATCCCGTAGGAATAAGAGCGGTGACACGGCCGTCCTTCCCTTCCTTTGAAGGACGCAGCCATAATCATGCCTAAAAGAAATCAAACTCCCAAAGTCCCAATCGGTAGTGCTCTCGTACTGATATGAAACCTGAAAATGTTTGGAAAAGAAAGGGGTGAGCAACCACAGCTCAGTGAATAGTGCATTTCTTCTAAGCAGATCAAGCACTTACTATGCATTTTACAAAATGATAACATAACCCTTTCATCTGAAATCCACTTCAACACACACAAGCAAGATATATAAATGCTTAAATTTCCTTTCAAAGAAACACCAAAAAATCAATGATATCATAACAAACATCAATGGTCAAGTCCATTGATCAATTTCATCAAATCATATGCCAATGGTCCATCCCATTAGCCAATCTCAAATCACATATCAATGGCATATTTCATTGATCAAACTCGCATCACAGGTCAATGGTCCATTCATTGACCAAACTCTTATTCAAATGTTTAGCTGTGGTCATGAATCACGCCCCATGACTAGGCAACCAAGATTCCCCCCTTAGCTAGGTCTCCACCTACAATGCCGGTGGCTCGGCCCACAAGGATATCCCAACTAGTATGCGCATACCCACAAAGCCTTACAATAGGCTCACGGCGATATCAAGCACAAACCCAACACATAATAAAATCCTCTACCATTCACAAGACAATTCGAAACCCTATTGAAACATATAATTCTTCATAATACGGCTATACTTTTTCTCAAATATTTCTCAAAATCATTTCACAATCAGTTCATCAATTCACGCATGCATACATCTCATCTCAATACTTTTCATAAAACTATTATCAAATCACTCACAATTACCGAAAAGGTAGTAAATGCTCGATCCAGATTTTTATGCAATAAAAATGCTACTTTATAACTCACAATACATCAAACTTATATCGCTTTTCGAAATATGAGTTTGCAAACACATAGAAGAGATACACCACTCACCTGGCAATTCCAATAATTCCAACATGAACGGTCGAACTCGCAATCCTATCAAATAAGCAATAATTAACATTATAATCGAGTAAAATAATACTCTAATAACTTACTGGACTAATCACACCCGTTGTCGATGAAACGACATTTATGAGCTAACTAAAAGGCTCGCCCATAACAAAGATAACTATTTCCCTTATTGCGCAACTCGCGCACATAATCTATTTGTGCCATAACTTTCTCCACAGAACTCTGTTTCTAACGATCTTACAGTCCATGGAAATCCCTTTCAACGTACTACAAGTTTCATGAATTGGCCCCCCCAAAATCAGCTCGAAAACCAACAAAAATGGGCCATAAAACTACTGTTCGCGCGCGGTGAACAGTGCACGTCCAGGTTCAAAATTACGTTTCGGACAAACCGTGAGTCCAAATCGAATTCCGTCAGTTCCTATAGCTTCGTGACCCCTTAAGCTATGATACCCACATAATCTTTCGCCCAATTAACTCCAAAATCGGACTTCGCCGCCCCAATACCCCAAAATTCCGAATTTCCCCTTAATTCCAAATTTAAGCCGAAAATCCAAAATCTATTCCGATTAAATAGACGATGGGCGCGAACACTTACCAAGCGTTGCAACTTGAAGTTGGATCGGCTTGGCGACGTCCTGAAGGCACGTCTTCCTTCTCTTTTCTCTCTTTCTCTCTCTTTTTCTCCTTCTCTCTTCCTCCCTTTCTCCCTTCTTTTTCCCTCCTCTGCTTTCCCTTCTCTTTTTCCTTCTGGATGGATCGCGCGTCTCCCCCCTTTTATTCAACAAATCCACCGCCTCAATTTTTTGACTTTTCAACTCTTTTTTTTTTTTTTGACTTGGACTCTTACACATGTTGGGGATACAGTGTCCAAGTCTAGCCAAAGTGCCACATCATGAGTCGCATGTGCTTAGTGCCGAGCAAAGAATTGTAGGCAAGTGAGCTGGGGGATGATTTTTGACCCAGTCGCCCAGTTTTTATGAGCTTCTTTGAGACCAAGTTCACTTTGAGACTTGTGACACGGGGCGATCGATTCACAACTCGTTCCTCGTTCAACCCGCGCGGCACTTAGGTATTCCACTCCCAAGTCAGCCTGATCACACAAACTCACAACACTCATAGAGAGAGAAATTAGAGAGAGAAGCTCTGCAATTGTATTACTGTGAGATATGAGATGATACAAATGAGGGGGAGGAGGCCCCCTTATATACAAAAACTAGGAGAATGACATCCGTAGATCTCTCCTCGATCTAACGGCCTGTATAACCTATCTAAAATAGATACATGAGAAATTCCCACATCGCCCGCCTTTGGAATCTTTTGGAATCGATGACATCTCGTCAGGATCTCCTTGGGATCTCCTTCCTTCGATAGTGATCTCCTTCCCTAAATAAGGATCTTCCGAGGGTCGCCTTCCATGAATAGATGCTTTCCTTTCGTATTAGGAAACCCTGTGGGACGAGGAACTTCTCAACTCGTGACACTTGCTTGGACACGGGTGGACATGGACAGGGTTGATCGCATCCCTTAATCCTGTGGTTGTCACATGGATTATGAGAGGAATTAATGGCTGTGATTGCATATGGTCCACGCAAGTGTTTTCTCTGTTTGATGGAATTCGGTGGCTGATGCCTTTGTGCTTAGCATTGGTTAGCGGAAGACATGTCTTTCTCGCTAGAATTTTCCAGTTATAAATGTTGGCATTAAGAGTTAAAGAAAAGTGGGTCGATTAGGAATTCTTCCGTTTGTGTCTTTTCAGACCGCTCTTACGAGAGAGAGAGGGAAAAAAAAAAGAATGATGGGCCTTAGTGGGGTGATCTCCCTCTTATGTTGGTGATGCATTTGCCCTGTGATGCGGCTGTGAGTTCCATAAGTTGGGACTTTTTATTATGTTCAAGTGTTCCCAAACATTGTGTATTCCCGTGAATTGGAAAGGCCGCGATCTCATGCTTGCGCGTGCTCATGCTTCCCATACAGCCGAACTTCTGGAAGCAACTCTTGGCTCGCATGATTGAGTCGTAAGTGTAAATATCCTTAGCTGGGCCTGTATTGTTGTCCTTGTGAAGGAAGATGTCGCTGAAGAGCTATTCGGTGATCAAGAAGGCGATGGGTGGCTTTCCGCGCGCCTCAGTTACAGCCAGAAATAGGGTTAAAAGAGCGGAAGCGATGGCGAGTAAGAGAAAGGCGAGGGATTTAGCATGAGCGGGCAATACCGTTAATAGTCAATAGCGAGCACTGTGCATTTCCTATTTCAGTTTCACGCGTGATTTGCCGCAAGGTGATAGATTGTTAGTACTTGAAACTACCCAGTGATTGAGTCTAGGTACCTAAGTACTCTTCAGTCACAGGTTGGCTTGGCCCAAGGAGCAGTAGGGTTCCTTTGTTCCACCTTTTCATTAGGGAAGTATTACAAGGGGAACATGTTATAGCTCTTTGTAGATATAATAATGTATGAATTCGTTACTAGTTATTAGTGCTATCAAGATTGTGCCTTCATACTTCATTAGTAAATGTGACTTTTATACTTGCATGGAAGCCACCTTGTAAAGAGGGAGAAAGGTTAAGAAGAGGATGCTAGGATATGGACTTTTTAATCATATATTTAATGAAGGGAATAATTCTGGAGCTTCTGGTCATTCCCTTTTCGGTTAAATGTGAAGTATGATAACTGTCTCCATTTTGAAGAGTATCTGTGTTTGACCTTTGTGTATTCGTTGTTTTTTCTGGGCTTGTTGTGTTGCGACTCTGAACAAGTGTTTTTCATGAAAGTTGTAGTTCATACATAGGGTTACAACATGTAAAATTCCAAGTCCATACGATGACATTTGATTCACTTTTGTCATGCTTTTGTATCTGAGTTTTTCTGGAAGTAACTATGTTTTCCAGTCAAGTGGATATTCTTTTTTTACAACCTTGCTTAACGAATTTGAATTGGTGATCTTCATGAAAGTTGTAGGTTATGTCTAGGGCTCCAATATACTAAAATTTCAGCTCAATCCAATGTCAATTGGTTTTTCTTTTGGTAGCCCTAATGTGTGATACAATTCTGGAAATTGACCCTATTTGTCTAGTTGTTTATGTTTCTGTGGGCTGCATAGCTCAATGTATTTGATATGAACTTCTTAAAAATTGCTTGTATAGACCTTAACTAAGATGTGGTGAAGTTTCTTGGCCATTGGAGAAATGAATTTTCTGTTATGAGGATCAAATGAATGATTGCTCTAGAATGTTTTCATGGTTGTGTTCACGTGTCTTAGGAGGTGACTAGCTGGTAACTTGTGGTTCATGGCTATTTAACTAGAGATCGATTGAGGGATGACATACCATGGGTCAAAGCGTGAAGCCTCCGAAGGGGAGATGCCTAGATTGGTATCTAGTGGCCCCCACGCCAAGTGGGATGATGCCGATGATGTTGTACACTAAATAGGAGAAAGGATTCTCTTGTGTACAAAGACGGCATTGGTCTTGGTTGTGTGCTTGGAGGAATGTGTAATGAATTATTGCATTGCATGCTGACGAGTTCATACACATTGAGCACTAGTTAGTGTATAATGCATTGCAGTCGTGAGGCATGTTTGCTACGCATCATAAGTCGTGAAGTCTCCAATTAGTAGGGATAGATGTCGGGTGCTATTAGGCTCTCTTATCCCAAAAGCTAGCTCAAATGATGAGACTTTCTCTCACACTTTAACTCAATCATTAACCCCTTCCACAACCAATGTGAGATAATCTCAATAATCTCCCCCTCACATATCGAGCCTGGGTCAAAGCCGCAACAACCCGCTCTCGTATGACTGTTGGGTCCAAACTTGTTGGAACATGGGCTTTGATACCAGTGTTGGGTTTTATTAGGCTCTCTCATCTCAAAAGTTAGCTCAAAATTATGAGATTTTTTCTCACACTTATAACTCAACCATTAACCCTTTTCACAACCGATATAGGATAACCTCAACAATCTCCCCCTCACACATTAGACTTAGGTCAGAGCTGCAACAACACGCTCCCGTATGACTGTTGGGTCCAGACTTGTTTGAACTGGGGCTCTGATACTAGTGTTGGGTAATCTTGGGCTCTCTTATCCCAAAAGTTGGCTCAAATTATAATGCTTTCCCTCACACTTAACTCAATCGTCAACCCTTTCCACAACCGATATGGGATAACATCAACAATAGCTGAGGTGGAGGCCGGAGATGCCTCCAAGACCAGTTACCGTGCTCGTGAACATTGACGTGAGATTTGGTAGTGTGGAGGGTAAGCTATTTTGACGACGAACTTTATCTTCAATAAAATACCCCACAAAAGACATAATGAATTCTCTAGGCATAATGCCTAACTTGAAATATCTCAAAGTGTTGGGGTGTTTAGTTAAGGTCGCGATTCTTAAGCCTAAAAGGGTTAAGGTAAGGTATAAAACCGTTGATTGTATATTTATTGAATATTCTCTTAATAGTAGTGCATAACGATTTCTTGATTCCGATATCTAAGATATATATGTTAATACGATCATTGAATCAATGGATGCTACGTTCTTTGAAAAAAATATTTTCTTATAACATAATATATGACCGGCATAAGAGACACTAAATCAACACATGGATGTGTTTACACTTAGTGGAGGAGCAGGGTCATGGAAATCATTCAAACAAGCTTGCTTTGCAAGGTCTACTATGGAAGTAGAATTTATTACTTTGGATAAGACCGGTGAAAAAGCGGAATGGCTTCGGAATTTCTAGGAAGTTAATTCTTAATTGGCCTAAGCCAATACCAACTATGTGTATCCATTATGATAGTCCAGCGGCAATTGGAAGGGTGAAGAATGTCATGTATAATGGTAAGTTTTGAGATATTCATTGAAGAAAATGATACAGTAAGGCAACTAATCTCTAGTAGAATTATCACAATTAACTATGTGAAGTCAATAGATAATGGTGTGGATCCACTAACAAAACAAAAGGCCTAACAAGAGAATTAGTTGCGAAAATATCCAAGGGAATGGGTTTAAGGCTTATAAAATAAGTCTTCATTGCGGACACCCTACCTAAATGACTAGAGATATGAAAAACTAGGTTTAAAGGGACAACTAAGTAATGTAAATAGTATATCGTACTGTTAACGATTACTCATTCCCGTAAAAGGACAGTACTACTAAGATGAGGTTAAGCGTAAAGCTTTTAATGATACTGAATTGGATACAAAATATACCACGAATTTAGGAATCACCTATGTGAGTGTGAAGTGAGGGCCGCTTCTATGAGAATTCGAAAGGCCAATGCTCTAAAGTACTCATGAGACCAGGCGGTGTTCATGGCCAAAACAAACACAATAATGAGAACCAATTGTATTCAAGAAAAAGATATGTATTTTCTATTATCTAGGCTTACACCAAATGTTGGCAATTCAAAGACATCGCATCTACTAACCAATCGAGTAAGTCAGATAGATCTCATTAGGAAAAGTACAAAGTTTCAGACTACTTATCCTGATGCAACAATCTCTAATCAAATAACCGTACATTGCCTTTCATGCATATGCTTAAATGAAGAGTCATGATAGCTAAGCTTCTCATTCATGTGGGGGATTATTGGGAACTTAGTGTTCCTAGTTATGAATAAGAAGTGGTAACTTTTCGTTCATGTCTTTTCATTTTCAGTCATTCAGTCAATCGTGTCCTTTCAACCAACATGCAACATTTCGTCATGCATATATGAACAGAAACCGAATTCATTTTGTCTGGTCATTAGGGTCGGTCATTCTAGTTGGTTATCATGCGGTATCATTCAAGTAGATACGGTTGAGTTCGTCGGTCTTTCTTTGAAGTACCACAAGAAATAGAGACGGTTTGCTAGTTGCTTGGGTACTAGATTAAGCAGCAAATAACGTCTTAAGGACACGACGTGAATTTGTTGGGCTCAAACCAAATTGATTCAATTTGCAAGCGTTCGACACTCATATCAATCTACAGCCTCCAGGTTTTATTGATTTGTTATATGCAATTGTTGTTTTCTTCAATTGTTATTTCCCAAACACTACCCGTTGTTGATTTTATTATTGTCCTACTTTGTTTCTTGTCCAAACACTATTGCTCTTTATTATCTAACAAGTCAAACTCAAAAGTTTAAGCTATAGGTGAATAGAAATTGTGCACGTATAAACAGTATATAAACTCTATAAATAAGCAATGGATATTTGAACACTTGTCACCGTCTTGTCATCACTGCCACTAGAGAATCAGCAGCTTATTGAAGTAGAGCTCCGTCACGGTGCCAATGGGCACCGGCAGCCCTACCATTGCGGTACCCAAGCTATAGATATTCGTTATTTGTTGAGTAGATACTGAGTGAAATCGGTGATATGAGCCTATGATTTTATTTGTCGAGGAATTACGTAAACTTGAGATCATTGACTTCACATCACGTGATGTGACAATTTCTCTAAATTTGAAAGTGTCAATTTAACTAGTACACAGAAGCACGAAGTCCTAAATTCACAATGAGATCCCAAATAGCCGAAATGGGATCCTAATTTCTAGAACATGAAGTACTTTGCATCTATTTTTCAACTTTTGTCTACAGAAGTTTCTACCACTGACTCCTCACCGAAAACCTTTTCTATTGAGATAAGTTGTAGAGCCACAAGATTATCTTGAATTGCACAACAAATTTTACCTTCACAATCTCACCACAGAGAAATCACCCCTCACCGACAAGTGATGCCATCTTCCATAAGTAACCAACCCCTGCATAGGTCTTGAGTTCAACTCTCCATACTCACATTTCAACCATTTACAGGGTCTCCCTTATGCGTGTTTGAGTTTCTACAAGTTCTTCCACAAGAACCTATTGAGATCATACGCATCAAGCTTTTCGTCATGCTACCAACATATGCATGGAAGAACGTTGATATACAGAGATATCTTTCCGTTCCATTGTGTATAGGTTTGCTTAACACTCGTAGAGAAAGCGGTCATGCATCCAAGGATGGCAAACTTTTTCAAGCCGACAACGACAACATGGGATTCCGATGCTCGGGTCGAATGAGATCTCGTGTAACGAGAGGTGGGAGACCATTGAGAGATTTTTTGCGGGCCACGAAATATTAAACAAAGGACAGGAAAATGAGAAAAATAAATCAAAAGTCAGTAATGACTAAGCTCCGGCTGAGCTCCCCTATTTAGCTTTTGTCGTCTAGTTAGAAGTTTCGTAGACGGGATCGATTTCGGAACCTTATTAAATTCCACACTTTTTTTTGTTGGAGCAGACAAGCCGAATAAAAGAGCATCTGATATGATATTCTTGGACTAGCTGTTGATTATTAATATATGGGTTTATACCTAGCTCCCTATAACTAAGCATTAAACGTGAAAAAGATATCAGCAGAAATAGATTCGCCAGTCAGTGCGCCGCGGCCCCCAAATGCCTGCACGCCTGAACATAGATATTAGCTGGAGGGATGGATGCATGGACAAGCACGAGAAAACCAGATTGAACATCATCAAGGAACAGTGTTTCCATTCACTTTCGAGGGAATTAGGGCGAAAGAAATACGGAAGACGTGTTGTAAGGTCAGCAATTAATTTATCTTATTTGGCCCCCAACTCATTATTAAACTTTTGAATGAATGTAAATTCAATAGGAAAAGTCAATAAGCTCGGTCTTGAGCCTTTGCTTGATTATCTTCTTTGTTGAAACGGTCAATAGTTGAGTGGTAGCTCACTCTCAATGTGGATCTAGAGGTTATCTCAAGTAAGAAATCTTGAGTTTTACTCCCAAAATAATGCGGCAGATGATGTGCCTCGGCGTTCTTTTGAATTTGGTTGGAGCACTGTGATTGAGGTCGAGGCTAAACCGGGCCAAGGTGGACATTAAGATAGTTGTGGTGCAAGGAAGCACACGCAGTAAGGGATAGTAGGCCTGATACAGGTGGTTCACATGTGAGGAGCAAACTTGCTGAGGCGCATATGTGAGAGATGTTAACCCTACATGGGAAATGTCATGAGTAAGGTAAAAGCAGTTAATCCTAATTAGCCTGTAATTATTGATATAAACTTTTAAGTGAAGGAGGATCTATTTAGATAACTTTCATTGCACTTGGACTTAAACTCTCTCAAGGTGAAGGCATTAAATTTTTGTTGCGCACCCCAACAAATAGTTTGTCATAGTTTTGTACTTTGAGTAATATTGCCCATGCTAAACGCTTTACTAAGGATTATTTGCAACATTACAATCTAGTTCGTGTATCTTTTAACGTATGCCATTCCATCCAAATGTAAATAGGTGATCATTCCTTCCTAAGCATAATGAGTTCGAAGTAACAAGTAAAGTGAACCCAACTTCAAAGGCATCTAACTCTCAGTCAATCAATGTAGCTTAGGAAAAACTAGATGACTTCCCCCCCCCCCTCCCCCGAGGGGCACCGCAGGTGTCTTGCCAAAATCTCATTTTCTAAGGAAAAAAAAAAAGATATATTTTAAGATCCCATCATCAACCAAAATGCTATCGAATTGGAAAATCCTTCTATCGAGTAGCAAGTTGTCGATCAAACACATTCTTAGTTTCTTACTTTACATTTAGAGTCGTCTACTAATTCTACTCAATCAAGGACTAGGGTGACTTTTGGGCTTCTTTGGCTCCTGAGGCCTCGCCTTGACTCTAGGGAGCAGGAATTTAGACATATTAAGATTGGTTTGCAAACTTGAAATACTGAGTGATGCGACGGTTTATAAGTGATCATTAAAATAGTGATCTATGGTCAATACTCAAAAACACGATTTGCTGAATCACTTAATATATCGGCCTTTAATCAGTCTTAGCATATATGACGTTTCTTCCATTTTTAAACCAAATTAATTCTGAGTTGAGTCATCAGTTCATGCAATGTGCTTCCCTTTTTGAATTCTCCAGCATTAGAGAATTCTGATCACGTTAAGACCAAAGCACAATTGCGTGAATATCAGCATCAGAGATCGGAGTGTTCGTAGCGCAATGGCGTTAATATAACAACTTATTTTTAAAAGCGTCGATTTGCTCAAGTTCAATCAATTAACCCCCCATGTTTTGTCTCTAAAAGCGATTGTTTCAACTCATGATGGGTCGGGAACGGTGGATGGCTTTCACCAGCTTCGATTAGATGCGCCCTAGGACGAGGGGGCCAAACCTCATGGAAAATTGCGGATACGAATGACAAAAGAGATGACTTTTGACGTGGATGAACAGAGAAAAGGCCTCTTTTCATTCGCTGGACATCATCCGAGTAAGCCTAAAGCTTTGAATCGGAACTCCACTTTTCTGTGCTCGCTTATAATATTTTGAGCAAGTTGTAGGAACATCCCGAACCGACCATGTGAAATCAGTCAAAGGAATATAGGGTATATGGATCATTGAGGCATTCATTTGTCTTGACTGGATTATGCACCATAATCACACGAAACGGCCATGGTAGGGCCATTGGACCCATTAGAAAAAACATGTTTTGGAGAAAGTTCTTGGTTCCTGGCTAGCTTCAGGAAATTTGGCTTGCCTGATCATTGATCAGACTGCAATGCATCAAGTTCTCTTTTGTTTGGGCCTTGTCTCCGAAGCTGAAATAGTTTAGCTTGAAAATACCCCGGACATTGTTTTGACTTCCGAAGTTTTGCCCGCACCTTCAGTCTAAAGAAGGTGGTTATCACATCGAGTTTTTGAGTATGATTACCGTGCAGAACCCGCTGTCTAAACTGCACGAGACGATCAGATTAAGTTTCTTGATACTATAATGTTTGAATTTTCAATTCAGCTCATGTTTGGCAATGTGTGTAAACTGGTCCAAAGAGCCATTGCTACGGTGATCAGTGCGGCCTCCTAAGACCAAGAGAGTAATGGTAGGTCCCTGAATTTGATACTTAATGTAGTCTATGTACTTTTCAAAATCGATGCAATGCAATCCTTTCATCGAGTTGACTAACAAATGTTATTGACAGGGCGCCTAACGCTTTCATTCAAGTTGATTATCTTAGTTGGCAATTGACGTTTCCACTAGACAATCCGGGTGCAACCCCATCTTCATCTTCTTTCTTCTTTTTTCCAACACACAACATTACTTTTCTTTTAAAAACTCTTTCAACCTTAAAAATAAAAACACAGTGCATTTTCAACCTTTTAAGCCCCGATGCCACCTCCCATCTTTGCCTTCAAACCGCTGCTACAGTCGAAAGCCATCACCACGAACACCAAGCTCGATCACCATCCACACTAACATCGAGGCGACACACTACCACCAATATAAGTGCAACTGCCCACTTATTATGGAGACAACAGCAGTGTGATGCCTGAAGAGCTTGCTAAAGAACTAGGACTATATGGAAGAGGGGAGTTGGATCGCGTGGATTAGGCGATCTAAACTGTTGAAATACCCCCTTAGTACGAGGGGGGTCCCCACTATGCCTTCTCAAAGGACCCGATACCAGACCAGGAGTACATCCAGGTCAAGCAATCTAGGTTGTGGAAGAAGGCTGTGTAAGTCACTGCTCATGAGCGTTTCCACAGTAAATATGGTGAAAATTTGCAGAATCTTCAACATGCCTGGTCTACTTAATTAGGAAGTTAATTTAGCTCTAATGTCACATCAGCTCATGATTTGGCTGATGTGACCGTTGTCTTCCACGTACCTTTCCCAAAGTAAGAATTAAAAGCCACATCAGAAGTTAAACTGCGAATCAATATAAAAATCAAAATCAAAAAGTATATTGCATCTTCAACGTCCAGTTAGCAAACTAATTGATTTTTATATTTCACCACGGGGCATCCAATGCCTTGTTGTAAAGTACAAGTACAGGAGACCACAGTTTCGGATATTTGGTGGGCTGCAAGCAAGCTGACTTCTCTGTTCTAGAAATGCTAGTGGGGTTGTTTTCCTCTTTTGCTCATTTATTTAGGGAAGGAAATGCACTTTGCGGTTGCACGATGAGATAAAAAAAATCGTCTAAAATCTAATCAAGTTTCTGGTATACAAGTGTAGTATTCTATATTCTACTTTCCCATGAAAGAAAATTTGTCTAAAGACCATCAAGTTGTTATTAATCTTCATCTCTATCCATCATCTTCTCTAAGCTCAATCTTACGATCTTACTTTCAAAAAGTGAAAACTATAGTCAACAGCTCAATGCTTCATTTTCATCTGTTATTTTTTTCAACATATTCATGTGATTTCTTATCCTATAAAGAATATATTACATGATGCAAATCAATCTCTATGATCCAAGTTGATGAATTTGCACTAATGATCCGAGGAGACATTCTTTTAGCCTAGAACTCCATTCACTCATTTTCAATGACTTTCGGCAGTAGACCTCGAAGATGGCATAACAATTAATCTACTACAACCTTTAATCAGACAATGGACTATAACTGATCAATTTGGCCGATTATAAAGTTACGGCATATGTTCATGATTTAGGTAAATATACAAGTCGGAGTGCAAATAATTGTATATTATCATGTCATTCACTTAAATCTTGACTCAAATCTGATTCAGTGGCTTATAAAATCGATATTGAAGTATTTTATGGAACGAATCATTTGTTTGGGACTTGTCTTTCCTCTTCCCAACTCCATGATTGGGGTTTCCTTAAATGGAAATCGGGACAGCGACAGATGGCGATGGTGACCGGTCCAAAGTGGAGATAATATTACGAGGAAGCTTTGCATATGGCACCACCAAGAAGCCTGTCGCTATTTCTTTTTGATTTGTTGCGACCAAAAGTGCGCAAAGTTAAGCGAATAAAACGAATCTTATCACTTACAGAAAAGCTCACACATACGAGCAGCCAATGCACTGACCTTATTCGACATTCGAGATCAATTAACCGTGCTTTTAACAGACATATATTCGAGGGAAATTACTAAAAATTAATAATTTTATTTTACTTTTGCCAATTCCGTTGTAAGCCTTTGAAGTATATGCAGTGCCAATTAAGTTCTAAATATTTTAAGTTTTGAGAATTGAGTCTATTTAACCAATTTTAACTTAAAAATTCTTGACATTGATGACGGCTGTCTTAAATGATAGGACTGGCGTTGCATAGACAAAATTGAATTTTTGTATAAAAAAAACCTTCTTTTCTTTTTTCTTTTCTATATTTTTCTAGCCCTTGGCTGGTAACTCTTGCTTGGTATGAATGGGGGTGTCCATGCCGTTGCCAACCATACGCATGGGCCATGACCCTTTTAGACAAAGGGTGAGGGTTGTGGCCCTTGCCTTGTTTTGGGCGAGGGACGATGCCCTTGATTGTGGCCAAAAAAAAACACGAAGGCCCTCACCCGTGGCCAACAAGGGTCTCACCTATGGCCAACAACTTGGTTAGCCTAGGGTTAGGAAAAAAAAAAGACAAAAGTAAAAGGAAAAAGGAAAAATAAAATAAATAATCAATAAAGAAATTTAAAAGAAATATTGAAAATTCTCTGCATCTGTGCCAATCGTGTCACGTAGGACGTCTGGCGTCCACGTCAACGATTTCCACTGGATGGACTTAAGTAGAAAAACATGAAATGATTTAGGAAATAATTGGTACAATTAAAAGTTTAGAACTAAATTGAAAAAAATGTAATTACTTTATGATATTTACTCAATTGTGGCCGGATGGAGACATCGATTCGGAGGTGATAGCCATATGGCCTAAAAATATTAGATATAAAGTAATCATAAAGTTATAAGAATGCGCATGGGGTCTAGGCCACCGAGGTTTGGACTGATCACGTGAAAGATGATCCAAGTGATCATGATTTCGACAGCAATTTAGTCAACTAGAGAATTATTTAATCAGCTGGTGGGCTTGAGTAGGGTTCATGGCCACGGTTAACCCTAGGATATGAACCCAACGGTAGGTAGCTGTATTAGTTGAGAGCTTCTTCCTCATCGTCGAGGTCGATGGTTCAAAACCCACAGTTGCTAGCGTATTAAGTAGGAGATCATAATGTTGGGATCTTATGCTAGTCTCCACCGAGATATAAGAGCTCTTGATCCTTTGTTGCCGTTCAAGCACAAGGGGCACGTGGTGGATTCCTGAGTCATTAAAAAAAAAAACCCAGGATATGACAAGGTCAGCTGCACCAGCCAAAGAGTTCACTTGCACGCAGCAAAATGGAGATTGGAAAGGGAAAATTACTGGTGTCATAAAATTCCGTGATTTAATTATCTACTGCTTCATACGTTTAAATTGATAGATGAAAAAACGATTTAATAGTTAAATATTCTAACCATCCTCTTTTCATGGAAGCTTAGACTTTGATACTGTATTTAATTATTAAATTATTCTTCCATCCACTTTAGATCATTCCATATAACGAGTGATTTCAATGTGCGCACAGTTGTATTATTCGGTTTGGGATCCTTTCAAGTTGGTCAAAAATTATATCACTTGACCAAAATACTCCTGAACTTTAATAAGAATACATCCCAACAACTGGAACCCTTGAGCACCTCTCCTCCCTCCACCCCTCCTAAACCCTAAACTACTTTTACGTTTGGAGGAAGATCCTTGATGCGAGGATAGACATTAAGCCTCATATAAAGATTATAATTGGAGAAGGGAATAATACCCTTTACAACTTTGACACTGTATGTTTCATGAAAAAGAAATGATTTGAATAACATTTTCTTAAATAAGATCGCTAATACCGCTGGAAATTATTAGCCAATGAAAAGTATTTTCATTATTGACAACAACTTATCTCTTGATATTTTCGTGGATGATGAAAATGTTTTTCTTTTATCTTTTTGTTGTTGGTAATATAAGTAATTATTTTTTATAAAAATGTTTTCCAAATTATTCATTTTTCATGAAGCAAACCGAGGCTATCTTTTGTTGGCATTCCCATAGCATTATATTCGAGCATTTTTCCTTCGAGAGTGATAAATGGTTTTGGATTGGCATTGCATGCTAAGTAGCGAGGGCAAGCTATTCCAGCTCTCATTTTCAGTGTTGTCGGGTGTGCTGCCATGTATCATATTTGGATTGAGAGGAATTCACTGATACATAACACGACTTCCTCCTCAAATAGCAGGACCATTTTTGCAAGGACTCATGTTGATGTGTTGCAGAGAATGCACGATCTTACGAACAGGAGTTTGTCTAGACCACCACATTTTGGGTTTGGTGGTATTGGAAATTGGTTTATTGAGTCCCGAAGTATGTAGGAGAACTTCTCTTCAAGATGTTTCATATGAGGTTAGAGCTTATATGTATTTGTCCCAAGTCTAATCCTCCGGGTCGTCTATACATTTGAAATGACGCGCTTGCTTAATTAGCAAAAAAGTAGAGGGAGAGCTGCGAGCATATTTGGGCGCGATGAGGAGACAGCAGAATCGTGATGTTGGCGCCACGATATCACAATAGTGGACCGTGGTGAGCAGGTTTGGTCATGGTCACAAGCACATAAGAGTTCTGTATTCTGTGTGATACAGACTAGATAAGATGAACGCATGACAGAATCGAGTGCATGGGATAAGTAATAAGAGGACATATCGTGGGAAAGGATTTTTATCCCACATTTCCTTATTTAAGAGAAGATTACATACTTAATAGAACTTAATTATAAAAACTGTATTAAGCATTGAAAAACGAACATTATTGTTTAAACGAGGTGATGAAGTAGATTCTAAATTTTTCTTGCTGTAGTGATGTTCACGCGTCATGGGAAGATACCAAGACGACAGACCTTTAAGATGTGCAGACCAGCGCCGAGAAAGAACAAAATCGATTGCTTTAATAAACCCATACTATGCTTAGTGGAAGAAGCATTTCCTTTATAAAAAACTTAGTATGCAAACTGTTGCGGACATAGCCCCCCCCCCCCCCCCCCCCCTCTCTCTCAAAAAAAAAATTGAAGCGAGAAAGCAAAGTGATTTGGGTGTTGTCATATCAAAATCCATGGTTTCTCCTTAAAAAAGTGAGGTGGACATTTTAATGAATGGCTGTGAGAAAGCTCTTTCTAAATTGGAATGATTTTAAGATTACTCTTTCTTGCCAAATACGGAAATTATTCCCATGCTTGCTTCTCTAACCTCAAGAATTCATAATTACCTGACGCAGACACAATGCAAACCCTTCTTCTTTTCCCCTTTTTTTTCCTTTTCTAATGAACATGTTGAAAGACTTAACAATGACATACGTGGGTCCGTGTGGTCATCATAAATAGAGCTCACTCTCCGCTGATCTACCAACTGCAACCAGCATTTTGAGCTTACATTGCAAATGAGCGAGGAAGATTGAAAAAATTTAGTCTTTTGGATATCTTCCTCAATCCTCCTTCAATTTCTTGTCAAACTTCCATGGCATGCAAAACCTTCACAGTAAAATCATGTTTTCTTCTTTTTCTTCTCCTTGTACACAAAAATTTTGACAAGACACAAGCATCAAGACCTCTCGAAATATTTCATCCGCCGGGAGATTTCCCTGTCAATTCTGATTTGATGAAGCCTAGACCGCCATCCATCGGTAGGGACGTGATAAACCGTTACAAGAAGACAGAGACAGAGGCTTTTAGGCCAACAAGTCCTGGACACAGCCCCGGCGTTGGCCATCGCGAGCCACCAGCTGCTCCATGAAGATACGGGTGCTCCATGAAGATAGTGATCTCGATGAACTGGTGCATGATGCGGTGTGGCTCAAGGCCTACTGTTGTATTTCAATATAGCCATTGTGAGGAGATTGGTATGTGATGAAAAGAATGAAAAAAAAAATCAAGGAAGGAATTCCTTTTCCTTTCCTCTTTCTTTTCTTGTTTTTGCTGGGCGTCCAACACCGTTAAATTAGTTAGGGTTTTCATGTAGCTTGCCTTCTGCCAATATCATATATGCAAGGGGGAAGGTGTGTTCACGTGCATCGTACGGAGTTTACAGTGTATATTGAATTTTGTCTAGCATTTGTTCCTGATTTAATTTGTTTTCCCTCATATTTGGTCTTTAATGTTTATAAGATTTCTCCAACTCTTATAGCATCTTCGACATGAAATTGGATGTAATACTATGTGAATAATACGATAATCCACAAAACTTGTACAGCTATATTAGGTTGTAAATCTAGCATGTCAGACGAAAATATCATAAAAACTTAGAAAGTCGAGCAAACAATGTCGTGGATGGAATCTATTAGATTGCACAAGTATTATTGTAACGTGGATATCAGTGCAACTCACTGTGGTGGTCATAAATTCTACTACATATTTTATTGATTGGGTCTTTTATTGGTTAGAAGATTATTTTTTATAATTTTGTGGGCCAAAAGATTGACTTGGGATTACTTGATTTATGCTATATTCGCTCCAAGAAGTTAGCTTGTTGAAGGCTTTAGGGGTCAAAGTGAGTTGGGAGAATAGATCGTCCAAATATATATTCCTCCTTTTTAAGAAGTTCTTGGCTTTGTAAATATCTTATACTCAAGAAATTAACCGTTGTGTTTCACTTCTCCCATGGCGTATCTACCTTATATACGGCATTTTCATCCCTGATCAGTCTATTTCCTTAATAGGTAATATTAATTTCTGAATTGAGCTAATAAATTTCCTAATAATTGTATTAACTTTCTTAACATAATAGTGAATTGCCGGTGTGTAACATCATCCATACCTTATGCATACTTAACACTTAACAAAAAAAAAAAATGTTATGCATACGTTCGTTTTGTATCTGCGCAACAAGGAGCACGCATACAATAAAACCCCAAGAAAAAATTATTTTTGTTTCCAGCTTTTCTATTGGTTAACGTTGCTGTTGTGTAACATGTCCTTTTCATTGATGTTACCTTTTACTGAGTATAAAATCTCGTGGATAAGCTGCCTTCTCCAATATGATCTTGACTATCAAAATCAAAATATGGCTTGTAAAGTAATGAGAGCTCTTAAGAAGTTTCATCGGCGTCCCACGTTGTCCCCCACTACTGATTGCATTACGGTCTGACACCAAAGTAAAAACCTTGAGTGAAGGTACTGTGGCTGACTCGGTCTGCAATCATTAAAAAGAAAAAAATGTCGACATTCTTGTTCGAATGGATAACTATCAGGTGCACGATTTTAGAGAAAAAATCATAAAAAAGGAACCCTAAATTATACTATATGTGACATATTTATCCTTTTTTTTATCGCCAAAAATCCTAAACTTATGATCGTATAACACATTTACCTCAATTTTTTTTGTCATCGAAAACCCTAAACTTATATAATGCGATACATGTGCTACATCAAAAACCATAAATTTATATCATTGTGACACATTTACCCTAGAATTTTTTTTCATTTTTTCACCAAATTTGGCTGGCGAGCTGTGATCGGCACCGGCGAATGTTGCTAGAACTCACTATTCGCTAGGCAAGGGCCACAAAGCCCTCGTCGGCAGTCGGCCGAGGCCTGGCGAGGTTGCCCTCGCCCGTGACCGCGAAGGGCTAAGTGAGGGCCACGAGCCCTAGCCAACCGCCGACAAAGGCTTCACGGCCTCCTCTAAGCAACCGGTGAGCTCTAACGACACTCGCTAGCCAAATTCAATTAAAAATAAGAAAAAAATTATAAGATAAATGTTTCATAAGGATATAAGTTTTTGGTTTTTTGTGTTACAAAAAAAGTTTGGGGTAAATATCGTTCACGAGTATAAGTTTAGGGTTTTTAATGACTAAAAAAAAAGTTAAGGTAAATGTGTCACACAACTATAAATTTAGGATTTTTTGGTGACACAAAAAAAAAGTTTAGAGTAAATATGTTACTGAGTGTATGATTTAGAGTTTTTTATGGTATTTTCTCATGATTTTATTAGGGTATCAAAAGCATCGAATTTTATAAGCTGAATATTGAAATATAATGGAAATGAAATTGATTGAGTGATGTGAATTTGTCGTTTGACATTTCATCTGATGGGGCTAGAAAGTTCAATATCCGATGGGCATTTAGTATATGTTGCATTAATAAGATGCATGTTCCATGTTTTATTTTTCCATCATTGACGTCAGGCTGTTTAGTATCTAGATAATTTGAATTGAAATGAAGTGACATTAATTAGTGACCTATGATTTACCTGGAGTTTTGCCTGTGTAAGTGCCTGATTTATTCCAATGAATTTTTGTTTCATTGATTCTGGATGTTGAGACTTTATTTACTGAGTTAGTGGCTGCTCAATTAGTTTTAGAAAACTGCAATTTCAATTACGAACATTCTATGCTCGTTTGAATTTGATCATAAACCTTTTAATTGATTCAATGAATTATCATCCTATTGAGCAAACTATGATCAAGTTTTCCCTTATCGAGTCTCACCTGAAATTGCTGACAATGTAGTCAATTCACCCTGGGCCATCTTTCTTTCACTCTCCACTCAAAAAAGCCAAATCTTGATGAGATAGCTTGCTAGCAATCGATATCTAGGAAGCCCTAGTGGGAAAATCTTATACAGGAAGAAATGTAATCGAAATATAGTTGGACTTAGAGGCTTGTAATCACCATCTTTTAGAATCAATTTGCCCTACCAAGTTGCTATAGGTTTTTGGCAATTCCCTTCAAAATACAACAAAATCTCATGAAATTAGTATATAGCAATTCCAAATAATCTCCTTAAACTCTCTAAGAAACAATTGGGGAGAAAATTGTATTTCTCTTGAAGAAAATGAAAAATTGAAGAATTGAAAAACTGGATAGAGATATCCAATATTTATAAGGCAAGTTGAACACACCTCTTGGTGTCTAAACTGGCAAAATCGAACACACCTCTTCATGTCTTAAAATAATCAATTTTTCCCGAATAGTCATAAGTCAAATTACGTCCGAACAATCACAAATTGAAAGAATAATAAATTAATTAATTAATTAAAATTAATTTCAAAAATAAAAACAATAGTTGATTAAAGCTAATTTGGTCCGCATCAACTAAGTGCATCAAATAAACGCATCAAAAACAAGCACGCGTTTATTTGACACGGATCAAATTAGCTTTAATCAACTATTGTTTTCATTTTTGAAATTAATTTTTATTTATTTTTTTACTCTTTCAATTTGTGACTATTTGGACGTAATTTGACTTGTGACTATTTAGGAAAAACTAATTGTTTTAAGAAACTAAGAGGTGTGTCTAAATTGCAAGTCTTGAACACTAAGAGATGTGTTTGATTTTGGCAATTTAGACACCAAGAGGTGTGTTCAATTTGCCATATATATTTTGAAAATTTATGTTCAGTTTTTAAGAGAACTTCCATTTTCATTTTTTTTCAAGAAAACATACAGCCTTTTCTTCAATTGTTTTGTAGAGAGTTTAAGGGGATTATCTGAAATTGTTATGCATTAATCTCACGAGACTTTATTGTATCCCAAAGGAAATTTGTCAGAAACCTATAGCAACTTAGTAGAGCAAATTGATCCTAAAAGAGAGTAATTACAAGCCTCAAAGTCCAACTTCATTTCGATTTTATTTCTTTCCGTACAACATTTTTCCCAACACTAATGAGATCTTTAGAGAGCGAAATAATTATATTAATTAGGATGTAAGGTTGTGGAATGAAAAAAGACTGAATAATCTTTTTGAAGAGTACATTGTGAATAGAGTTTTTGTTGAGATAGCACCATTAAAACAGAGTGAATAGAGGCAGCCAGCAAGTGTTCTCAAGACTCAGACTCATAAGACTTCTATCGTGAGGAGTGATGCTGGACAGCTTGATATACACAACAAATACCAACCGTTGAAATATATGGAAATAGAACAGTATTTACACAAATAGTATTTGTACAAGAATTCTGTTACATTCATTTTTACAGTTTGTTAAGCTAGTACTCACTCTTGTTGAGCTGAGTGACTATAAATAGAAATGATGAACAAGAGAGAGTTGTAGAATGGTTTTTCAGATTGAATGGAAAGCAAGTACTTCTCTGTAAACTTGCTTTCTCTCTTCCTTCGATTTCTTTGATTTCTCTCATGGTATCAAAGCAGTTCTCCGAATAACCATTCTCTGTACAATGACAACTAGGGTTTCAAAATTCCCCTTTCTGATTCATGTGAATATCGGCAATTCTGTTACGATTAAACTTGTAGATGACAACTTCCTTCTCTAGCAAGCACAATTCTATTGATTTCTAAGAAGTCAAGATCTTGTAGGATTCGTCAATGGAGAAATCGAGTCGCCATAAAAAATGCTGAGTGTTGAAGTTGAAGGTAATGAGGTTGAAGTTCCGAATACTAATTACGCAAATTGGTTGAAAACCGATCAACCGATTTCATCTTGGATAAGTGGAGCTGTTTTTGAGAACATCTTAGGGATGATTATCGGCTTTGAAATATCATTTGAGGTTTGGCAGACTTTGTGTAATCAATTCAGTCAAAAATCAATAGCTTGGGAGTTTGAACTGAGAGGCAAACTTCAAGCATGTCACAAGCAAGGTAAAACACTATTAGATTATCTCAGAGATTTTAAGTTGATATGTGATCAACTGAGTGATATTGGAAAACCATTAGACGAGATAACTAAAGTGTTTGGTGTTTTGGAGGGATTTGGCTTGAAATATGAGAATTTTCTAACCACGATCTTGCTTAAAACCTTAACCAGATTATGATGAGCTGATATCTCAACTGGAGAGATTTGAAACTAGATTACAGAATTATTCTTCGAGTCAATTTAATCCAAGTCTTGCATATTATGGACAAAGAACAATTGAAGGAGAACACATGTCTAACTTCAATAATGATCTTAGCTCTTCAGACTATGCTTTTGTTAGTCAAAGAGGAAATTCTAGAATGTATGAGAATCGTGGTGGTAGATTTATTAGCAAAGGAAGAAGTATTATTAGAGGTCGTGGTAATGCCTCTCTAGGAAGAAACCAGGGATACATATCATATGGACCAAATCAATATTTTTCTAGTTCATATCAGGGTTTTAGACATTATGCAAACACTTTGCAGAGGTCAGGAGATGTTAAAACTTATCCTTCTCTTGAGAATAAAGGTACCTTAGATGGAAGAACAGCTGCTTTTGAAGGTGGATGAGTGATATGTCAAATATGTAAGCATCCAGGTCATGATGCTTTGAAGTGTTGGTATAGGTTTGACAATTTGTTCCAATGTGAAGATATACCAACCGTCTTGGCTGCTATGCATCTCAAAGACCCCAAGGGCAGTGCCTAGTACCCTGATACAGGGACCACGGCTCATATAATAGCTGATCCCAGTATTCTTGATAAGTCTTCCTTGTATGCTAGTAATGATAGTCATGATAAGGGATGGTACATGTCTATCAATAACTCATATTGGCAATGTTGTTTTACATATTGGTCATGCTTCCTTACCTTTAAATGATGTTTCCCTAATATTACGAAGTCAGTATCAAAGATCATTGAAGATTACACTTGTTCCTTCATCTTTGATAATTTTGGTGTTTATGTCAAGGATCTTCAGACCAATTCCATTATGATGCTTGTAAGGAAGGATCAAGGACTCTACTGAGTCAGTCAGCAGGCAACATTAGCTCTATTCACTCAACGACATAGGAAAGTTGGGGCAGACATTTGGCATCAAAGATTAGCACATACTAGTGCATCCACTCTTCAGCTTTTGAGTAATCAGAAACTCATTAAGTGGAATAAAGGACAACATGCAATTTGTGAAAGTTGTCATATTGTCAAAAGTTCGAAGCTTGCATTTCCTATTTCTAACTCTAGAACTATTTTTCCTATTGAGAAAGTACATTGTGATATCTAGGGGCCTTTCCCTGTGAAATCTTTTCAAGGTTTCAGATACTATGTTGTGTTTGTGGATGATTTTTCAAGGTATAGTTGGGTTTATCCTATGAAGCTGAAGTCAAATTTCTATGATGAATTTATGATCTTCCAAAAGTATGTTGAGAACCAATTTAGTTGTACCATTAAAGTGTTTCAAAGTGATGGAGGAGATGAGTTCATTAGCTCAAAATTACTAACACAACTACAACAATGTGGTATTAAGCATCAAATGTCTTGTCCACATACACCTAAGCAAAATGGTGTAGCAGAGAGGAAACATCTTCACATTATTAAGCTAGGATTGTTCATGCTCTATCATGCTAAGATCCCTCTGATTTATTGGGTTGACTCTTTTCTCATTGCCAACTACATCATCAATATTCTACCTAGTCTTAATCTACAGTTAGAAAATCCTCACAACATTCTTTTTAAACAACCATCACAATATGATTTTCTACGGGTGTTTAGGTGTGCCTACTACCCTTACCTCATACCCTATATGCAAAATAAGCTTGACTCTCGATCTTTAATGTGTGTTTTCCTTGGTTACAGTGAGAAGCACAAGGGATATCGTTATTTAATTCCCACATATGGCTGAATCTATATAAGTAGGCATGTTACTTTTGATAAGATGTCTTTCCCATTTGCTCACAAAGTAGGTGCTGCCTTTCCTCTTACCGAGGTAAAATTTCTAACCCTTGCTCCTCCATCTCAATCTCAACCTCCTTCTCAATCTTAGTCTATTCCATCTCATCTTTCTAGGTTTGTCCCTAATCTTGCTAATACCAATAATGAATCATGTACAATGCCTCTTCATGAAATTTCCCAATCCTCTTCTTCACCTATACAAGCATCTTCCCAATCTAGTCCACCAAAACACATTGATACTAGTACTAGTCATGTGTCCTTTCTTCCAGCTATAGACACAATTACCTCCCAAAAAAAAATTTCTTCCACTCATTCCATGCAGACACATCTCAAGTCTGGTATTGTCAAACCTAATCCTAAGTATGCATGTTTAGTTGTTTATTTTGTTCCTCAAGAACCTAAGTCAGTCAAGTCTACTTAAGCGCACACAAGATGGCATACTATAATGTAAGAAGAGATTGATGCTTTGCATAAAAATCACACTTGGACTTTAGTTCCCAGAACTCCTCATATGAAAGTAAAGGGCTACAAGTGGGTATTTAAGACCAAGCTAGCAGCTAATGGGAGCCTTGATAAACTAAAAGTACGATTGGTTGCTAAAGGATATCATTAGAAGGAGGGAATTAATTTCTCTTAAACGTTTAGTCCAATCGCCAAACAAGCAGCCACTTGTATTGTTCTTTCTATAGAACTGGTGCATCATTGGTCTATACGACAATTGAATGTGAAGAATGTCTTTTTACATGGGACTTTTAATGAGGTTGTTTATATGGACCAACCTCCTGATTTCATAGACGGCCCTACTCATGTTTGTTTGCTTCAAAAGTCCTTATATGGCTTGCGGTAGGCTCCTCGTGCCTGGTTGGATAAATTTAGCAATTACCTTCTTGAGTTTGGGTTCTTTTATAGCTCTACTGACCCTTTCTTGTTTGTCTTGCATACTGGTTGTGAGGTCATCCTACTACTTTTGTATGTGGATGATATTGTCCTCACTGAAAGTTCTTCAAAATTACTCTCTCGAGTGATTACTTCTCTCAGCTCCAACTTAAATATGAAAGATCTTGGTAGCCTATATTACTTCTTAGGTATTGAGGCTAAATATATTTCTGAGGATTTATTTCTCTACCAAACAAAATATGCTCTCGATTTATTGGATAAAGCACATATGCGAGACTGTAAGCCAATCTCTACACCTTACCTTTAAAGTCGGTTGTTTACTCTAGTGATGATATTGTTCTCTCTAATCCTTTTGAATATCGAAGCTTAGTTGGGGGTTTGCAGTATCTCACAATTACACGTCCTGACCTTGCCTTTGCCACTAATCTATTATGTCAGAGGATGCATAACCTGACTGTTGATGATTTTAAGACTCTCAAAAGAGTTTTGCGATATGTTAAAGCTACTATGCCTCTTGGACTGTTTATTCATTCTAACAGCTCTCTCAAATTGTCTAGCTTCCTTGATGCTGATTGGGGTGGTTGCTATACTACAAGACGTTCAACCGTAGGTTTTGTACATTTCTTGGAGCTAATATTATTTCTTATTCATCTAAGAGACATACCACAGTTTCTCGATCATCAACAGAAGTGAGTATCATGCTCTCACTTCTACAATAGCAGATTGTACCTGGATCAGTTTTGTCCTTCGTGATATTGGTGTTTAACTACCTCCTCCTAGCATATTATACTGTGATAATCAGTCTACTCTGTCTCTTACTTCTAATATTGTTCTACATGCTCGGACAAACCATGTTGAGATAGATTTTCATTTTGTTCGAAAAAATGTTTCCTTAGGGCCACTTTAGGTTAGATATGTTCCCAGTCGGTTTCAACTTGCTGACATTTTTACTAAGACTTTGTCTTGATTAATTCATTTTTCATTTTGCATCAAACTGGGTTTAGGTTGTCCACCCTCACCCTGTTTGAAGGGGGATCTTGAGATAACACCATTGAAACAAAGTGAACAAAGCCAGCAAGCAAGTGTTCTCAAGACTCAAACTCATAAGACTTCTACCATGAGGAGTGATGCTGAACAGCTTGATATACACAACAAATACCGACCGTTGAAGTATATGGAAATAGAATAGTATTTACAC
This sequence comes from Melaleuca quinquenervia, assembly GCA_030064385.1. Lineage (NCBI taxonomy): Eukaryota > Viridiplantae > Streptophyta > Magnoliopsida > Myrtales > Myrtaceae > Melaleuca > Melaleuca quinquenervia. The sequence goes on along the minus strand of CM057721.1, from coordinate 11,058,088 downwards.
AAATAGTATTTGTACAAGAATTATGTTACATTCAGCTTTATAGTTTGTTAAGCCAGTACTCACTCTTGTTGAGCTGAGTGACTATAAATAGAAATGTTGAACAATATAGTGTTGTAGAATGGTTTTTCAAATTGAATGGAAAACGAGTACTTCTCACTAAACTTGCTTTCTCTCTTCCTTCGATTTCTTTGATTTCTCTCAATACTGTCTATCACACATTGTTCAAATTCTGAAGGACGAGTTAGGATGGGCTAGGCATAAGTCTAGAACGTATTAAGTCAAAAGTACATATAATAGCATGAGTGTGACATCCGGACATTTTTCGTATTCGATGATAATATTTATGACGAATTTTCCTAACATCATATATGGATTACCGACATTTTTGTATTTGATGATAATATTTAGGGTGAATTTTCCTAACATTCGATATGGATTACTAATGATTTTAGTAAACTTAAAGCATGTTTTTTAGAGTTACCAATGTTGAGACTAAAAAATTTTAACATAATGTTCAAACTTTAAATTCAAATTCAAAGTTTAGATTTAGATTCCGTTCGTTTCACAGAAAATAACTTCCAAGAAAATATTTGGCATTTGTTTCACGAAAAATAAGATAGGCAAGGAAAATATATTTACCGATGAAAAAAACACATTCAAAACTAGGGAAAATGTTTTCCACTTTTTAGAAAGTGGTTTCTTCACATATAAACATTTTCCATCTTCTTTCAAAAGTGGCTTATGACCAATGGCAAATCAATATAAAACCAAAAAAAAAATGGGAGAAAAAAATTTAAAATCGATTTTTTTATAATTTTTTTCTAATTTTCAAACAAACACCCAAAAATATTATCATTTTCCAAGAAAGTGATTTCCTGAAAAATATTTTCCAAAAATGATACATTTTTCGTGAAACAAACGGAACCTTAAGGTTCAAACATTGTAGTCAAATGAAGCTCGATTTTTCATACTTTAATCTTCTTCAGACTTACACGGCTATTTTTTGATTTATTCTTTAAATAAACATTAAGTGCGGTTTAATTATGTCATCAAGGGTAATATCATCAATTTTGACATTTGTCCATAAATGCTCTTGATGGTTCACATATCTTGCTTGGCCGAATGAGAAGAGGTTTCTTCTTATTTTTCCTTGATAAAATATCTACTTTTAATCACCCATCATCTTTTTACACATATCTCTTAATCCAAAGTTGGAGTTTCTTTTAATATTTGATTAATCATTACATTTACCTGATTACCAATGAGAATTCTTTTGAAGTTTTCTTACCTTGGTTGTGTATGTGAAAAACATTAGTATACTTTCACTTTCCAACCATGGAGGTTCCCACTTCACTAAATTATATTAGCTAACTACTTCTGTTATGGATTCTTGAATAGAAGTGAAGGTTCAATTTTCGGTTTTAATCAAAGTTCTTGTCATTACTCTCGAATTCTAAACAAGGTAAATCACCAATTTTCATTCTTTTCTATTTAGATTTTGTTGTTTTCAGAATTTAACTTTGTTGATTTTCTATTTGGATTTATTTTACTTGAATGTTATTGAAAGCATAAAATCCGAAGTCATTAGTAAGTGAAAAGCCCATGCGCTAAGTTGGATTGATCCATTTAGTGTTTCTTAACTTGGTTGATTATTATATGTGATTTTAGAAATTAGATAAATCTAAGGTTAGTGTGAATATACACAATATCAATGTGATGATGTGGAGGTATGGTAACTATGGGTTTATCTTGTTTATTGTGTACACATTCTAAAGAGTGCTTGAAAGGTTTCTTCCAATTATGGTTATATGACGTATGTAGAATGTTGTGTCTAAACTTGGAAAGTGTCATTTTGTAACTTTTTCAACTGTCATTGATAGTATTCACATTAAGTTGTGTGTTTAGATTCACTCTCTAAGCTCGAACACTTATTGGTCGGATTCACTTATTAGGTGACATTACTATTGTTCAAATTCACTCTTAGAGTTTAAACACTTATCAGATTCATTTGTTGGGTAATATCATTATTGTTCAAATGCACTCTCAGGATTTAAATACTTATTAGTCATATTCACCCATTAAGTCCAATCACTTATTACTCAGACTCATTTTTCTGTCAAATTCACTTATCATTAGACTTATCTTTCAGACTCATTAGACTTCTCAAACTCTCTTATCGTCAAACTTATCTTTCAAACTCATCTTTTAGACTCATCAGACTTTCTTCTTAGACTTACTTATCGTCAAACTTATCTCTCAAACTCCCTTGTTGAGTTTTAGACCTACTTGTCAAGCTTTAGACTTAATTGTTAAACTTCACTACTTTCTATTCAGATTCATTTGTAGAGTTTGAATGCTTATCGTCTATACTAACCCTATTGAGTAACATCACTTACGATTCAGATTTTATTTTTCAGACTTTACTATCCAAATTTTTGCGTTCAGATTTTACTCTTCACGCTGTACATTTCAGATTTTACGGTTCAGACTTTACTCTTTAGATTGTACGAAATAGATCTTTCTTTTCAGACTTTATTATTTATATTTTATAAATCAAACATTACAGTCCAGACTTGATGGTCCAGATTTTACAAACCAAACTTTACGGTCTAGACTAAAAATTTTAGATTTCACTCTTCAGATAAAACCTAATTAAAATTCAATTTTTAAGGTCCAGATTTTACAAATCAAACTTTACAGTCCAGACTTTATGGTTTAAATTTTACTTAGTGTTGAGATTCGCTTGCTGTTATACTTGATGTTTACGTTCCATGTGCTTGCAAGGTAAGCATATGAGTATCAGTAACAATGTACGTGATCTTAGGAGAGCAAGGCAATATTATGCATGAAAATATTTTGTGAATTGGATGTGAATTGTTGGACAGATTGTTGGTTTCATTCTTGACGCACGATATGTCATGCAATATTAATGTTACGTGCATGACATCATATATGACTACATATGAAGAGTAATATGAAAGATAGTTTCATCAACCATTTTGTAATGTGTGACAATACCCCATGGGAGATGGGATGCTCCTGTTATGTGATGTAGGATGTCTAGGGGAATATTTCGGGATGCCCCAAGAATCAAGACACCTTTACTAAGTAATCTGATGAGAGCTCTCACGGGTAGATGTTGCAGGATGCCTCAAGAGTCGAGATGCCTTTGCTGTGTAATCTACATACCCTTCATGTTTCAGGATGCCTCGAGAGTCAAGACACCCTTATAGTGTAATATGGGAGGCCTCATGAGTGGATGTTGCAAGATTTCTCGAGAATCAAGATGCCTTTGCTATGTGATATCCCCAAGACGAGGAGTAATAGTGAATATAATACATCATATGCAAGTTATCGATTAGATGGACCATTATGTTGACAGAAGATATGTAATATCTTTTGTTATAGGACAGCATCTTTTATTGTAGGCTAGTATCTTCGGTATCTTCTATTCTTAGCTAGGATAAATTAGCTTTCTTTATTTATTATTTTCCTTATTACACATTCCTTGTACTATAGATAGGGATATTGTAATTGTACAGACACACAGTGATAATACGAAAGTGGTCATTCATTTGCTTCTGTCTTCGTTCTTTACCCTTCAATTTATTACATGGTATCAGAGCGATCCATTCGATCCTCAAACCGCTTCCGCATTCTTTCTTGATTGTCCTGAAGATTGTTGCTGTCTACATTTTTTACGACAAAGGAAATCAACAGTTATCATCATGACGGGTAAAAATGTTGCTGAGAGAGATGCGCCCTCAGACAAAATTCCAGAGTCATCACAGGGCGATCCAATCTTTGAACAAGAAGAACGAAGCAACGATTCAATGAAGACTGCAGTGAGTCAAACCCCTCATACAGTCCAGATTGGAGCGCAAGGCGCGCAAGGATTCACGCAGTTGCCACCGTGGGCCTATGGGACGAATCCATGGTTTTATCCATGGATTCCTGGGCTCGGATCTAATTTTACTGGGCTGGCCTCAGACAATGGGCAGACAGCAGGGACGGGGAGCCCAAGCCTTGGCCCAGTTCCTCAACCCGTTCTGCCTTCGGCCCAGCTTCCGTTCATCACAGGCCAGTCGGGTCAGACGGCGGGTCTGGGGAGCCCGGGTCAGGGAACGGAGCCCTACCCGGTTCCTCAACCCGGATACCCGCCGCCGCAGATTCCAGCGTTCACTGGGAGACCGGAGCCCGGCGACCCACTGTTCACGACGGCGAGCGATGGCCCAGAACTCCGGTTGATCAGCCAGACGCTTCAGGGGCCAGAGAACTACTCGGCATGGGCGACCGAGTTACGGCGAGCCCTCGCAACCAAGGACAAAGAGGGTTTTCTGGATGGAAGCATCCCGATTCCAATCGATGAGAGATTGCAGAGGTTATGGCACAAGTGCCATCGTCTTGTACGAACGTGGATCGGTAACACCATCCACCCGGAGGTCGCCGCTGGTCTTCCTCCCACAGAAGATCCGAAAAGGATGTGGGACAACATTAAAGAAATGTACGGAAAACTTGACCGTGCAAAGATATTCACACTTGAACAGCAATTATCCGAATTAAAGCAAGGCAATTCGTCGGTTAGGGTTTGCTTCAATCGTCTCTCGGCTCTGTGGAATGAACTCGAAATAGTCGAGGAGAAATTGGAGGCACCCGAGTTCGTTCTACAGCAGTATCGAGCGATTCAAGAGAGACGAAAAGCCACCCGTTTTTTACTCATCCTCAACGACGATTACCTGGCTTTTAGGACTCAGATCCTGGCTATGGATCCTCCGCCACCTCTCGGGCGGATTTATCAACTAGCTGTTCAAGAGGAGAGCCAGCGTCTCGGAGCTCAGGACCATGGCAGCAATGGTCTCATCCTTGCAGCGGGGAGACACAGAGAGATGGGTCGCGGAGGTGAACGGCTGCGGGCGGAGGAGAAAGGAGGAAACCCTAGAAGCCGAGAGACGAGAGAGATGAGAGAGACGAGTCGCGGATCTGACAGGGCGATGGGCCACGACGTTTTTTCCTTCGCAGATGAAGGCCCAAATTATGGGCTCGCGGATGGGCTTCGGCAATTTGAAGCTGACGCGGGTGGGCTTCGGCGGCAGGACAGAGTTGATGGGCCACGATCCAATTCTGCTGGGCTTGGACGACAATTGAACGGGCCGCATTTTATTTCTGCAGTAGACGGGTCCAGCGACAGGGCCCATCCGGCGTGGTCAGGTAATAATGGGAATAAAGTTAAAGGAAAATTATATTGTGATTATTGCAAAAGACCTCACCATACTAGGGATACTTGCTGGAAACTCCATGGAAAGCCTACTGATAAAGGGAAAAGAGCACAGGTTCATCAAGTAGCAAGCGTGGACCATTCTATTTCATATGAAAAATATCAGCAATTCCTCAAAGCTTTACAAAAAATGGATGTTGATGACAAGGGGACTGGCTTTTCAGGTACTTCTTACTGTTTCTCGAACTCGATTTCTCATAGTGCATGGATTATAGATTCAGGAGCTAGTGATCACATAATTTGTGACGACCGGTATTATTCTAGCATTCTAGACAATTCAAATTCTCCAAAATCTGTACAATTGCCCAATGGAAATATCACTCTCGTGACCAAAGTTGGAACTGTCAATCTTAGTCCAGACATTGTCTTGAAAAATGTCCTTTTCGTTCCCCAGTTTCAATTCAATCTCATTTCTGTCTCTAAGGCATGTGCAGACAATTCCTGTCATGTCATTTTTCATGACAATACCTGTCTATTTCAGGACCTTTCGACTGGGAAGTTGATGGGAGTGGGTAATGAATCCCAGGGCCTTTACATTTGGAATGGATCTTCAAGTAGTCTAGTGTTGAATTCTCTTCATTCATGTAATGTCAATGCTTGCAATAAAGATTCACTTTTTCATCAACGTCTTGGTCACAGTAGCTCTATTCCTTGTCACAATTGTCCCATTTGTCCTCTTGCGAAACAATCAAGACTTCCCTTTTCTTCCAGCACTACTCGTGCACGCATTCGTTTCAGTCTTATTCATGTGGATATATGGGGGCCTTATCATACTCCTCATGAGGATGGATCTCGTTTCTTTCTCACTATTGTGGATGACTATTCAAGGGCTACATGGATTTTTCTTATGCAATCAAAAACGCAAGTTTTTGGGTGTTTACAGAAATTTCTTTCCTTAGTGAAAAATCAATTTGGAAATTCTGTTCACAAAATTCGAACAGATAATGGGCGCGAATTCTTCAGTCACAGCTGCCAAACCCTATTCTCTTCCCTTGGAATTATCCATGAAAGCACTTGTACTTATACACCTCAACAAAATGGAGTTGTTGAACGGAAACATCGTCACATCCTTGAAGTAGCTCGTGCTCTCAAATTCCAAGCTTCTATTCCGGATATTTTTTGGGGAGATTGTGTGATCACAGCCGTGTATCTTATTAATCGCATGTCTAGTCGAGTTCTTGACGGTAAAAGTCCCTTAGAATTGCTTTATGATAAAAAAAACCTGCTTTGGATCATCTTCGTGTTTTTGGCTGCCTTTGTTATATCACCACTGTGGGTCCAAGAGACAAGATGGATCCACGAGCTCGGCAGTGTATTTTTATGGGCTATCCTGCGCTTCAGAAGGGCTATAAGGTGTATGATCCTGTTACTGGTGAATTCATTGTCAGTAGGGACGTTATTTTTCATGAGGATCAGTTCCCTTTCCGAACTGAGACTTCTTCAGCACAACTCGAGGCGCCTTCTGCTCGTCCTTCCAATTTTCTTGAAGATGATCCGGTGCAACCTCCTTTACCTGTCAGTTTTGTGCCACCGCCAGCTATTGCACCTTCTCTTCCACTGGATTCTCTTGAAGACGACCATGGTGACGTTGGGGAGCTCGCTGCTTCAGGAACAGACTCTACTGCTACTTCTCCTGCTGATCCTAACCCGATTTCGGCAAATAATGACAACTCTATGAGTTCATCATCTCCTGGCCAATCTTCTGCGACTCCTTCTCCTGCAATTGTTCCTCGTCGCTCTAGTCGTCCTACCAGACCACCGACATGGACCAAGGACTATATATGTTCTTCTACGGGTTCTTCAGGTATTCCTCATCCGATCGCATCTTATGTTTCCTTTGATCGTCTTACTCCAGCACACCGTTGTTGTGTCGGTCGTATTTCTGAAGAACATGAGCCTTCCCACTATCATGAGGCAGTTTGTGATCCCCGCTGGCAAAAAGCTATGGAAGAGGAACTTCGTGCATTGATTGCCAACCATACTTGGGATATCGTTCCTCTACCATCCCATCGTCGACCTATCGGTTGCAAATGGGTTTACAAGATCAAACACAAAGCTGATGGATCTGTCGAGCAGTTTAAAGCTCGTCTTGTAGCTAAAGGATTCACCCAACGGGAAGGTTTCGATTATCATGAGACTTTCTCTCCTGTGGCTAAGGCGGTTACAGTCCGTACTTTCTTTGCCATTGCCGCCTATCGGAATTGGAATCTTCATCAAATGGATGTCCATAATGCCTTTCTTCATGGTGATCTTCATGAGGAGATATATATGACCCTTCCACCGGGATTACGGCGACAGGGGGAGATTGGAGTATGTCGTCTCCGCAAATCCCTTTATGGTCTCAAACAGGCATCACGACAATGGAATGCTAAATTTAGAACGGCTCTCCTTGCCACTGGTTTCAAGCAATCCAGGCATGACTATGCCTTGTTCACATGGAGTAAAGGTACTTTGTCCATTTACTTGATCATTTATGTGGATGATATACTTATCATGGGAAATGATGACAAGAGCATTAATGACTTAAAGTCCTATCTCCATTCTACGTTCCATATTAAGGATTTGGGAGCACCTAAGTATTTCCTTGGCATAGAAATAGCGCGTTCAGACTTGGGGATTTGTCTTAGTCAAAGGAAGTATATTCTGGAAATTATTTCCGAGGTAGGCTTATCAGGTTGCAAACCAACAGTCATTCCTATGGAACAGAATCTCAGTCTTACCACCGTGGAGCGTGATGGTGGACCATCTTCCGAAGATCCTTTGCTTGAGGATCCTTCCAGCTATCAAAAGCTAGTGGGTAAGTTAATCTATCTTACCATGACTAGGCCAGATATTTGCTATGCAGTCCAAATACTCAGTCAATTTATGCATCGGCCTAAGCATTCTCACATGAATGCCGCTTTAAAGGTAGTGAAATATTTAAAGCAGTGCCCAGGATTGGGAATTCTACTTTCTAAGAAGTGTGATATGGAGATGAGGGCTTACTGTGATTCTGATTGGGCGGCATGTCCGATGAAACGGAGATCACTAACTGGATTCTGTATAAAGTTTGGGGATTCTCTTCTATCTTGGAAGACAAAAAAAACAAGCCACGGTCTCTGTATCTTCAGCAGAAGCAGAATACAGAGCAATGACAAAGACCACCTGTGAAGTTATTTGGATACGTGGTCTTTTATCAGATCTTGGGGTACGTATCAAGAGGCCAACTATCTTGTTCTGTGATAATGAGGCGGCTGTCAAGATTGCAGCAAACCCAGTTAATCATGAGAGAACAAAACATATTGAGGTGGATTGTCATTTTACTCGAGAGAAAATTGAAGAAGGGATAATCAAAACAAAAGGAATAAGTACTCTCGAGCAGCCTGCGGACATCTTCACCAAAGCATTGTCTTCTAGACAGCATACATATCTTCTCAGCAAGCTAAATGTTTTGGATATATACAAACCATTAGCTTGAGGGGGAGTGTTGACAGAAGATATGTAATATCTTTTGTTATAGGACAGCATCTTTTATTGTAGGCTAGTATCTTCGGTATCTTCTATTCTTAGCTAGGATAAATTAGCTTTCTTTATTTATTATTTTCCTTATTACACATTCCTTGTACTATAGATAGGGATATTGTAATTGTACAGACACACAGTGATAATACGAAAGTGGTCATTCATTTGCTTCTGTCTTCGTTCTTTACCCTTCAATTTATTACACATTAGATGATGCTAGTGCATCATAAATAAATATGTTATCCGCATGTTTCTGAGTGATCGAACTTGGATGGTTGGATATGGTTTTCTAGTGGCATATGAAAATCTGAATGATAACACCATCCATTGCACTATATACGGATGTTATCTTGTGTAATTCATAAACAAATCCATTGCACTATATACGTATGTTATCTTGTGTAATCCATAAATAAATATGTCATAATATGTCATCTGCATGTTTCTGAGTGATCGAACTCCGATAGCTGTATATGGTTTTCTAGTGGCATATGAAAATCGGAATGATAACACCCTCCATTGCACTATATACGTATGTTATCTTGTGTTATCCATGTTGTTTGCACTAGGTTAAGCATGAGGCGATCTCCTAACTTAAACTTAAGGATTTTATTTAGCATGTTTCAACTCACTTCTTTATCTTTCAAGATAGATGCTTTGCATTTTGGAGCACATATGCATTGTGATTGTGTATACAAGAATGTACTTGTACCTAGATGAAGTGCAATATATACTAAGTGTAGTTCAACTGTATAAATCGATGTGGGATTGGTAAAATGGGTTTCCTATGGATTTTTAGCTTGGTACATGAATATCGAAGGCAAGGTAGTTGGGCAATTGACAGGCTTCAATGGCAATGGAGATGAGTTGATAGGTGAAATCGTCAACTCATAGCAGATAGGGTGGCTTTGTATAGGCTGGTTTCATATGAAGGAGTATAGTGTAGAGATAGGTGACCCCAACCTTTTCTAGGGAAGCTTGTATATTTTGTTTAGTTCGGGACTTACTTGCCTCGTTAATGTTAAATACTAAGAGGCATATGTATACTATTTTGATTCATACAATTTCCCATATGTGATTTTGGGTATGTTTTTATTTCACTTCCACATGACAATAATAAATCAAAGAGAGAGAAAGAGAGAGAGACACGTGTAGCACGTGATATGTCTAGGGTATCACAATGCGAGCTACTAATCATTAACAAATTACCAACCAAGCATCCTCATCCTATCATACACCTAGGGCTGTTGGGTCGAAAATATGGACATTAAACTCTTCCCCCAAAATCGAATTCTAATTTTATTTTATTTTCTGGTTGGGAAATCTCTTTATGTTGAGTGTATGTCAAACTGCAATCCCTGCACCAGAGAACCTATTCAAAAGAAATTTGTTATCTGATCCGACTTATCCTTTATACTTACAAGCGCGGTAAATAGCTAGACACCTCATTCTAATTTTCCAACTGAGAAAACAAAGGGATAAGTTCACTAAAAATCCTAAAATTTGTCACGAAGTGCAAGTGAGTCTTAAAACTTGTAAAAAGTATAATTGAGTCATAAAACTCATTAAGTTGATTCAATTGAGTTCCTCTATTAGCTCCATCCATTTAAACGAATGGAAAATGCTAACATTGAATTTTTTTTAAAATATTTTTTAAGGCATATCAATGCCACATTAGAAGAAAAAAGAAAAAAAAATTAAACTAAATTATAATTTAAAAATAAAAAATAGAAAAAAAAAAATGAGACAGCTAGCTACGGAGGCTGGCAAGCCCTGGTCGAGGGCCATTGCCACCACCCATGGTTGGCGGAGGACTAGCGAAGGCCGCGTAGCCCTCGTCAAGGGCCGCTAAGGCCCCACCTTAGATCTGGGGGCGGCCCAACCCTTGCCCTAGATTCAAGCAATGGTCACGTGACCCCCACCTAACGCCAAGGGCTGCCAAGGCCTCACCCTAGGCCAACAAGGGCCAGGCAACCTTCACCAATTCTCCACGATCCTAGTGCGGTGGTGACGACTTCCAACCAAGGCCTATCGAACCTCACAGCTAGGCATGTCCCTCTCCTTTTTTTTAATTTAACATTTTTTTCATTAAAATATAATTGGTTTATATTTTTTAGAATTTTTTCTTCTGACATGGCTTAAAAATATATCTAGAAAATGTCACGTCAGCTATTTTCATTCATCTAAACGGACAAAGCTAATGGAAGGAATCAATTGAATCAACTTGACAAGTTTTAGGGGTCATTTGCACTTTCGTGACAAGTTTTAGGACTTCTAGTGAACTTATTTAAAAAAAATAATTGGTCGGACCCTAGATTTAAGATCCAATTTTCGCCCCAAATATCACTAGAATGGACATGTGGGATTTGCAAATTTTTAATTTGAAGATAGACTTACTGTTAATGCCAAGGTTGCCGAAGCGTTATGGCACATTTGGAGAACTGGCAGCACTTTCATCTTCCAAGATTCAACCTCAATTGAGTTGGAGATATATCTTCATGTGATTTCAATTATTCTCAAACTATTCCTAGTATAATACCTATCTTGATAGGTCTAGATGATCATGATGATATGCAACACCAACATACATAAATATTAGTTGATGATGATGTTTGTGTCGATACTGAAGATGTCATATTACTAATAATGTTTGAACAATGACCATGTGAAGATGGATAGAGGGCTATATGGGCAATTTCATCTCTAAACAGTAGAGCCAATAAATCGGGATAATTGTCCAAAAAGTATTAAACCCAATTCAGTCATAATCCTTTTTATTTGGCTAATTCAGTCATAAACCCTTTAAAACTTTGGTAATTTAGTCCTTAAAGCAACTTTGTCTTGGAAAATGCCTATGTGGATATCCAATTAGTATCGTCTATCTCACTTGACCGGACCGATAGGTTGCCAGCACTAATGTAGTCACCAAAGCTTAAAACAATGTCATTGCATGCTTTGAAATCACCCTTCTTGCCCCAAATTGAACGCTTGCCCAACTCCTCAAATTGCCGATTTTGAGCTAGAGCTCTTGAGGAGTTGGGTGAGCGTTCAATTTGGGGCAAGAAGGGTGATTTCAAATATCAAAATGACGTCTTTTTTTACCATTGATCTCTGGCGACCACATTAGTGCCGTTGACCTATCGGTCGAACCATTTAAAATAGACATTGCTGACCGAACATCCACAAAAACATTTTCCGACACAAAGTTACTGAAAGGACTGAATTAGCAAAATTACAAAAGATTTATGACTGAATTGGTCAAATAAAAAAGTTTATGACTGAATTGGCAAAAATATAATAGGTGTAGAACTTTTGGACAATTGATTTGCTAAAGCATCTTCAACGGGAATATTAAATATGGTTATTTGAGAGAAGAGCTTTTAGGTCAAAATGTTGGAGATGCACAATAGAGAATCCAAATATTTGCCCTAAGTTGCTTTCTTTTATTGATATTGTTAGGTTATCTCAAAAGATTTTCAATATGATAGTCCCAACCTATTGTAATCGTCTTAAAGGTTGAGTCTATAGTGAGAGCAGCAACTAAATCCTAAGGCTGTGTTTGGTCAACTAGATAAAAATCAAGATAGGATATGTTTTATCATATCTCATGTTTAGTAGCTATCTATGATATAATAAAGTCGAATATATAAGGGATATAGATCAAATAAAAAAAATCTGAGGGGGAGGGTGGAATTAAATTAGATAAGATTTATTTTATCGGAAACATAAAACCCCACCTTTTTTTTTTCTTTATCCGTCGTTCACTCACAGATTACTCTAACTACTATGTTAAGTTCAAGTCAAAGAGTCGGACCGAGTTTCCCCGACCCAATCCAAAGTTTATTTTTTTGAATTAAAAAATAATAATACCTAACAATAAAAAATTCAAAAAAATTCAAAAGAATTCAAATTTTCATTTTTGTTAAAAAAATATCTAGGTGTTTGACCACTATTTATTTCATCTAGTATTAATTCTATAAGTCTTGAACCAATTTTAGATTTTTCATTTTGAATAAACATGTTAAATTTAGCATAAAAATAAGAAAACCCTTATAAAATTTTAAAGTCAATTGAATAAACTCTTATCCTAAGTATCGACATTGAAACTTTCTTCTCAATAACTCTTCGATTCATATCGAAATTTTATGAAAAAGATGAACCGTAATGTACTTTATAAGTACGAATTGTTCAAAGATCATTTATCAACGTGATTAATTGTCATTACATCCTTGTGACAACTAAAAAAAAAACAAGTGAACTTTGAACTTTATGATTTGTTTTAATTGGGTATTTGTTTGATTTGGTATTAAATCTGTAATAAAATGGAAACAAATGAAAAACTTATAAGAGAGAAAAATAATTCACATTTCAAAATGAATAATATTGAAATTGATGTTATTCTAAAAGAGTTTGACGTTGAACGAGGTAACCAAATGATCATTTCAAAAGAACGGAAAATAACAATGCATAATTATGAAATTCGATGAGAATATATTAATTTGAAAAGAATTGTTTTGGATTATTTGTTTAATATTAAACCTGCAAATTTATACTTGTCTAATGTTATTGTTTTAAAATATATGAATTTAAATATGTAATTCACCAAACGATAAATTTGATAAAATATGAGGATATCCAACTTTAAATTCGAAATTCACCAAACAGTATATGGGATATAAAAAAATTCATGTATTTATTATCATATCCTATCCAGTCATGTTCCATTTAAAAATCCAGACAACCAAATATAGCCTAATAATGTAATATATCATATTGTACAATTGGTGCTTGTCAATTGTAACTGGTTGAGTAGATTATCAATGCAACCCAGCCCAATTGAGTGAATGTAGGCTCGAGGATAAAGCTAAACTACTAGAATCCTTGTGGGCTTCTATCTTTCTTAAAGTCCGTTCGTTTGGCGGAAAATATTCTTCCGGAAAATATTTTTCGGAAACTAGGCTGTTCGGGGGCGGAAAATTCGATCAACCAAAGATTTCCTTTTAAAACTAAAGAAAATGTTTTCCGTTTTCTAAAACTAAAGAAAATGTTTTCCGTTTTTGAAAAGCGGAAAACATTTTTCGGATCTTATCTCTTTATATCTCGTCGTGAGTTTATGAGCAATTTAATTGCCAACCGTAGTACTGCTGCTGCAACCCGCCACCCCCGTTGGCCACTACCACCCACCACTGCCATCACCCGTCAGTCGCCACCCCCATTGCCACCACCCACTGCTGGCTGGCCCCCCCTCGAGTGGCCATCGCCCGCCCGCCCACCGTTGCCCGTCGCCGCTCACTCCCTGCCCAACCGCCCGCCCACTCGCCACTGCTACCACCAATCGCCAGTCGCCGGATAATTTCTCAAAAAAAAATGTCGAAAAAAATTTTTCGGAAAATTTTTATGTTTCAAACGAACACCGGAAAATATGTCATTTTCCAAGAAAATGACTTCCTGGAAAATACTTTCCGAAAGTGTTTTATTTTTCGCCAAACGAACGGACCCTTAATTTCATAAACATTAGCGTGTGCAGCACACAGTATTTGAAATACTTGCTTGAACTAATTTTCAAGCTTTATTTAGTAATTTCTTTAAATTTGTCAAAGATTTCTACATCATTTGTATGGGCCACCTTGGGCTTATTTAAGTGGTCCATTGTACATGGGAAGCTAATCAGATAGCTGATTGGGTTGTCAAGGTCAACCGCACCACAAAAAAAAATCTTCTAATTAGCTTCTTAACCCATCCCAGCCACTAGTGGACATCTTGTGTTTTGACGTTTAATTTCTTCTAAAAATTATGGTTAATTTTATAAAATATTTTTATCAATAAAAAAATAAGTAGGATTTTATTTTTAGGATAATTGCATTCACAATCCTAAAACTTACCATGAAAATACAATCGAGTCATAAATTTTTTGAAAAAGTACAATTAACAGAACGACTTGATTAGATCAATTTAACATATTTTAAAACTCGATTATATTTTCAAAAATTTAGAACTTAATTACACTTTGTGACAAGGTTTAGAATTTAATTGTATTTTTTGAAACTTTTAAGATTCAATTACACTTTTACAACACTTTTTGGGACTTTCAATGTATTTAAATTTATTCTTAAAAAATAGTGGGAAAAACTCAATCAAACTATTGCTTTAATAATGGGTGGCAATACTAAATTTCGCTTATAATGAGTCAAATTGCATCGATATTAGTTGTGACATCAACATTTTAATGAGTCAACATAGCAGTAATTATGGTGATTTGGAAAAATGTGAAGAGCAGTCAAAGGAGCATTGCATTTTTTTATCCTATGGGCAGAGTAATACCAGTCATATCCAAAGCTAAGAGCAGTTGTCTAACATAATTTATAAAATTCAATTTCAAAAGGGGTAATGATATAGACAATCCCAAACTTTTCTTCAATGTTAAAAAAATGCATCTATTGATTTATTTTTCCTTATTCAATCTAATTCTTGAGCTTTCAATTTCATTCAATATACTATTTCCACCAAGTGTGTCACCACATATTTTACTTCTTCTTTTTTATGTCGATTGCGATGTCAGTAATTTTTTTTGACCAAAACATAGTGTGGGATATCGCATTGATTTTCCAAGTCAACAAATCATTTTTTTTCCTTTCTTTTGAGTACATGGTCACATGTAAGTCATGTGTACGTCAGCATAGTAAACCAACGCCAAATTAATTGAAAACATAATCACGTCAGCTAGCAATAAGAATTTTTAACGGACTATATTGAGCGAAACTTTGATGGTTCAAAGAATATATTGGGCAAACAAAAAGCCCGGACACCTCATCAAACACCGAAGAAGAATTCAAAAATCACTCGTGCTATTATTCACGTGACGAGAATGAGGACTATGCGCATACCATATTCAAAAGCTGCATAATTTACAGGGGGCTGATGCCCAATTTCATACATTAATAACCGTAGGTGAAAGGAGGATTTTTTTCGGCTTTCAACATCATTTGGTGGAATATTATCTTATCTTATAGGATCTGCTAACGTGGAATAATCCACGTTAGCATATCCTCACCATCAAATCCCCCTAGTATAAGGGTCGGGATATGATGGTCGGGATATGATACACAAAAGGAATGATGAAAAAATTACCGTGGAGGTGTGGTTTTGCGTTGACCAAATTGGGAGAAATGATTAGATCTGTAAGTGCCACCAGGCAGTTAGTTCCTGTCAGTGGCTTGGAAATCTTTCTTGGTGTTGTTTCTGGTCGACCTTTGTTGACCAGTGAAGCATTATCGTTTCAGCTTCGTCTCTCTCCTAGTGTCCATTACAGTCGTGAAGTCCCAAGCTCATCATTTGTCTTCTGAAACTTCCGCTCGCACATCCTCCTCTCCAGTGGCAAGACCTTTTCGTGCCGCAGCATCAGCATTCTCTTCCTCCCCCAATGTCCAATCAAGACGACTGATGCCCATCACTCTTCTTGGGCTATTAAAAAAACCACTTTGTTCTCCCTCTTTTGTTTTCCCATCAATGTGCAACCGTGTGAAGCTTTTAGAAGAAATCGAATCGATGAAAGTCATGTCATAACCACTTTATTAAAAATTCAAACTCCATTTATTTAGCGAAGAATATGATAATTTTGAGAAAATGCATTAAATGATTTTAAACTTATTATTTTTGTATCAATTCAGTTATAAACATTTTTAGTTGAATCAATTTATTCATAAACATTCTCGTGTTAGTATTAATTTAGTCCATCCAATCAATTTAGGTAAAAAAATCTTCGATGTGAATGTCGACCCTTCTAATGTGAGGTTTTTAAATTATTTTTACTAACTTTTTTTTTTCAATTTTTGCTTTTTTTCCTGGCTTTCTTTTAAGTTTTTTCCATTCTCTTTACTTTGTGTCCTGTGGCCATACTTGACCATGGTCGCGACCTGCCACGGGCAAGGGCAGGCCAAGGTGTAGCGACCCTCTCAACTTGGGAAAGGATGGCCTTCACCAAAGCTCAT
Source organism: Melaleuca quinquenervia (assembly GCA_030064385.1). Classification (NCBI taxonomy): domain Eukaryota; kingdom Viridiplantae; phylum Streptophyta; class Magnoliopsida; order Myrtales; family Myrtaceae; genus Melaleuca; species Melaleuca quinquenervia. The sequence goes on along the minus strand of CM057721.1, from coordinate 11,041,324 downwards.
CATTTGTCTTTTGAAACTTCCTCTTGGACGTCCTCCTCCCTTGTGGCAAGACCTTTTTGCGCCTGAGCATCAGCAATCTTTCCCTTCCGCAATGCCCAATCAAGGCAGTTTTTGCCCAGCACGCTTTGTTCTGTCTCTTTCGTTTTCCTCTCAATGTGTAACTGGGTGAGGCTTTCAGAAGAAATCAAATCGATCAAAGTGACATCACATCCATTTTCTTGAAAACTCAGGCTCTATTTGTTTAGCAAAAAAAAATGTGGTAATTTTGAGAAATATTTTGAGAAAACGAATTAAATTTTTAAACCCGTTATATTCAGATCAATTCAATTATAAACATTTTTAGTTAGACCAATTTAATTATAAAACATTTTCAAGTTAGCATTAATTTAGTTCATCCGATCAATTCGGGCAGAAAATCTTTGACGTTGACGCCAGCTATCCTATGTAGCATGGCCAACGCTGAAGTGAATTTTGTAATTATTTTTAATAATTTTTTTTCCAAATTTTAATTAATGTTTTCCAAAATTTTCTTTTTGCGGCTTTCTTTTTTTATTTTTCCCCCTCTCTCTTTTCTTTGTTCCTATGGCCAATACTCAGCCAAGGTCGGCAACCTGCCATAGGCAAGGGCAGGCTAAGGCGTGGCGGCCCTTGCCAAATTTGTTGAAGCTTGACCCTCGCAACCTGGGTGAAGGTCGCCCTCAATGAAGCTCATCATTTGTCTTTCGAAACTTCCTCTCGCACCCCCCCTCCTCCTTGCTCGTGGTAAGACCTCTTTGTGCCCCAGCATCAGCACATCTCCCCCTTTGTTAATTACTAATCAAAGCAACTTATGCCCAGCACTCTTCTTAGGCTATTAAAAGAACTTTATTTTCTCTCGCAACATGTAATTGTGAGAAGCTTTCAAAAGGAATCGAATTGACAAAATTATGTCGCAGCCACTTCCACTCCCTTGAAAACTAGTGTCTCGTTTATTTCATTTTCTGTGATATTTTTGGGGAAAAAATCACTAAATTTTAATTAGATCAGTTTATTATAAACATCTTTATATTGATACAAATTCGGTCTATCTGGTCAATTTAGGTTGAAAATTGTCAACATAGATGCTGGCCATTCTACTCACCACGGCCAGTCCTGAAGTGAAAGTTTTTTTTATGACTTTTAATAATTCTTTCCAAATTTTAACTAGCCACAGCCAAGGGCCAACCAAGGCGTCACAGCCCTCGTCAAATCTGGTTAGGCTTAACCCTCACGACCTTGGCAAAGGTCACCATCATCGAATCCAGCGAGGGGTGCTCTCGCTTGGGCCACGAGGATCCAACCCTCACTATGTAACAGCCCATTTTCCTCCAGCCTCATCAGTGAACTCCCTCACGTGTGGCCCAGCTTTCTGTCCAGCCTAGCCCAGTCCATCCCTTCTTCAGCCACACCAGTCACCGCGACTGTTTCGTGTTGACACGAACGGCCTCCGCCTTCCTCGCGCAAACCGTCTGTTGATAAACTCTAGCTGCTGAGAATCGAGTATTCGTGGCCGCCGTGACCTAAAAATCATGCGAGATTGTCGGAGGAGACTCCATAAACCGCAAAAGCTCCCACTGCAGCCTCGCCGTGCCGCCGAACCGCCATATTAACAGCAAAACACCTCGGAATCGCGAACTACCCTAGTTCGTGAACCGAGGGCTCGCGGCAGAAATCGCGAGAGCCCGGCCATGCCCAGGCCTCATCACCACTTCCACGATGTTCCCCGACGTCCTCTCGACCCTACTAAGAGCTTGGCCGTAGTCGTCGCCGCCTCGGAAGCCGCGGAATGCAGCCGACTAGCCATTCCCCTGTTTCAGCGCGAAGTTGCTATTCGCCGTCGCCGTGGACAACTCGGACCGACCCAGCTGCAGCTACCGCATGGGAAAGGTTCCTGAGACCTTCATGGTCACCACCCAAGCCGTTGCCACCGTCGGTTATCCCTCGCTTGGCTGTGATTTCACTGAAGCCGCCCCCTGTTTTGCGCACGCCTCCCCTGCCTCTCTGACCGCAAAGTGCCAACCGGTCTCCGGCATTGTTTCGACGCCACCGATCGCCACCCACGCCTCGACTGACCTCCAGGAGCCACCTCCTTCGTGCTTAGCTGCCGTCGAGCCCTGTGGAGCCACCTCCAATGCTCAATCAGCCGCCCCAGTGAAGGTTACATGTTTTGGCCGAATTGCTCTCTTTTGAGAGCATCGGTTGTTGACCACGGTGGGTCAATGTTGACCACCGTCCATCGTCCTCCGTAGCTGCCATCCTATCGTGCTGAGCCGTGCCGCGTAGTGACAGACCATTTGTGCATCCGAAGTACAATTGGCATGGAGTTGTCGACATCCGTCCGTCATGCAAAACGCTTGGATTAATTGTGAGTTCGCCCTAATTCCTAGTTAGGCAATCACTTGCCTTAGTAGTTATTGTAGTTGAATTGGTTGATTGATTGTGAAATTTGTGACTTTAGATGAATCAGGGGTAAATTTGTGATTTCAAAAGGTATATGGAGGCGAATCGGCAAATTGGATGATTTAGGGACATAATTGAAATTTAGGCTAGATGATGGGGCGAAATTGTAATTATGGCTAAGTCAGGGGCAAGATGGAAATTTTGACAAAGTCAGGGATAGGATGGTGATTTTGACTAGGTCATGGGCCGAATGGGAATTTATACTAGGTCTGGGGCAAAATGGTGATTGTGGCCAGGTCAGGGGCAATATTGTAAAGTTGGGCTAAGTGAGGGGGCATAATTGTAATTATCGAAAGTCAGGGGCAAAATGGTAATTTTGGAAATTTAGGGCAAGATTAGGGAGTGTTGATTATATGTGAGATTGATAATGAGTTGGACGTGATTGGAGCAATAATTTGACATTTGGAAGCAATTATTTAGCTTTTGCCTAATTAGGGGCAAATTGTGTCTTATAGTTAATTTGCAATATTTCGGGCAAACTACCGAAATTGAATGATCGGTCAAAGCACGACCAATTAATGGTATGGTACCCATAGTTTGTTGAATGGACTGGATTCGACTAGGGACCCGGTTAAATCCCTAATTGATGGACTCATGCGATTGTATATTTAATGAGACATTAGATCAATATTATTGAATGTGCAGTTGGTTGGGACTAGATTGTGGTATTTTATTATTGAGATTATTATTTGACTGTTGGTGATGAATGTGGTTGTTATGTGATGGAATTTAAATGTTACTATTTTATGGTGTCGATCGAACGTGATGGAGTGGGGAAAGAGGAAAGTGAATGTGAGTGGACAAATGAAGAATCGGGCGAGAAATGTGAAAATTAGATTAACTAAGAGAGTAGGGATCCTAGGGTGGGTGTCATCCTAATTGTGAATTAAGGGTATAGATTCACTGAGTAATCTCATTATTATTGTTTAATCATTTTTATAGGTACAGGCCATGGAATCTCTTCTCAAGGGCTAGATGAGGCTAGAGGCACTCGTTGATTTAGATAGTTGTTTGATATTTGATGGAATAAGTAGTTGAGCTTAACTCTTATTATGCTTGATTTTCAATTAAATAAGTAAGTTTGACATTATTTGAAAGCCTCCGGTGTACTTGGCTTTAGTTTATTTGAATTGGAGAAGTTTTTGAATTTCCCAGAATTTGTCATGGATTTTAATTAATAAATTCGTTGCATTCCTTTTTATGCAACTCTTGGAAACGTCACGAATTTTAACAACCGGGGAGAGCCGACTTTGGGAATTTGTTTCATGCTCGGGTGCGGGGCATTACACACTAGAGTCAACGAGGGCGGCCCTTGCCAAAGGCTGCAAGAGCTACTTGCGAGATTCAGCGAGGCTAATACTTGCCTAAGCTGCAAGGTCTAGGCAAGGGATGTGATAACCTTGTGGCTGGAACTGGCCACATGCCAAAGGAAAGGAAAGGAAAAAACTAAAAAATTAAAAGAAAGATGAGAACAATTATCTAAAAGACCATTAAAATATTCTACGTCGATAGCAGTCATGCCATGTAAGATGGGTGGTATTTATGCTGGCTATTTTTAGTATAAATTGGCCAAATGAACTAAATTGGTACTAATATAAAAAGATTTAATACTAAAATGATCCAACTGAAAAGTTCAAAACTGAATTAGTATTAATGCAATTGATTTACAATTCTTTTAGTACCTCTCCCAATTTTTTTTGTTTCGTTAAGACCTTAAATTAAATTGAAAAATATTTTCTTTCATTTAATAAAAAAAGTCTTATTTGATCTTTTTAAATAAACATATAATATTCGAGCGGAAAGATTACCAAAATTGCTCACATGAATTACAGCTGGCCCTAGCTTAAACATTTTACATTTTTTAAGAAATTAATTTTTTCATAATATTTTATTTTATTATCTTTTTATCTTTCATTTCTTTCTTTTTTTTTCTTTTTCTTTCTTCCTCCAACGGTTCGCAATGGTTGGCAACCGGGCACAACATCGCCTAAGGGGAGAGAGAAAACAAAGTATTATTAAAAATTTTGATACTTTCTAAAAAATTTGACAACGTCAACATTAGTTATGCCATATAAAACAACCGATGTCCATATTAGCAATTTTTGGCCTAGACATCCTGAGCCCAACCTCAATGGACACGAGCATGGGATGTCAAGATCTTAGCACAACTTAGATGGACTGCCCAATTTCGATGGACCTAGGCCTAGTCGTCGAGGAGACAACCTTACTATCAAGGGCGTAGGAACTAGCATTGAGTTTCCGAATTTATAATTTAAATGTTGATATCTAGTCAAATTGAAGAAATAGTATCCAACTTTTGAAAAAAAAAAGTCAGTTTCCTGAATTTGAATTTTGGTTGTAAACCTAATTGCATTGACTCATCTTTCTAAACAAATCAAACGCTCAAAACGAAAAATATAATTTCCAAAAAAGTATTTTCTGCTAAATAAAAGCAGCCTTAAATGTTGAATACAACGAAATGGTGGACAGCTTTCAAACCAAACCAACGGCTAAAGCGTTCAAAGCAAACCACCCAGATTTCACACAACCGGATGATGGATTGATCTGTGGAATTATGCCGTGCGTATTTATACCTAAACTCCGCATACTTCGTCTTTGTTTCGCTTCGCATATTAGCTCCAATTACCGCTGCACATGCTTAAACTGGGATGAATAATGATGGCGACTGCATCCTTCTCTAAGTAGGAATTGATACAGAAACTACAGCACATGGCAAATAGCATTACACATCACCAGTACGATACCCCTGGATTAACAGGTACTATGATACAACCATGTACATTAAGTATGTTTCTTTCCCTATTCCACAAAATTACATCATCTTTCTCGTAGTAGTACTCTGTGTAGCTAGCTGTCACTGAACCATGCCCAAGAACTCCCTCATTTACCGTTGAGCATGGAAAGCAGATAGAGGCAGCCGGACGACAGGAGGACAGACGCGGAGAAACAAAGCAGATCAAACGGAGTATTTATAGCCGCCTTCTTGCTCTTGTCAAACAAGCCGATCAAAAGAAGCATCACTATGACATGGCCAAGCTTGGTTTTCAGCTCGTTGACAGATTTTATTTCTAACCATTTTGGTCGCTCCTGCAAATTAAAGGGTATTCAGGCACAATCAAAGAATAGCTTTGACCATACGTCTAAGGGGAAGGTAGCAACATATCACTTCCCTCTCTACTTCTAGCTCTTGGTAACTGATAGGAGAGAGGTAGCAATTTATAGCGCAAATTCACTCTAGCCATATGGAAATTTTCCTTTTTTGCCCCCACAAACTGAGACAGTGTGAAAGGAACCTGGGCCATCAAAATAAATAAAAAGTAAACAATTCCAATATGTAAAACAATACTGACCTGTAAGGTGAATAAACCAAAAAGATTTGACGTCTGTCGGTTTCCATCTCCTGACACTGACTTCGCAATATCAAGATTGCTGACAAAGATCTCGTAGAGACCCATTCCAAATACAAGCATCACCGTTCCTAAAAGATATACATCTGACATTGCCAAAAAAAAAAAAAATTACATGTCACAATACATTAAGTAACCGCAACAGCAACAGTAAACATAAAGATATCAAATTTGCATCGCGTAACTGGACCATAGTGGACAATCTACTTTAGTCAACTATGCAGGTTTTGACGCATTAGATGAAGCAATACTGGCATATGATAGCCCCGAAATTGAACTTTTTAGACACCAATAGTTTGTTAACTAAATCATGTAGCTTCAACATGAATCACGAGAAAGTTTACAGTTGAAAGGCAATCAAGCATCAACTGATAAATGATAGTGGCTAATGCAACAGGATGGCAACTACAATCTGTTTCATCCATCTTGTTTGATAATTCATTTCATGTTCGCCATTGGCTAAACAACTCAAATTCTTATCCATATGATAAAATAGAAAAAGAAAATTATCCATTTCAAATTAACCACGTCTTAAATACTTGTGTTCTCAGAGAAGTTCCTCTGGCATTATCCCACGCTCGCTTGATTTACCTTTCACTTTCAAACTGTTCACCATATAGACACAGCACATTCCTAAAATGAAATCACCAGTTTCTTAACACTCCGCAACACATAAACCAGCAATAACTTTAACATCATGGTCTCGCAATCAGTTTCTCCACATGTAGCTCAAATTGAACAAGAGATATATCAGGTTAGATAATAGAGAGATCATCATTAGCTAAAAGTGGTCAGACAAGGACTTCAATCCCAGAGAGCATTGTCCAATGTCCACCTAAGTCTGGATTTTCATGTCACGAACATGCAAACAGATTAGGATTTTCTTTTTGGCTGTTATTCTTATGTCACACTCTAAGCATTACTATTGTATAAAAGAGTATTTTAAAAATGTATGGTGTTGACACTTGTACACCATATAAATTACGTTTAGTATGGTAAAAGTATCATATTTTTATTTCCTTTTCTCTGTTCCTTTCATTCCCTTTTCCTCTGTTGATGAAGATCTTTCTTCTCCAAATTGATTTTATATTCTCCTGCCATAAACTGCTAGACAAGTTTTCATTATTTGAAGGAAATGACATGCTTTCTTTTTGGATGCTTTTCATCCACAACGCACATTTTTAAGCATGAAACCAACTATTTAATTAAGTATATTTTGCTGCTATTCATCTCATTTCACTATTTGGTAATTTTTTAGGGAAACTTCATAGGTTCATGATATTAGAATTGAGAGATCAATCCTAGCAACCGAGAGCACTTGGTATAATAAAGGGAAATAAACTTTCATGTTCATGATTTAATCAGAAATAATTCAGTAATTCAGTACCTTGATCTTCTATTGACATAATATAAGCATTCTAAAGATCCATGTATGACTAAAAGCGTAAGAGAGAATGGGGTGAGGTGATCATTACAGCCAAATTTACTAAATATCCATAGAAATATAAGAAAAAACAACACCTTCCACAAGGTGCACATTTTTTCACTAGTCTATTTCAAGAGACAGGACAGAAATCAGGAAAAGGACACAGATTTTGAAAAGAGAGAAGGGGCGCAGGGGGGGGGGGACTTGGATAAAGCAAAATACATAAAGCACATCCACACAATCGAGAGTGTACCATAACAGAACATAAAAATAGAGACAGCTAGTATGTACGGAAACTTTTCACTTACCAATAGACTCAACTAGCAAGAAGATCACTTTGCTACGATTCACAAAGTACTCCATGAAAGACTGGGTCACATGAGTGCATCCCTGCACATGTCACTAATTCATGTAAATAAAACCAGGCATATGGGACATTCAAACAATGAATCAGCAATAGCAAGAAATTTGGGATTACTAAATTGCAGCCAATTGAAAGTAACATAAAAATTAGTTGACCTTCCACTAACTGATTTTCACTTTGTCCAACAGATGCCACAACAAGTACAATGATGTCTCAAATTTTTCTAACAATATAATCAGTTTCACTAGCATACATACACTAACTGACATGTCTAACCACTTAAATTCAGTTATCAACAATATTGCAGAATAAATACACACACACGTATGTATGCCAGTGCTCATCTCTGTAGACCACATTAAGACCTTATTAACATACACACAGCTTGTAAACATTATAATATAATTCATCATCTCAGCTTCCCTGAAACCTATATATAAGCCATCCCTGTTTCACAGAAATGGAGTAGCTCCTTCAACTTCCATAGAAAAAGAGAACTCTCAAGACTTAGCAACTTGACCGAGAAGACCTATTATTTATAGCATGGACAGCAAGATCAATTACACTCAGCACTAAACCATACACACATATTTCAATTATTTGTAATGGTTTAATTCTTCCTCCTAGTCAAACAATCAATCATTAAAAGCAGTACATAAGTCTCCCGCTTCATTATATACAAGCTAGTGCTCCATTTCCGTTTACCAAATATTATTAAACTAGCATGAAGAAAGAACCAGAGATAAATTGGCACTGTCTAATCTGTCGTTGATTTGACCATGCAGGTCATTACTACTTTAAAAAATGCAACTTCTAAGTGGCTGATAAACTAGAGCAACACTCGGTAATTAAATCTGTCCGAAGCATGCTTTTTTATCACCAATGTTTTAGTGAGAATCTAAATATATGTCTTTACCATAACAAGCAGAAGTTTTGGCCCTTTTGCCTCTTGACCCACATATTGAAGTCAAGGAGCCTTGTTAATAAATCGCCATTGAACTTTGGCAATATCATAGTAAAGACTACCCCCACAGAACTCCTCCAATTTCTTTATCTTCTATAGCCTAACCTTTTAGACATAGATTGTTACTACAGGGAACAAGGCTCAACACATCTTTTCTTCATCACCTCTCTCAACCTCCCCACCCCCTCACTCCCCTACCCACAACACCGGAGCAGGGACAGGGTGGGCAGGGGGCCGAGGATGGGCATGCATGCTTTTAAGCCAATCTTCCCTGCTCCATCTCTTTCTACCTTTATTCCAGCAAAAGACCACGTAGCAGAGCACAAAAAGAAAAAAAAAAATCCTGCATTACCTATTTCACTCATTTAGCAAACTTAGTTCAACCGGTAGAGCTAAGGATACAAGGTATGACCAACCAATGGGGTCTTACATATCTAAGGTGGTGAAGGTGACATGGTTCTGTGATGCCATCTCAGAATAGATAAGATCAGATTAGTCCACAACGCAGTTCAATCTTTGCCACGAACTGCTATGGTCAAAAGAATCAAAGAGCTTGTCAGGAGTTGCTGGTTCAATCGGGTTATCCAGTTTTGACTACGGTCAAAAGAATCAAAGAGCTTGTCAGGAGTTGCTGGTTCAACCAGGTTGTCCAGCTTTGAGATCATTGGCTATAACATCAGTATTTATCTAAAGACTTATGCTCCAGACAATCCATATGATGCAGAATGTTTCCCCCTTGTCTGGCGTACATAAAGAACCACTATTGGTATGCATGTGGAAGGATTATACGCGAATGAAGATATACAATCCAAAACCTCTCGTAACTGTTTTCCTCTTTCCTTTACCCCAGAGGATACTAATTCTCAATAGGCAATGAGGACAGCCAACAGCAAGAGAAAATGTCCGAATTCCACATGTGAAAACGAAACTAAGAGATGAGATTTTGTGGGGAATGCAAAACTGCAATCTCCTTAATCTGAAATTGCATACCTTTATAAAGCATAGCAATGATCCTATCAGAGAACCTGAAACTCCGAGAAGCGTCATGAACCGGCATCCGTATATTACCTACACATTCACATGAGTGAAAAAAAAAATCCCGTTAGTACAGCGGGAAATTGGTCATGCTCTAATCGCATCAAAGGGTTGCAACCAGTCTCAAACAAGAAGTTTGGAATTGCGATTCCTCAATACGAAGACCGACTTTTTCATTTTCTTCCTCATCCAACTAAGAAAACAGTTCAAATCCAATTGCGAGGCGCTCATCACTTTCAAAACTCCTATAATCGAATCCGGATAATTTGCCGTCAATCAAGTAGGAAAAAGGATAATTGCAGTAGCTTCTGTTAACATCTACACGCGCAGCCACATGAAATAAATCAAAGACGGCAGCTCAAATAAACGATCACCCTCTCCATGCTCTCCTCCCACGCTTCAGACTTGTCAGGGGAGCCACGGAAGAATCTGGAGTTGGAGCCGACGTCGGAGGCGATCGCCGGTGCAGACGAAGACGGCCGCACCGCGGAGGCCGCCGCCGACGACGACGACGACGAAGCGCCCCCGGTCCTCGAAGTGGCGTCACGCTCGGCCGGGAATCGAGCACGGCAGGGCCGAGGGAGAGGCGCCGTTCCGCTGTCGGAGAGAGAGCTCCAGCACCTGAGCGGCGAAGGAAGGGCCGAACGCGCGGCGGTGATTCTCGATTGTCCGGGAATCGGAGGCCTCAGTGGATTCATGGCAAAGGGAGATGACGCACTAATGGCGGCAAGTGAAGGAAAATCAATGCTTTGGCATCGAACCGAGCGTTTTCGCGAAGAGGAAGATTACGCACTAATGGCGGGTGGGTGCAGTGTACGAAGAGTCGACAGAGAAGAAAGGCAGAGATGAAAATATTATATATTTTTTCAAAAGAAAAAAAGATCTCGATTTTTACTATTTTCTCAAAATACAAAAACTTCTATTTTCAAACAATATCGTCTCACTTTAAATAATTAATCCATTAAAATTTTTAATTATCAGTGATAATTTATATCTAAACATATTCATAAACAAAAAGAAATGTTATGAGTAAATTTACTTTGTAAACGATGCAAAGATCATATCTTTCTGAAAATATTTTTCAAATCGTTTATTCTCTCCAAAACTATTGAAACTTAAAGATAAGAGCCGTGCTTCAAATAATTCAATTAAAACTACGGTAGAACCGAAAAAAATAAAAATAAAGTTCCCAATTTTCCAATTTATCAAATGAAAGAAGTTTGCGAAACTCGCTAGATGATTATGTTAGATATGTACGCACAAATCAGCCCTTTTAAAAAAATTAGTTTAATAAGGTTGCATTTGGTTCGAAAATACTCAAAATTAGTGAAATTGATTTTCACGTCAAAATCTTTTAAATTAATTGTCAAACATCTCTTCTTCTTCTTTTTTTGGGAAATGCGATTTATGGGGTGGCGCCTCTATGATTTCATTTGAGAGAAAAATGGCGTGAAAATAAAAGAAATAAGAAAGAAAAGAGAGAGTTCGTGACTCGATGGACTCGTGAGTTGGGGAGATCGAAGTTTGGGTAATGATTGGGTGGGGCTTGCGAAGATTTTTTCCTCCCTTGGCGGTTTCCGGGGACACGTGACAAGAGGCGTCGACCCGACGGGCGGACGCCGTTTGGTGGAAGCAACGGGACATCGGCGGATCGATCGTGACTGGAGCCGCCGTGGCCACTGGACATTGAAGCTCCGCTGCTTCCCGGAACAGTACATTCCCCCTTCGCCGAGGGACATTCACGCGCCGGTCAACATCAAGTAGGTGCATCGCAGGTGGACGATCCCGGTCTATTCACCACACAAGCCGTGGACTGAATTGGGCTCCACTCTCGGCCCAGGTCGGGGGCAGCTCGGCGCCTCGGGTCAGACATGAAAATGCTTTCATCGGATCGATCATAAGTCCTGAGCAGAGATAGTTATCCAAAAAGTCAAATTTTTATTATATATATGTCAATTTAGTTTTTGGCTTTTTAATTTGACAAATTTTTTTAGTAGTTTCCAAAGTTTTATTTATTCTTTGATTCTTTTTTTTTTCCTATTAGTGAAACTCACCGGCCACGGAACGAAGGCTTTGCTACCCTCGCCCAAATCTAGTCGTGACTATGGCCGCCTTCATAAGTAACCGCGCACACCTCACCTAGACCATCACAAGGCATGCTCGACAAGGCTTGCCTCACTCATCGCCGCAATGTCGTCACTCAGATCTAGGCAAGGTCAAACGGCGACCCTTCTTGACTATAGTGGAAAAAATAAAAGATTCATAAAATATTAAAAAATTATCAACATCAACACTAGCCATGCTGCAAGTTTTTATGAGATCGCTATCTATCAAAATTTTGACTTCTGTTTTCAACGATGACGAGTGTCCATGTTGGCAATTTTCAGGTCAAAATTGGTTAGATAAATTTTAATTGTCAAAAAGTGAAAATTGCAAAATTAAATTGATATAATTAAAATGTTTATTATTAATTAGTACAAATATGATATACTTATGACTTTTTTTTTAATATTTTCCCATTCCCATCACTGACTCGATGAAGAAATGCAACCCACCGCAAACATGGTCACCATCTTGAGCATACTCCTTCTAGGGCCGAGTCGAGCCCCGGATCCACGGCGGAAGAGCTCGACAGCCGCCTCGTCATGAGCCTCATCGCGACACAAGCGCGGCGCGTCTGGCGTCGTCCTCGAGTCTCTCCCTTCTCGTGCCAAAACTAATTCCAAGCAGGGACCGTGACATCAAGCACTTCCCCAGATAGTAGTAAAATTGAACTTTCGCCCTTTAATATGAACAGTCGATCTACAGAGAGGCGGGGAAAGAGTATTCATCGTCGTAAAAAAAAGTCGTAACCCGTTATAGATCAAATTTACAATGAATCGTGGTAAAGGGTGTTGTGAAAAGTGCCTTAGAAATTCTCCTGAGTGAGGAGACATGTCCGTTTTGTTTAAAAAAATTTAAAGTAGATAAGCCGTATGAATCAGATGAAACAAAATGAAAAAAAAAAGTACGAGTCAATTCAAATGGTTCAGATTATAATATTGAAATATGTGGGAGCAAATATAGGATTACGAATTCATACATTAGAGTGGACATGATAATTGTAAAAAGAATCCGTGAAGGAGAAGAGAGAACGGATTGTGACGTGGTTCCTCCTATTCTTTGACGTGGCGTCCATGCAGATCCATTGTGTCGCCACCACTGCTCTTCTCCCCACTCCTCTCTCCCACTCTGTCTCTCAGAGAGAGAAGAGAAGCTGCCTTGCTGCTCCGTTTTCGCCCTTGTGAGTGTTTCGACTTCTCTGTGTTCGTATCATTGGCTTGTTTAAATTCTATCCTTGCCTGGGCTTTTATAGTTCTTTCGCAATCTTTGTTTCTGGGGTCTTTTCTTCTGCTAATCTTAGACACTAATCTGGGTAGCTCTCAGGGAAGAGCGCACGCTCTGTTTTGAGGCGGATTCTTTAGTCGGCCTTCTGTTTTGAAGTTCATCGTTTATTTCATGTTGAACTGTGGGGGGCCTCACGTTCAGTGTTCCTAGGTTAATAGCTGAGTGCTTTGCTTGGAATAATAATTGGGGTCTTGCAAATTACTTGCGCGAGAAGCTGTGATAAATCTGTTTGCTGGTCGTGGATAGAGTCGTTGATGGTTCTCACAAGCAAGAGACAGATGATTGTCAGTTAGGTTCGGTGGGGAACTCAGATCCGGAGAGTAGTACTTGTGGACTCCCTTTGTAAAGATAGAGCGCAGATGGCTTTTGTAATTGGAAAAGCAAAAGCGAGGAAGAGAGTTCCCATTGTTTTCTAACTATCCTTAAACATGAAAGGCTCGTCATTCCACTAATTAGCATTGAAAATTGTGAACACAAAATGCAAATGTCCCAGCGTACATGAGTTCTCCACCATGGCAAGTCTAGGACGTCTGCTCCAGGTTAACTTAACCAAGTTCTTATGCAGGGAGAGATAATGTTTTAGTCTGCATGGATGCTTCATTTTTTTTTTTTTTTGGGTAAATTGCATGGATGCTTCATTTCTCTCTTACAAATTCAAAAAAGGTTTAGTTGACAAGTCTGACTGGGGTTTAGAACAAACTAATCTCAGAGAATGGGATGCGACAAAACAAAGTGTGCTGCTGTTATCATTAATATGTGGAGGTATTCAGTTAAGTGCTTATCTTTTAGCCTGTGGGAGAAGCTTTTTCCCATCACGGCTGGTGCTGTTAACCTAGCATAAGTGGTCCACCTCGAAGAAACTATCATCTGGACCTTAAATATTTTCGGAAAGTTTACATTTGGATCTGACATTAGTCAGGTGCAAATGGTGAATTATTTGAGCAGTTCTTTCTCTTGACCTTTTGATGGGTGTTATCTATGGGGTACTTGTTTAAAACCCATGAAAATCGGCACTCATAGTTTGCCACAAAGCTTGTAAACCATTTGTTAATATCAATCTTTGGGTCCCTAGATTACTTTTGGAAAATTCAAAAGGCCACTCGGGAACAGAGTGACTTTCTATTTGCAGGGGAGTTGAGAGGGCTGGTGAATGATACATATTGTCCAATGGCATCAGCTTTGGAGCTAGTCGACACCTTAATAATCTTGGTGACAAAGCCTTTCTCCCTACTCAAGCTAATATGCCTGTTTGGAGTGAAGACTACCTTGATTATCCTTCACACCTGGATGGAGCTAACAGTGGCAGCAATCTCATTGCATGTGAACATATGCTGGAAAGTGATCCTGTGGATGGTTGCTCTCGTAACTCTTCCATTCCGAATTTTGACTGCTCTTCAGAGGGAAAAGCAGGTTTGTTTATTTGAGCATACCTTGGTCAAATTGCTTCTTTATCTTTTTGTGCACACACTAATTTCTTAAGTCTTGCATTTTCCATGAATTACTGCCATGAATTCATGAAGTTCCAGTTGAGTTTAATATCAAATTTAAAAGGCGAATAGGAAATCGGGTGCTTTTAATTGGACTGCTAAGGGAATTGTGCACCTACTGCCGCATTATGACCTGAAAATACAAGGAGGAAGGAAGAATTAGAACGGGAGCATAGTATAAGCTCCATCTGCACAAAAAAACACAGAGTGGAAAGGATTTCTTTTTAGCCATTTCTCAGTATTGATATTAATTTTTTGTAACGAGGAAGTGTAGAACTTGTTTGTTTATCATATCATTCCATTTTGTCTAATTTTACTAGGATTTGACTGTTCCTTTAATTGTTCACTATTGTAGATCACTGATTATATAATCAACTTAAACTTGGGCAGCTACAATCATGGTAGCCACCAGAAGAGTCATGTTGGTCGGTTGCATAAGATGCTTAAATTCAAAGATAGTATTAAAAGTAGGAGAATCACCTCCAATACAGCTACAGTCTCACTATGTCTGGTCTCATTTTGAGTTGAATAAATCCTGGTTTGGAAGAACATGATCAAATAGATTTTTTTTTTTTTGGTCCTGTTTAGGATATTTTAAATAAGTTGGAGAGATCAAATATATTTCTAATTATGCCATCCCTTTACATTTATGTGTTTGCTTGATGAACAGATTCTCCCTATCCTTGTATCTTTATCTTCTCTATCTTGAACAAATACTGTTCAATTCCTCTTGCATATTGTCTTAAAAGATTGCTTCTTCATCCAGTTCTTCATGTTCAAATCTGTCTTCTCTTTCCTTTTCCTTTCAAGATGATAGTCATTCTGTTCTGCAGCTGGAAGTAAATTTACTAGCAATGCAGATGGAGTTAGAAAATCTTGTGTGGGAGAGGAAAGAACTCGAGGAGCGTCACCGTAAAGCAGTTAAAGAACGGAAAGTGTTGGAATTCATTTTATCAGAACTCGAAGACGAGCATGAGAAGACCATGGCAAGACTTGAGGTGTTAGAGGACGAGGTTCGTTTCCTTTTCAATGGTGTAGCAATTTGTCTGATTGCTCTTCCATAATTAATGTTGTTATCTGGCTTTAAATTCTTTTGTAAGTTCTCGATCATTGGTCATTCCTTCGATGCGAGAACTGTGGGAGTGGCAACATGCTGGTTGCCCATATACACGTATGAATCTCCTACACATGCCTAATCACTTGGGAGAAGAAGGGGAAAGAAGGCAGGCGGAGGGTGGGGGATGCTATCCGATGGTTCATAGGAGACTGTAAGTGTACTGTGGGAGGTTGTCTGCCTAAGAATCCTAGTAGAATCAGTCTCTTATGCAAGAGCCAACAGCGGTTTCTTAGAATTTGTGAAATATAATGCGATTTGGTGTGTCCAAATGAAAGGATGGACTTATGAACGTGTGGATGGGCCCTGCCCAATGCTTGTGGATTGGGTGATTTGCATTGCATCAGAGAGGATTGAACCCTGAGTTGTTTAAATTCTTGATAGGTTTAAAATATTTTCTGGGACCTTGGTTTTGTCTGAGTGTTTTACCGGATTCTATGCAGTTGGATGGAAATTTGGTTTCCAGAACTGGTTCATTGGTTTTGTCTGAGCATTTACCACGTTCTTGGCAATTTTATATGAATTTCATTTTTCTGAACTGGTTGATTGGTGCTAGTAGATATTGTTTCTTGGAAGATATATAATCTTCTAAATCATTTTTATATGTTGTCTTTGCTACAACTTGTGTTTCAAGATATGCTTCTTCACAATTTTACTTGGGTCCCCTTTCAACAGCTTCCACATCTGAAAACCGAAAATCTTCAGTTAAAGGAAATTCAGGGCAAAGAACTTTGGAACTTTAGAGTTCAGGCGGAGTCTGGAAATGGCCCAAACTGCAGCAGAGGTGACAACTCTGGGGTTCCTTGCCGTAGCCTGCCATCAAAATCCTGCCACAACGGAAGCAGTTCATTCTTCGGGGAGCTTTTAATGCACCAAGATTCATGGGAAGGGGACAGGAAAAGCATAGACTCACTGCTCAACTTACTAAGCAATACAAGTCCCGGCTGCTTTATTTCGACTGATATGGAAATGAACAGGGCTCTTGCCCAGCAGAGGGAAGTTGCACTGAAGCGAAGTCTCTTCAGTTCGGTGTTATCTTTTATGGTTGGCATGACAATTTGGCAAGCTGGAGACCCATGCATGCCACTCGTGATGGCACTCTTCATTGTTGTTGGCATGTCACTGGTGAGTGTGGTTCAGTTTTTCTCCACTGTAAAAAACAAACCTGCTTCTGATGCGGTTGCTCTCTTGAGCTTGAACTGGTTCATGCTCGGCACACTTTCTTATCCGACGTTCCCAAGGGTTGCTCGAATTTTAGTCCCCGCAATCATGAGCATGTTGGACCGGACAATAAGGTGGCTTGGTGCTTCTTCCCAATAGCTAATGTACGTGTTTTAAGTGTATTGGTTTACTTTTGTTCTAGTTTGCTTCCCTTGAGTGTCGCTATATATGAAATGATCTTGTAATGATCATAAAAAAGAAATGTTACGCAGTAAACAAATAGGTTTTCAACATTTTATATGCATTTGAGTTCATTTAGTATCTGTAAATGTGGTCAGTTGGTTATGTTATCATATTTACTTGTCTCTTTTCGGCATCACAAAATCAGCGCTTTACTTTTAAATGCCCTTATTCCCGATTCTGTATGAAGTCTTTGAAATATCTTTCTGCAGTCTCTTTCAAAATCATTTTAGGGTGTCTTTCTACCCTTAACCAGACCCTCCATCTCATGCTCGTTTCTCCTCATTAAAGCATTTTAGAGGCTTTCGCTATTCATGTCGAAGCCTGATCAGTTGAGTTTTTCTAACTTCATCTTTGGTCGGAGTCGCAGGACGTTAATTTGTTTCAAATCTCAGCTTTCCTCGAGTGCCTGCACATTTAGCAGAACATTTTCTTCTTCACCACGCTCAAAATGCACATAATTTGTGTTTAACCATCAAGTGCAAAACATTTGAAACCCAGGGGGGAACAAAGTGTGCATTGAGAAAGAAAAGGGTACTCAGTGCAGGTGTCGAGTTGTGTCCATTTCTGTTCTGCCTACATTTTCTCTGCATGTTGCATCAGTTTACCCCTGATTTCTGGCTTTATGACTGGACATGACATGGGCCTTCACTCTCAACTTTTCCGCACCGAACCGAGTCCATCTGTTATTTCTCTCAGGCCTTGCTCAAAAACTTCCGACAGATTCCCTGCACTTTCTCGATGGAAGGCCCCATCTTCTTTTGACTTTTGGTGAAATGTGGTGGTGGGCTTGGTGGCGAATCAAATCACTATGTGGATTTGGATTTCCATCCAGATAAAGAAAGAAGATAAGAGATGTTCAAGTCCTTTATGATACTGACTTGAGGGTGAACCTTTCTGGGTAGGGGTGAGCAAGTAGAACCGCCCGCCCGGGAACCGCTCGGGACCGCCCGGAACCGGCGGTTCCTGGACGGGCAGTCCGGTTCCCGGTTCCACAAAAAATGGAACCGGGAAATTCGGTCCGGTTCCCGGTTCCGGGGGTGGAACCGCCCGGAACCGGACCGGTACTGTTCAAAAAAAAATTTATGAAGTTTGTATTTGTAAGTTTGTTAAGTTAGTACACAAGTTTTTGCATTTTCTATTATGTATTTTAGTCTTGAGGTGTATTTTTGGACACGTCCAAATGGAGTAGACGTCTAGTGGACGTCCTGGACATCCAGTGTTTCTGGACGTCCAGTGACGTCCAGAACTGGACGTCCACTGGACACCCAGTTCTGGGCGTCCAAACTGGACGTCCAGTGACGTCCAGAAGTGATCGTCATTCCAATCGCCACCAGCTTCAGCCATTCTTGAGGTGCTATTCTCCTTGGAGCTGGAGGATCTGATGCCCCGTGATCCTGTCTCCTGCCATTTCTTGAAGTGTGATTTTCCTTGGAGTTCTGGAGGATCTGATGCCCCATGATCCGTCGTCCGTCTTCTGCTTGTTTTTTTCCTCTTCTTGTAAGATCCTAAAAGATGGAAGCGATTTGATGATGGTGCAGAGAGAAGTCGGTCCTTCCTGTTGGGACTAAATGAACTGTGTTTTTTGTATTGTAATTCATTCATTCTTTGCGATATGACAACTATAGGAAACCAATGTTCCACTCTAGTAGCTCGGGTATCATCTGCACCATAGGCTTCACTCGTATTATCCCACCTTCTGAGCAATTACTCCTTGTTTGGACGTCCTGGAGGTCCAGTGACGTCCAGAACTGGACGTCCACTGCTGGACGTCCAGTAGTGGACCGTGGACGAGTGGACGAATGCGACGAGTGGACCGTGGACGTGTAATTATTTTTTGTTTTAGAATTTTTTTTTCACGTTAATTGGAACCGGGAACCGGACCGGACCGGCAAGAACCGGACCGGAACCGCCCAATCTTGTTCGGTCCGGTTCCCGGTTCTCCATAATAGGGAACGGTTCCACCGGTCCGGTTCCCGGTTCCTAGGGGAACCGGAACCGCCCGGGAACCGATCACCCCTATTTCTGGGTTTGTGGGGGCAAAGACGCACGGGCTTGATTCCCCCACGATCAAGTGCATATTCACATTATCAAGTGTCTCTTAGAAACCAAATGATTTTGATTATAAACCAGGGGAAGAAATATATACTTTTTCACTTCCTCTTCTTTTTTGGTCAATAAATTTTCTGCTGTTCTTATTAATTCAAAAAGAAGCAAACGGTTTAATCCAGTTAAACTAGTTTGTCGTGCCTGGTCTCTTAGATTACTTAGCATGCACGTCGTTCTCAACTATCAACTCTGCTAAATGTTTGGCCATACGTACAACGTTGGCAATCAATCCTGTCCTCGTTTTCGCAGGTTCTGAACCAAAGTGTCTTTGAGTAGATCTAGTAAACGAGATCCATATGGCTGTGTCTTGAATTTGCCAATTCGGCACGGGGCTACACAAGATCTGCTCAGTCCATCTAGAAAGTTTTTTTTTTTTGGTCGTAAGTTCATCTAGAAAGTTACCAGTCATGTCATGTGTTCCACACTCCGCAAGAAGTTGCAAACCAGCCGCCTCCTTATGTAGCAAGCAGCAGCGCTCGAGCTGCTAAACCTCAATTCCCAAGACTAATGATTTTTCCGCATACTTCCACCGTTGACCCGACATCGATTGGGGTATTACAGTCAAGGTAAATAAGTTTCGGCATGACGATGGATCGTGTGGATAGAACGCACATGATTATTGATTGTGATGGTGTTGGTCTATCTAAGTTTAGCTTATATAACGACTTATCATGTGCAAGACGTGCCTTCTCCTGTGATGGGAGCATCCCTCCCAAGCCATACGAAGTCTCTACAATACAGGAAGCATTGTGACCCGATCAGAGCGGGCACCAGGTTTCTCCTCGACTTTCAGCAACAATGCTTTCATTTTCTCCTGGCCTCATCAATTCCGACTTCTTTTTGTTGCAGTCTCTTGTATTTTTAGGGGGACCATCAATGGGTGGTGCCTAGAAAGTATGGTCCATCAAAATTCAACCTTATTAAACCAGGCCATACGAAGTCTCTACAATATGAGCCGCACCATAACCCGATCAGAGCGGGCACCGGGTATTTCCTAGACTTTCGGCAACGATGCTTTCATTTTCTCCTGGCCCCATCAATTCCGACTTTTTTTTTGTTGCAGTCTCTTGTACTTTTAGGAGGACCATCAATGGGTGGTTCCTAGAAAGTATGGTCCATCAAAATTTAACCTTATTAAACAAAGCCATACGAAGTCTCTACAATACGAGCTGCATCGTGACCCGATCAGAGCGGGCGCCAGGTTTTTCCTTGACTTTCGGCGACAATGCTTTCATTTTCTCCTGGCCCCATCAATTCCGACTTCTTTTTGTTGTGGTCTCTTGTATTTTTAGGGGGACCATCAGTGGATGGTGCCTAGAAAGTATGGTCCATCAAAATTCAACCTTATTAAACCAGCCCCACTTTTTCTCTTCCTTTTTCTCTTTTCTCTCTCTCGTGCGCGAGCTTCAGAAGAGGTCCCTTTCGGCCGATTGGAAGGGAACAATCCTTTTGCTTCAATTTCTGCAAATTGGAAGCCTTGTGAGTTGGATAATGTTGGAATTATCTCTGGAGGACGAGGACGCACCCACTACTTCATCCACAAGGACAAAAGCTTCATGGTGAAGTAGATTATAAAGATTGACATCTTTCTTAGGAAGATTTTTATAGTCAAACGGGGATAAAGAAAGACTCCAATTTCCAATCAAAAAAAAGTTTTGTGCACTGCTCTCATGTAACCAGGTCCAATATATATGTACTCTGCGTCAAAGGTGAACAAAAGTTACACTTTATATGGAATTCCATTCATGAAGTTAAAGTGACTTCCTTTATCCTGCGTGTGGGAAGGATGACCACCACTGGCGACCTCGTTGATTTCCCGTATGTTTGTTCCTGTTGTGCCATTGGCACATGCATCTTTCTATATGCCAAACACCGTATTCTCGACACTAGTCCATTAACCTATGCTTCTAATGTCATATCGTGATGCCGGTACGATGATTTTGGACCTCAACTCAGCTCGGACCATGCCATCAACGCTGATGTTGTGCTACCCAATTAATAGCAGGCATGGGGAAGGCTCATTTCCTCATAGGTGAACTTAAGAGGAGCTTAGAGCCGGGTCGCTGCTAATCTTATGGATTAGGATAAAATGCAACTTGAAGTCCCGATTGGCGGTCCACGAGTGAGCTTGCTCACACTTGATTGTACGGAAAAAAGCTGGACTATGTCACGATATTACTTATCAGACCAGAGCTTCAACTCTGGTAAAAAATCATTGCGACAAAACTTTTTTCTTGGGCATTCTATCTAAATGCTACCATACAATTGGAAAATACCAGCGAAGACTGTGCTCCGCGATTTTAAGTGCAACATAGTCTACTGAGTTTTGTGCGACCTGCTCATGGAACCGTTAAAATCCGCGATCAACACATTCCATCGTGAACAGGTTGAGGCGAGTTTTTCTCCACGTAATTCACGGCATCTTCGTCGGTCATATTTTTCTGATCCTTTCGCATGTGCCTCTTCTTCTCCCTCGATCTGACGAAGGTATCAATCATGTAGAAGCGAGGTTGGACCCCACGCATTGGTGACATGAGGAAGAAACCAAAACGTCCCTTTGTAGTTTTCCATCCCTACCTTGCAAAAGGGAAACAGAAGGGCTCGGAAAATCCATAATGTGCCAAACCTAGCATTCATTGCCGATATCCATTTTCTCATGTACACATGTAAGAAGAGTACATCTAAGGTTTGAAACTTTGCTTTCCCACTGTGCCACGACAGAGAGAATCTCTTCTCGCAATAATTCTCTCTGAGAATTCGAATTTCCAGCAGGGGCCTTGTGATAATTGTGGCCCACGTTGTATTACCAATAGGTAGAGAATTATGTAAATAATAAAAAAAGTTTTGGCTATGAAAATTCGCAACATTTATGAAGATAGAATATGGAAAGTTGCAATTTTTATGGAAATGGAATACTCTATGTGCTTTGATAGAAGGCACGTATTGATAGCATATGTAAAAAATCTGGTTCAAGGAAACTTGCATTCTAACCTCCATAAAATGTGTTAAAGAAAAAGTGGGTTAAAAAAGAGAAATCATATTTCTTCATTTCTCCTATCTTTGCAACAATCATTTTCTAAAAGTCATTGTTATGGATAAATGTATGTGTGTTCATCCAGATTCATGAATAAAATATGAATATATAAGATCCTTTGATATTGAATTTTAGCATAAAGGATATATATTATCACCAATGATTGGTATTAGAGCAAGATTTAGGATCTCATGATTTTGTAATTATTAATATATATATATATATATATTCGTGTTTCAACATGTTAATTGCCTTGCTATATGTATTCATATACTTATATATAGTTCACATATATTCTTAAAGCATCATAATGTATATTTTGATTATCATACCTTTATGATGATTTTATCACAAAAATGGATAAATGTTAACATATACATATAATCAAATTATGAAATAATTATTGTGTTTTGCATTCTTGAAAATTCGATTATGAATAATTTGTTAATCATCAAAGTGGTTGAACCTTAAGTTCCATTGAATTTTTTAAATTACATAATGTTTCATTTAATTACCCACGAACTGAAATTGATATATTACATATATATTAGTGTTGGTCATTTATTAAAAGAACCCAGGGATTCACCCAAAGGTTATTCAATTTCTTATAATTCATAAATGTAATAGTAGGTAATTAATATATTTTGTCAAATTCTTTTGTATATCCAAAAGTAGAAAATAAATTTCAATGAGATGGATTTATAATTACCGAACAATTTTATTAACATCATTATGGTTTAATGTGTGTCACGGGATCACTCAAAGGAGAGAATTATGATGTACATGCACTATTTAATTTGAATCTAATTATATGATATTCTCAAAGCACAAATATATGAGTATTGTTTTGCATATTTGCATTATATGTACCTATTTCTCTTCATTCTCATGCTTCGACTATTTATTTATTTAATGGGATGAATTTGTTTGATTGATGTGACTAAGCTTAGTTTCACAAAGTTGTATTGGATTTTGATTTAGCACATCAAGTTGAAAAACCGACTATTAATACTAATAATAGTATATTATAATGAAATGTCTTTCAATAAAGCTTCAGAAAGATCAAAGAAAATGTATTTTAACATTTATGCAAATGACCCCTAGCTTATAGTAGTTCCTTACCAAAAAAAAAACATTTATGCAAATGACATTTGCAAACAGCTTAAAGGTATTCTTCTCAAAACTAATAATGCTAAAAATTTATGAAATTTGTGGAAGATCATTTTTCGAACTACTGATAAGTCACTTGTTAGTACATTAAAGAGCTCTTTGACCATCATGAAATATAATTTATTTACTTATTATGCATTAGCATGTACTTGAGATGACGAGCTTAGCAATATTATCAAGGACTTTTGAGAATGGAAGTGAATGAGTACTTTTTAATGCAATTTATACTTAATTCCACACCTCTTGAACAATATGTGCTATTTCAAATGAATTATAACACCATAAATGATAAGCAGCATGTACATAAATTGGCTAATATACTTTTTAAAGAGGAAAAAATGATGAAGAATCAAAAGGATCATTTTGTTTGTCTCTTAAGTCATCAAGAAGCTAAAAAGAATTTTAAGAAAGAATTATGAAATCTAAATGACTCTCCTAAATCTTCTCAAATTCATAAGAAGGAACACAATCTTATTGAATTTCACTTTTGCAATAAAATTAGACACTTAAAGAAAGATTGTTTAAAGCGTAAAACTTGATTTGATACGAAAGATATACCTTTTGCTTTAGTATATTTTGAATCCAACTTTACTGAAATTCCTCAAATTACTCGATTTCTTACAATTCAAATCACAAAATTAAATGAAAACTATGTGTTCATGAGGAATAGAAACTATGGATTGATTTTGATGTCACCACTCATATTTTGAATACGATGCAATAATTTCTTATAGATCACAAAATTAAATGAAAATTATGTGTTTTTGAGAAATAGAAACAAATCTCCCATTAACACTTATTGGCTAATCTTAGCTACTAAGTATTATTTGAATTTGTTTCGAATCCTTTATATCTACATATGTCCGTGATTTTTTTTTTTTGCCATGACTTGATGTGGTGGGAATTTTTTTTAAGTTTGGTTCTTGATCTTTTAGTTTATCCAAGAATAATAATGTTATAAAGGATTACATTGTCACTGACAAGCCTCTAATTTATACTGGATTCAACATGAAAGTTTCTTTTTCTAATATAATATTTTATTAGATCACTATCAACTACATTAAAAGCTTTAATTATTAGATGAAAGTGTGGTTTATTTTAAATATTCTAACTCTTTCTGTCTCACTCTAATACTATGTGCAATTTTATAAAACCACTGCCACATATTCTAAAATGTTAAGCTGTTAGATGAAAACGTAATTTATTATTTAAATATTCTAATAGGTAATCCCTACAAAATGAGTCCTTTTTCTTGATTTTTTTAATGAGGATATTACAATAGCCATAACTTTTTTGTGGCGCTTACATGGATGACATATTTTTTCCTTCTGAACACTTGATTGTCATAAATCAACAACTTTTAATCATACTTAAATACAATATCTTTTAAAACGTTCATCCAAATGTTGAAAATCCAACGTGACATGGCACTCATGGTAAACATTTTCAAAAAGTTATAGCATTGCATTAATCAATTGAAATTTATATGATACTCAAGTGTGCATCAAACAAAAGTTACACCATTAAAGTGATCATAAAAAGAAAGTTATGACATCTAAGTAAACGTCCTATAAAAGTTATAACGCTTGTGATATTATTTCCTCTAAATTTTCAAAAAGAACTCAAATACTCTTTTCAAAGCTAAAGATATGACGCCACTAATGCTCATAAGTTAGAGCTGAATTTTCCCTGTCTAGGTTGAGTGACCATATGCCTGATCCGAGATTAGAAGGTAATTAAAGCTCATTGAATCTTCCCGAGATTATCAAACAAGTTTATTTCTCTCTTGTAAGATGCAGAGTCTATTTAATATTTAGGTCACTATCAATTGAGTTAACGAGGTCGGGGATGTGATAATCTAGCTGGCTAGCATTGACTTTAATTACAAGCCGTGATTGAATATGGTTTAACTTACCATGACATTGTGAAGGGTTTCTAGGTGTCGTCCCTGTACTTCCACACTTTCCCTAAATGAACCCCAGCACTTCAAATTTTTCCATCTTCACATAATCAAGTCCTTCTGATGGCAAATCTGATCAAATTCCCCCCGACATGACCG
Organism: Melaleuca quinquenervia; assembly: GCA_030064385.1. Lineage (NCBI taxonomy): Eukaryota > Viridiplantae > Streptophyta > Magnoliopsida > Myrtales > Myrtaceae > Melaleuca > Melaleuca quinquenervia. Next base: position 11,015,868 of record CM057721.1, on the reverse strand, counting down.
TTGGACGTCGCCAAGTATGCTGCTGTTCAAATATGTTGGGCCACCCATGTGAATGTGTGTGGACAAATCTAGCAGGTGCAACATGACTTTGGAGTATGATGTGTCCAAGATTTAATTAACGAGGCGCACATGGGAATGTCCAGATTGAAAGGTATTTCCACGTCACACTGCAATGTCGATTAACCACCGTCCGATCGGATTCTACGTTGGAGGGACTCGATTAGAGAGTATGTAAGAAGAAGAAGAAGAAGAAGATTAGTCAAATTAAAAGTGCAAGAACTCAAATAGACAAAGTGCAAAGACAAGGATTAACAAAAGGAGAATTTTTCCCAAATTGTCGGCGATTTGACTCACATATTTAAACATGCGTGATTCTAGTGTGAGGCATGATCTAGTCTGGTCATTTTGCCTAGATATAAATAATTGTGTGTTTTGACTCATTCAAATAAAGGGCAATGTTTCTATGTGATCCATAGATTTGGCAAGCGATTAAGCTACCCGAGGTCGGAACCATAGTATAATTCCTTGTCGCAAATGGACACGATGGGATGCGCACCATATATGGACTGATCAATTAGGGTTTAGAATAACAAATAGGAAGAATAGACAGCAAAGTAAGGGCTAAACCTGCATTGGTTCTTTCGATGACTGGCGCACCAGTACAGAGGTGCTGGTAAAAATAAAATAAAATGGCCCATCATTGGCCTTGACCAAAGGGGTGCTTCACCCGAGCCACGGTCACGGTCCCTCCTCGCGCAACCCAAGGAAGTGAATTTAGTATTGGCACGAGAGCGGGGTCGTGATTTGCATGGCCATTTCTATAATATGTGCAACCCTGAAAAGGGCGCCATATTTGTACATTTACAGATCCATCAAATAGATAGATCGAGTTGAAAATAGTTTAACCTAAATAGATCCATCTAATGATCCCTACCTCACTCAATCCACTATCACCCTATTTTGATCGAGCCTATACTATCAAAGCACTTTCATATTTACACCCAAATTGAAGTGAGAGTATTGCAAAGTGAGCACAAGATCGAGAGTAAGGATGATAAAAAAACCAAAGAGATAGTCATAGAGGTAGATTGGTCTAAATAAGTTGTAAACTCGTTTATATCCCTTTTAACAACTTTATTATGTTCAAACATATTTATAATCCATTTTTTGAATACTACTAACTCATTGATGACATATTTAACATCATGTGGTTCGAGAAATGGGTCTATGATCCATTTGACTAGTTAGTTGTATCTGCAAATGTCCGTGCAAAAGTCATTACACAAAGTGTGCAAGTTGAGTGGTTCCTTAAATGGAAAGTTTTGGTGCCCAATAATTTAGTTCAGTCATGTGTGGTTATAGAAAAATAAAATTCCAAAAAGTTGTAAACTTATTGTATCCCATTCAATTCAATCCTAAACTTTTCAATTTAGTTAATTTAGTATAAATATTTTGGCGATTTATCAATTTAATCATTTTGGTAAATTTTGATTGATAATAGATAGTGTAAGTGTTAGCCTTCCCACATGGTGCAATAGCATGGTATTGATGCGGGCAATTTTTTCTCAATTGAAAAGCTAATAACTGAATTGATGTCGTATTATAGATTTATGACTTTTTAAATAATTATTCCTATCGACATAAACCACCGTGGATTAACGGTTTAGCCCTTTTCTTGAATTTTGTCTCACTTGTAAAATTTGTCAGCCTAAATCAGCTATCACAAAGAAATGGTGAAACTAAAAGGTGTTGGGTTTACTCCTTAGGAGAAAGCGCCTTTTATACATCGACGCTCTTGACATGATTAGACAGATCTATTAAAATGTTTTCGAAAGAAAAATTAATCGATAAAATATAAATAATACTATGTGATAGATGTAGATTCTAAGGAATTAAGCGCAATATAGTAGCCTATGATGCTACAGGCGACGATACTTTAATCAATCCGAAGAAACAGTCACATGTGTGGATTATATGCATTTTGCTAAATATGTGAGAACATTAAGGCACTACAATGTGCGATTCATAAAATCTAATAAACACTTTCATTTTTTTCACAACCGTACTTAGCCATTGTGAAATTGTGCCGAGCATTATCTCGATTTCATTTCTAGGGTTAGATTAGGATATTGATGAATGGTGTCATTTTTTTTTGCGTAAAAGGATATAATTTTATTTCGCCATTCATAATTAAATAATTCTTTTATAGCACGAAATTCCCACTTTCACTTTCCGACCTTAAGCTTTATTCCCCCGTAGCATCGTCAGCAACCAATAGAGGCGAAGATTATTTATAGCGCATATTCACCATAATCACTAAAATAAAATAATATCTCTGGAATGTGAGTCTTTTTTTTTTTTTTGGCTTGGTCCTTTACTAAAGTTGTCAAAAGAGGAAATAAAATATATAGCGTTTCCCAAGGTAGCGTGCCTCACGCCACGCCACACCTTCTATTTTATATTCTGGAAACCAAAAGTTTTATAACTTGTAATATAATCGCAATTAACTCCTTCGAGAGGTGCAATTAAGTAATTCTCTTAGGGCCGTCGATTTTCCGTTAGGGCTGTAGGTAAATGAAACATATATTTTTTTTATTATCAATAACGATATATGTCTATATATTTTCGTGGACGATGAATATATTTTGCGCTCTTTCATTTTTGTTAGCGACACAAATGGTCATCTAGAAAGGCATGATCTAAATTATTTAATTTATGGGAAATAAATAGACCGGTAATATGGTTTCATTAGTAGATGTTTGGACCCAAATGACTGGACCTAATACAAGTCGAAAGATGAGCAGGCTAACCCCTAGAAAGGCAGCATATGCAAAAGAAAACAGCATCACGAATTTTCCAATGGCAACTGAAATGGCTTGATATGTTGAAATGCTCTCTCTTTCTATCACACATATCATTTAGGACGCTTTATTCCGAGTCAAAGGTGGTCCAGTTATGTAATTGGGGCAAAAGATACCCTATAATTAGATGTCTATGAATCGAGACACGGCTTCAATGAGCTCATGGCATTCTTAGGTGTTTCTATTTGTCGAGAAATGAATGATTCAAAAAATGTTTTCTTGAAGATAGTCGTCCATGTTGCTTACGAAAGTGAACATATAGAAAAAGAAATCATTCCACGAGAATATCTAAATATTAATTATTGTTGATAATAATATATTTTTCATTAATCTTCTACCAGTAAACCAATCATTTTAGGAAAACAAATTTATCCGGATTGTAGACAAAGAGGATAACTTGAAAGATGTGCAATACACCACGTCAATTAAATTAAACCCTTTTTTTTAATTTCTTTTAATTCACTATGCAATTTGGCCAGCATCACTAGAGACATTCTTTTGACCACAGGAAAATAATTTTGTCCAGACTGCCGACAGAAATGAGAACTTGAAAGATGCTCAAGCCACTATAGCAGGCTTAAAAGAAGATACTTAGCATTCAAAAAGATTTGCCTTTTTGCATTTTATAGAAGGTAGTTGCCATTCAAAATCTTGAACCGTCGAGTCATATTTCCAATCAAACAAGGTTCCATCGAATTAAAAACTCTTAAAATAATTTTTCTCACAAAAAAAACAAAAAATATATGAATAAAGGAAGTTCAATTTTTTTTTATGATCGAGGAATCCATCACGGCTCCTTGTGCCCGGATAGCACCAAAGGGTCATATGCCATTATACCACCAAAGGGTCAGGCGGTTGTACTTTAGGAGAGACTAACACAGGACCCCAATACCATGAGCCCCCACTTAAAAACGCTAGCAACATGCGGGTTTGGAACTCTTAACTTTGGCGATGAGGAATAAGCTATCGACCAACACGGCGAACCACGTTGGATAATTAATAATGTTTTCATCTTGTCTTCCAACAAAAAATTCGTATAAATTTATGACAATTTGAGGGGCTAAAAAACATTCAAATTGAGGCTCTAATGAAGATACAAATTGGAATATTATCACTATTGGGCTCCTTTTAATGTGCAGAAGATGAATAATTCAAAAGATATCATATTGAAGATAATTATTTGTATTACTTAATAGAATTTATTCATGAAAAGTATTTTCATTATCGATAAAGAAACTACGTATTTAAATATTTTTCTGAACAAAGAAAAATATCTTTTAAAAAGTTTTACTTAAATATTTTATTTTTCTCGAAATAAATGAAAGCTTGATTTCACGGTGGACATAACACGGCCCGTCTTATTACAACATAAATCAAATGAGTGGGGGAAAAAAACAAAAATGTCGGAATAGTCCGAATTATAAATAAATTCCAGCGGTCCACCTTACCTGCCGGAGCGAATCTGCACGGGTGGGGCAGTCCCGTTTGACGAGCACGTGCGGTCACTGTCGCTTCCACGCTGTCGAAACAGGGCCCCAGGGGCAGTCTCGTGAATTCCATCAAATCCAGGGTCCTTAAGTAAGGAAGCCAACCCTGCTCCTCCTATTCCATCACGTGAGTTGAGCATGGCAGCATCCTAGAAAATCTGCGCTTTTCGGAGCGAATAAGATTTCGATAAAAACCGGTCTGTCGACATCGTCGGAGCGGCGGCAGCGATGGTGGGAGCAGCGGCACACTCCGCTCGGGGCGAGCAGATGGGACATGATGTTGCTAGACTCAATGAACAGATGAGCTGGACCAAATTTGAGTCAGGTCGAAAGCGGTCTACCTTGAATTAATCTGTTTACACGCGATGCAAATTTGGCGGCCCAATCCAATTTATATTACCAAAAGATGCACATATTTAATCAAATTTGATAAAACTTGTATTCAAACCGAGGGCGAGATAAAATGTTAAGGTGGATCTAGTTTTTAATAAATTGTTAGTTCATTTAAGTTTCGTTCGTTTCACAGAGAAGAACTTCCAGCAAAATATTTTTCGATTTTCTCGGCGTTTGTTTCATAATTAAGCCACCAATAAAAATAAACTTCAAAAGTGAGGAAAATGTTTTCTGTTTTTTTAAAAGTGAAAAATATTTTTCGTCTTCTTTATTTGTCTTTAAGTATCGCAGCCTCCAATACTATGCATAAACGAACATCATAAAATATTATTTTACTAGAAAGTATTTACCAAAAATACTATATTTTCCGTGAAACGAACGAAGCCTTAATACTCGTAATATTTGACGTATAATCCACCAAATACCGATTAGGAAATGTATGTATAACTCATTTCGATGGATCTAACTATTTCTCTATTGGTACACGAGAGTCCCTTTTATTTCGAGTCTCGCTCAATTCATTTGATTAATATAATTATTTATTTATTTTGGTGGCATCGATTGCAAAACTAGAACCAACCACCCGGTTGTGCTTTTTATTAGCCTCCTTCTTGACGACGGTTGCGCTCGCTAAACCTTTTTGCCCTTTCCCGGAGCGTTCGGTCGGCGGTCCCCCCGGGGTTACGTGTCCTCCCCTGATTGGTCCGTCGTTCCTATAAATGACCCATCCGAGCCAGCTTTACCGCCCCTCCTCTCATCTCCATAGGGTTAAATGCTCAGCGTCTCTCTGTCCTCTCTCTCTCAGTGTCTGATTCGCTAGATTTTGCGAATCCGGGTTGGAGCTGTGCATGCTCGCTTGCTGGCTTCCCACGAGCACGAGCAGCTTCCGATTGGAGAGGAGGGAGGAAGATGAGCAAAGGCAAAGCTCGAAGGGCCTCGTCAATGGCCGCTCCAGCTCGCCATTTCTTTGTTCACCGGCGGTCTCTAATTCGCTTGGTGCAGGTCGGGACCGGGTTCCGCCCCGCCGGCCGTTGGTTCTTTTGATCCGATTCGAGAGCCCGCCTCGGCTGCGGAAGCCTCGACGGCTAGGGGCCGAATTGGATCCCGCCTTGCATCAACTGAATCGGAGGCCGCGGTGAAGGTTTTCCCCCGCGTCCACTTCGCCGGTTGCTTCAGATCTCGAGCTCGCGATCCCTTCCTCTCTCTCTCTCTCTCTCTCTCTCTCTCTCTCTCTCTCTCTCTCTCCGGTACTTCTGTTTCATTCGGTTCAATGAAGGTTTGCTGGTTAGCTTCAATCGGCGTAGCTCAAAAGATGTTAGATTGCGCATAGGAGTTTGATGTTTGGCGACGTAGTGGTTACCGTCGACCTGATCTAGTTTCAGTTCAGAAGTAGATCTGTGTGGATCGTCCTTTTGGCGGTTTCTGTGAAAAAGCTTGTGCTACGTGTTGTTGAACGAGATGAAGAGTTTGGGTATTTGAATTTAATGTTTGAGCTGACGAATTAGCTGGATGAGTCGCAGGGCCTGGTCATCAAAGGGGCCCGCTCGGTAGGTGTGCGAAAGATAGGCAAAGAACGTGGACATTTGAATGGGCGGATTCATTTTAATCTTTCATTTTCCTTCTTAGCGTCTCGCTTTTTTCGCTTCTTTTTTATGTTTCGGTGCGGTTTTTTTTCTTTTTGTCTATCTAAAAGGAGTGCACTTTTTTCCCTTTTCTTGCCTTCTGATAGTTGATGCCAGTGGTTCAGCTTCCAGAATAGTGCAGAGGAATATTCTCGCTTTTATCTCTTAATGGTTCTACAGGTTGTTCTGCATTTTGCTTCCTGTTATATGATCGATCGATTTGTTTCTTTATGTGTGTCGTGGACCTGCATTTGCACTCGGATGATGTTTCTTTTATTAGCCAAGTCTGATGCGACAGTCTTAAATAATCATCAGGTATAATTACGCACTTGACATCTATGGTCTGATATCTAGGGACGATATATAGATTGTTAAAGAATGTCAAGAGGCAATTTGGCTTTTAATGAACTCATGCATTGAATGGAGCTGTATATGCAAAAAATGGTCATTTTTGTTAGTATTCCTCTTGTAGCTCCCTCATTTTGGTATGCATTTACACTCCTCTCAGCTTCTTTGCCTTTTGTATATGATCTCCCACGTGATTGGCCCTTCTGTATGGTGCCAACATTTATTAGTATCTGGCATATTTGATGATTACCTTCTGATTCATGATAGCTGCACATTTACATTGAAGGAACTTAGATTGGGTTCTGTTGGAGAAACTCAATGGCAACAAATGTTTTAATGTTCCACAAGATTAATAAATGCATATGGGAATGTCTAATCTCAGCATTTTCCATGGAAAAGACTATCTCAATTCTTTGAGTTTTAAGAACAACATCGACAAATTGGCACCTTACTCGTCACCACGGTATACCCTTCCCCATAGGGCCTTCTAGAGTGCTAAACTTCTTGTATTTTCTCTATTATCTTCCATCTATACAAAGGTTGTCCAGAATATTTAAAGAAGTTAGGAAATATGATAGATAATAAGCTTGATTCCCAATTTATTTGTGGAAGAGAAATGGCACTGGCTCTATTTTATGGCAACCGTATAATTGTCTTGTCCATATCTTTAGGTACTTCTTGGGTTTGAGGTAGAAGAGCTCTATACAATAGTTCTAGCTAGGTGAAATCTTCTCCTGATTTTTTTTTTTTGTTCTTTCTTGAAACACATTTTTCATCTCATGGCATTCCTGCTATTAGTGGGAAGGGTCCTCTATGAATGTGATTCTTATGTTCCAGTTGCTCATTTGCAGATGCTTCTCTTCTAGTCCGCACATTTTCTTGTCAGGAGCACAATTTATTGAGTTTTCTGTTTCTGCTTTTATGTCATGATAGCGTGGAGATTACCTATTGTCTTCTTTGTGAAATTCATGCTAATTACTTATTAGAGTTGTTTGCCACTTAGAATAAATATTCTTACCAAGCAGAGCATTATGCACGTGCTGTTATGTCCTTCTTGCTCCCACTTCCTATTCAGAGTGGTTGATTGGTATTCCTCTTACACTTCCTTTTATGCTTGATGTATTTTGAGTCTCTATGTAATGTTGTGTCCCATGAATTGATATGGTGCTCTTCTCATTAATGCTCTGCGTCCTTGGCAGTTGCATCTCTAGTCAGCAGTCACCTCTTATCTTTTTGGCTTTCACAAAGGCCTAATTCTCAACTTGTTTGACACTCAGCTGCCGGTTGAAACAGAAACAATTAAAATTAGTTTCCTTTAGCTCAGATTCAAAAACTCAATTTAACTTTTTTCTGGCATTTGAGGCAAAACAAACAGCTAGAAAGCAAAGTCAGGCACACTGTAGTTGCATGTTTTTTCCTCCTCTGGTTCTCCTTTTATCAGTCATTATAGCTCTGTCTAATTGCCATGCTCTTTTGGTGAGAAAGGTGAAGCTGGCTAACGCACTTCTGGTACTCCTGAATACACACTTGTAACGCTAGTAAGGCTGCTTTTGACCTTACAAATTGGCATGAAATTCTGGGTCCCTAAATAATACATTGAAAGCAATAAGCACTGATTCCTTCTATCATGTTGTCCGCATCTTGAGATTTGGAATAGGGATACAAGTGCATGGCTGCTTGCTCCGACTGTTTAACCATTATCCACATCCTGGCGTATTCATGTCATCAGAGGCCCACTATAGAAGTTCTGTAGATGGCAAGATGCAGGGACTCAATGTCTCGACGCTCGGTTGGGCTGCATTGCTATCTTTCAAAACTAGTACCTGGTTTTATTAAACCTAGCTACTTGAGGACACAGGAAAGATGAAATCAGGCAAATATTTTCCCTCAGTTCCTCTCTGCTTGTAATCTTGGGATTTGAGATGGAGCAAAAAAGATCTGATGTCGTATTTTGCGCTCTTTGTTATTTTCTGTGTCTCTACTTAAAGGATGACAGATTTTTCTGACCAATCTATCACTCTTCCCTTATTTGTGATGCCGTCTTATTTTCAATGTAGCAAACCTGTCGCGAATTAATTATTTTATGCAATTCAATGATGAATTTACGTCCTTTAGAATGAGAATGTAACATTTTCCTATCTTTGAATATTAAAGTTGGAGTTAACACCGATTGCTGAGACAATGTCTGTACAGCCTCTCTAGAGGAGGCTTTTGTTTTCTGTAGGCGGCCAAAAGTTCAGATGCTGCGGTTTTGCAGAAGTGAAGGAAAATAAGAGAGCACAGCAGAGAAAGAAAGGCTTTATAGTATATGCCACGAGAATTCCACGGAATCATTGACGCCCCCCATGGATTTACCAATTCGACTGCTGGCCATCCGACGAAGGGAATCAAGACCAAAGCCACGACGTTAGAATCACCCTTGCCTTAGGTTAACTGCTGGCATATGGGTGAAGATGGTGCTAATGCACCGTACGGTCGTATTGCCAGGAGGAGTACGTCGCAGGCGCTGAATTTAAGAAAAACTTTCTATTTGAAATGCATTTCGGATAATCAATGCGATTGATTGATTCTCAGGGGGTAGTTCCTTGCATCTGTCTAAAAGGCAAACTGCTTGCTATTGACTTCGCAAATTTCGAGCGGAAGTCGTCATTGTCGGTCTTCATCCGTGGAAGTGACGACTTCCTAGACTGTGATGTACAGCCCACCGCAATAAATACACTAATATTATTGGTATCCCCTGCGCACTGGCCCGACCTGTGACCAAAATAATATTGCACCATAAACCGTCCTGACTCTGGGACGGCGCACGGGCATCCTTAGTCGGGGTAGCTTTCCCCAACCGACTCATCTCTTTTCGTGATTCCTTAACAAAATGTTACTTTGCTTTTTTAGATCTCTAAAGGAAACGGGGGCCAAAGGTCCCAAGATTTGTTGGAAGAGTCGTGATTGAGTTAATAGTAATCTCATCTTATTTAAGTGATCTCCTGACAGGAGAGGATTTTATCGTTTTCGAGCACAATTGACCAAAGTATCGATGTTAAGCGTCTTCACGGATCTCGACCAAAATTAGATAAAGGTGCCTTTCCGAATTTTATCTGATCCGAGAAGGATTAGCGCCCCTTCAAATTCCTAGCAAGTTCCCTCTGTTTCCCGCTGTATTACGCTGCCTAAACAAAGAAAACACTTCCTTTCTGGCATCTGTCCAAGCTCCCTCTCAAGGCTGAGATAGAACTTTTAAGCTGCGATCAAAGATGCCACTTGAGGGAAGCTGGAAAAAGTCAGAAGGCTCTCTACTCCTGCTTATACTTTACTCTTGCTTCTCTGCAAATGGCTGGGCACTGGTCCCGACAGCTGGAACCGATGCGAATATAAATCAAACTCCCCTAGTACTGCGAAATGTAGTAGTGCCCTGTTCCATGCATTAACATGGTAATACATCTTTTGAAGGGGTATTCACCCACTCGCAAGAATACATTGCGGTGTAGTCTATGCTTTAACATGGCAGTAGATCCTCCAGTATCCCTCCTGTGTATCAGAAAAGAAAGCTTGTTAAAAGGGACAATATCTTGAGGGACCTTATCCTACTCCCGAACATGAGGAAAGCTTCCCTTAGATATTGAATATCATTGCAAGGACGGCTGATAATTTCTTAATGGGTGATGTCCTATATGCCAACTATGAAGTGACCCACTAATATTAATTCTTGGTCTCCAATATTTGATTTGAAATGTTCATTGAATGTTTAAAAACAAAAAACTAATCCTCATTTCTCTAACTCCTTACACTTAAAAGAGTACTTCCATTCATCTGAGAGCCATTCTCAAAGTTCTTACCATGCATGCATTTGATGACAAAGTCCAGCTCTGAGAAACCCATTGTCCTCTGTACTAGTGAAGATGGCTGACGATACACAAAGAACGAGAAACGGTGGCAGTCAGGATCATTTCTTGGCTTTGCCATTTCAACTATTCTCATGAACCCCTCTCTATCATAACATGATGATGCATTCTCGCCTGCTACTGCTAAAGCCCGTTCCCATGCAGAATTTAAAACCTGCATACATAGAGGAAATCCATAACGGCATTGAAGGAGCGAATTAGAAATTAACTATGTAGACGTGGTATGAGGGCAATTTTTGTACACGTGGTATGAGGGCAATTTTTTCAGGACATGAAACAAATAAGATCAACACCTGCCAATTTAAACCTTCTGGATCAGCAGATCCTTCATCAATTTCCTGACTAATAACCTGTAAACCCGAGCAAACAAACTTCAGTGTCACAGAATGTCTCTTAAGAACTTCAAAAACAGGAGAATAGCCATCCTGATTCGTAGAGTTATGGTATCCTGCTGTTAACTCTGCTGCATGACTAGCTGTCTTGTACCACCAATAAACTGCAGGAACCTACAAATTGCATAAAGTGCTCAGAATTCTTCTTTGCATTATACTTCTTGTATTTAATGCATACAAAAAGAATGGGAGTCAGATGCATCGATCTGTTTGAACTTCGAGTGTAGATCCAGATGGGCTCAGAGTTCAAAATAACTATATGGATGAGTATTGTGCAAATTCAACAGAAAAGTTTATAGAAAACCAAAATCTTATGCACAGCAATTGCAATTGAATACTAAGCATTATAATTTTTGCAATCAAGTCAACCAAGTTCTGAATCCTTTCAAAAAAGTGCAATCGAGCCCTCACAAAAATTGCCTGGCTACCAGGTGGAAATTGTTTGCATGACAACTTCTAAGGCTGCCACTTACGGAAATCAAAGGCGTGATGAACGAGACTTGACTGCACTTTTCTGAAAAAGTTAGCACTTGATCACTCCCATTGGAAGGCTAAAAAATCGATGGCATGAGGTTTTCGACTTTGTTATACCTTTTCACAAATTCAACTGATGACACTAAGGCGAGAGAAACCAGTATCTCTTTTGCCAGGACTTGGCAACGCAAAACTTCCTAACTAGAGCAATTGGGATATATTAGCTGATTTGTAATCTAATCAAGGAAGATCAATTCAACTGCCTAAAACGTCTTAGAATCCATAAAGCATGCAAGAGGAACAATAATAGTAGACTACAGGAAACAGAGATGTACATTGAAGGATGAATGAGCACAAGCCATTTTAGGCATAACTAGCAGAAACTGGCAGCCATGAAGTAGTAGGATGGCTGCCAAGACCGCACATTTCAATGAAGGTTCAGTTTGGTCAAAATTTTTCTCAAAGGAAATAAAACTCAATTGCCAAACAAGACTGAAATTTTCTTTTTTCTCCTCACTTATCTTTTGTGTGGAGGTTGTTGTTGAAGGGTTTCTAGAATGCTTAAAGGAGGCGAGCTAGGAACACTTTGGTCTCAAGTATATCATTCAAACATTTAGCCAGCCACTTGTATGAAATTCATCTATTTGTTGATCTGTTTAGTTATAGTTGTTATTGTTCTAGAGGCCAACTTATAATTTTTTAAGATTAAATAAACCACATTTTAAAAATTGCAGTCAACAAAAAGAGAGGAATGATAATTCAATTGGGTGAGGCATGCAACCAAACAAATCTGCCCAATCGAGTTCCATTCAACTCTCTCATGCAGTTCAATTTGGTTTCCAAATTTCCCAAATAAAATTTTTTCGTTGATTTCATAATGCATAGGATACAGTTCTAGCTTGCGATATAAGAAAGGTTGACAACAACACTGCAATGGAACCATAGATTAACCAATCAATGAGACTTTATCTAAATATTTAACGAAAAGAACGTATTAACTCTTACCTTTACAACAATATTAGCCTCCTCGAATGCAAGATTAGCAAGAGACAGGACATTATCGGCATGGTCCATCAAAGTCTGTGCATACCAATGGAGGAAGAAACGCCCATAGTAGCTATCATAATCCCCTCGTTCACAGAAAAACCCAGTCTCATGAGGCCTAGAATTATATTGACCGGCACTGTCAGGCCCCCTAGCCCAAAAGGGATGCCCACGCATTTTAGCTGCTTTCCGCAAATTATGCTGTGAATACTTATCATAACACTACATCACAAATACACATTGAAGATTATGTTAGTAGAAGAGAAGATGCCTAGTGCTGAAAGGACAGAAAGAGATGAAGCCCAGCAGCTGCTCATCTAAGAAATAGATAAAGCAATTGCACACGGGATATGGAGCATACTACGAAGAATTATCATGGCCTGGAAAAGGACTTTGAAATAGGGTTCAACTCAGATCTTATAGTTGCAGACCAAGTAACAAACTGTTCCTGATGGCTGGTTTTCCTTATTTTCTGCATTAGGAGCTGTCATGACATTGTTAACATGAGCAGGCACAGTTTCTGATCACTTCGTGGCGGTTATGACTATGCCACAATAAATATTTCATTTACATAAGTCACTGAAACAATAGTGGTTAGAAACTCTACCGCCTCAAAACACTCTCAAGGGTAGAGGCTTCGACTTTTGGTTCATCATGAATATTGTAGGGAAGTCCATATGCCAATCTCCACAAAATGAAAGCGCTCTTTGCCGACGGCAATGACCTGGCTACACTTTTTAGCTAATAATGACTATTATATTTTTTTCCTTTTTCCTTTTTTTTTGGTTCTTTTTCACTTACAAGTGATTGTAATTAGTATTATGGCATTAGACTACAAATTTCAGGTCTATTATGCACTAAAACATGAGCTATTTCACTTCCTAATCCAAGTTTTGATCAGCTTAACTTTCATAAATACACTGGTTCACCTGAATTTTCCAACAGAAGGATTCACGAGTGAAGAACTGCACATTTTGCTTATATAGTATTGTTGAAGCCAGATTACATACTGAATTACAATACTAATAAGCATAAAAAATACCACGATAGCATGCCCTAGCTAAAAGCTCTCAAAAGAGAAGGAAATGCAAAATGATTATGCCAATCATAGCATTTATGCAGCATACACTGTTCTACTGACTAATGTGAGAGCATAAGCAATTAAGCAACAACAATCTGAAAAAAGTAAATTGTAGAGATCCAGACTGATGGTCACTCAATCTACAGGGTGTCACTTGCGCTTTAAGCTAAACATGGAGCATTAGAAGCTTCATATAGATGACGTGTTGCCATTCTAGGTGTATCCCTGGACACAGCTGAAGAGTTTCTAAACATATGTGGTGTTAAAGAAAAGGAAATATATACTGTGCGACCAATACCTGAAACTCTCCAACACCGGGGTACCTCCATCCCATCCTCTCTGGAAAAGAAGGATACTTAAGTTCTCCATTAGGTCCCAATCCGATTTCAACTGCAGTAATGAGACCCTCACAGAACAAGTCATCAAACTCTGTTCGGAAGCTTCTCATAAAATCAAAATATACCTGCATGTATTACCCAAAACATAAAGGATTGTCAGGTATATTATCCATCCCTCACAGCTTATGCACAGCAGGTTTGCCGAGAAAACTCAGTCAATTTTTAAAAGCTTTCCTTACAAAGAAATATCTCTATGAATATACATGAAAGATGACCAATTGGTAAGTATTGCAAGGAAAATGATGTATTAAATACCTCAATAGCAGTCCTTCCTTTAAGCACTCGTTCTTTGTCAATGCCCCAACTCAAGCATTCAGTGTTTCTCCTTCCTTCACGGTCTGTAAAGAATATATCCTCATTTTCCTTTCCAATCTCCAGAACCCACTGAGGGAGGGAGACTGAGAAATCACCTGAATCATTTCCTCCATACTCATGAAATGCCAATACAACCTCCAAGATTGGGAAAACATATCAAAATACATTCACTCCATCAGAGAGACATATTTTGACACATATTTTGCAGATAAACAACTATATGTTGGATCTGAAGTACACGGATAAAAAGAATTAATATCAGTAAAAATATAGAAGTTGGCAAATCATTAATTGTTCCTGACATGAAGCCAAACCCAACTCAAGATACAAAACAGAAATAACATATTTCCTGCTCTTTCTCAAACAAAAAATTTCTGGAGCAACATTCACAAAAAAGAGAGAGATAAAATTCTACCATCCAAAAGAATAAAGACAATTATGCACTGGAACTTTAATCTGAAAATACAGAAAGACTCATAAAATGAAAATTCAACATAACATGAAAAACTAAGCTTATTACTTAATAGATGGAGGCTTACAGCTACCTGCAGTTTTAGCTTGAATTCTCTGATGATGTGGAATAATTCTCTATAACCAGACCAGTCGTATCTCTGAGGATTCCAGCCTTCAACAATACCCCACCAACAATCCACAACGATACCATCTGCATTTAATGACTTTATATGATTTAGCTCTTGTCTCACACCCTCCTGATCAACCACCTGACAGTAATTGTTGATGGTACCATCCTGTCACAGGAGCCCAAGTTTGTTGGTATGAATGCATAGAGTAATATCAAATTATGAATAAAAATGTATATCTTTTTGGAAGATAACAATAGAAAAATAGCAAACAAAGACAGACAAATAAAATCAAAAATTTCTTCTATGAGATCTCTTGAATATCAATACATTGCAGGCTGAAGTAGGAAGTGCACTTACCAGTTTCACATAAACTGGAACAAACTCTGTGCCTGTGAAGACATTCTGTTGGTCCGCAGAACTGACATCATGAATTAGCTGCGCAGAAAATACATACTATTAGATATCTTTTTTGGTTATTGGATCAAGAATGAAATCAACAGCTTAATGAAGGAACGATATTATTTTCACACCAGCAATTTGGTAAAAAACTAATCATACTCAAGTTAGACAGCAACAACCCATTATTAAGTCGTCTACGAGCTAACTAAAAGGAAAACCGCGCCTTTAGTGAAAAAAGATGGATTTGTGAGATTCTTTTCCAATTTCATATCACCTGTTGTTCACTTCACCTAACTGTTTCCATCCTTTAACACATTCTCGTTCAGGCAATGAAAGTTATGACCCCCATGATTGCAGAAAAAGGAAATACCTGCTCAGCATCCAAGCATTCGATGACCGAGTTGATGGGACTGGTGTTGGCATATTTCACACTCTTCGTATCCTTCTCAGCAATCACAACAGAATCAAGAGAAGCGGGCGACAAGCTCTCGTCCATCCTTATAACAGCAGAAGGCTGGGAATCTAAAGTTGTCTTAACACCATAACTCTTCAAAGAAGCCGCAGAAACAGGGCTATCCATCGACCTAGCAGAAAATGTCGCCTGTTCCAAATTGGCCAAAAAACCACCATTATCACATTAGAAGCTACAGCGATCTCTTTCAATCTCTCCAGTTTCTCTCGTAATTCTCCCTCAATTTCTGTCAAGATATTGCGCGAACGCGCCGCATCGAGCAACGAGAAGGCAAGTTGGGTGACCGTACCAGCTGAGAAGGCGGCGGAGACTGCCGGTACGTGGTGCCGTCGGCCTCGACCGTCCAGCCGGCCTCGCGAGCAAGGGCGGCGAGGACGTCGTTCATGTCCGCGCGCGCGGGAAGGGGGAAGTTGCCGTACTGGCGGAGCCCGGCGAGCATCCGGCTGGTGATGGCGCGGCGGTGGCGCTCGCGGAGCTTGGTGCGCTCCTTCTCCTTCTCCCTCTCCCTCTTCCCCTTGCCAGCGGAGGCGGGTCCCGTCGTGGCCGCGGCGGTGGCGGCGAACCCGCGAGGGCGGCGCTGCTGGTGGTGGTGGTGGTGCTGCTGCTGCTGTTGAGGAGGAGGAGGTTGGGGAAGGTGAGGGTGGGGGAGGAGGACGTCGGGAGGGTGGTCGCTTTGGGGGTTGCTAATGAGGTCGTTGGAGAAGGTGTCGGCGTTCGAGTTCATCGTCTTCTCCGACGGACGAAGCTCCGACGAGCTCAGCTCCCTGCTTTTTTCTTTTTTCTTTTCTTTGCAATTTTTCGCTTTGATTGTTGCAGAGAAGTGAGAAGGCGTGGCCGTGGATTCCCCGGTCTCTAAACCGGTTTAAACGGTCGAACCGTTTCGATTTTGCTTTTTAATTTTTAGGGCTATATTTTGAATAGTTGATTTTTGGAACTCATCAAATCGTGCTACCAACAAGCTGAACGAAAATAATGGAACCACTTTCCCTGGAAAAAAAAAAAAAGGGGCCAAAGCGGGTTGTTTTAAAAATTGAGTTCAAGAGAGCATCCATCTAGTCTGTTTATGATCAATTTAGCCCTCTATAAACACTTAAAGATCTAATTTGATCACCACTATGATCTTGATAACATTATTACGAAGTGAAAGATTCTTTGATAGATTCATATTCGTGAGGAATGAGATGAGCCTCAATCACTAATTAGGTTGTTCTGCTTAAGTCTCCCGTATATCCAATATCATCCAAAAGTGTTATTGAAATCGTGAGATTCTAGCAAAGTACTAACAAATTCAGGGAAAATTGACAAAAAAGTCCTAAACCGTTGTCACTTATGCCGATTTAGTCCTCAACCTTTTTTTAAGCCGATTGAGTCCTAAACCTTTTCAACATTCGCCAACTAAGTCCTTCCGGCAGGTTTTGGCCGGAAATTGCCTACGTGGACATCGCCGGCGACGACCGGACCTCGCCGGCGACGACGTGGCGATGACGGGGCGACAAAATTCTTTCTTCTTTTTTTTTTTCTTTTCCTTTCTTGCTCCGGCTGCTCCCATGGGCGGCGAAGCCCTCGCCGGCGACCGGAGAGGGCGGCGGGGGCTGGGGAGACCGCTGCCACCCTCGCCCGTCGCCGGCGAGGGCCGGGCGAGGCTGGCCAATAGCCGGCCTCCCCCGGCCCCAGCCGGCTACCGGCAGGGGCCGGGGGAGGTCTGCCCCGCCCAGATCTGGGCGAGGGCGGCCTCGCCCGGCCCTCGCCGGCAACGGGCGAGGGTGGCGGCGGTCTCCCCAGCCCCCGCCGCCCTCTCCGGTTGCTGGCGAGGGCTTCGCCGCCCATGGGAGCAGCCGGAGCAAGAAAGGAAAAGAAAAAAAAAAGAAGAAAGAATTTTGTCGCCCCATCATCGCCACGTCGTCGCCGGCGAGGTCCGGTCGTCGCCGGCGATGTCCACGTAGGCAATTTCTGGCCAAAACCTGCCGGAAGGACTTAATTGGCGAATGTTGAAAAGGTTTAGGATTCAATCGGTTTAAAAAAAAGGTTGAGAACTAAATCGGCATAAGTGACAAAGGTTTAGGACTTTTTTGGCAATTTTCCCAACAAATTCATATCCATCAAGAATGGGACAAGTCTCAACCACTCATTAGATTGCTTTGGTGGGTCTCCCTAGAATCTAATATTGTCTAATAGTGTTATGATATTTATGGAATTTTTTAGGAGCATTGACAACTATTCTAAAAAATTAAACTAGTAGACAAAGGTATACTTTTTAATATATAAACATCCAAACACTCCCTCAAGCTCAGGCTAGACTTTAGCTTGAATCGAAAGTGTAAAATTATATAATTTAGAAAGGTAAATAAGGACGCAATTTAATATTTAATCATTCTAATAGAAAAGTTGCTTATTGGGAGGAAAAAACAGTAAAACGCAAGCAAAACACCCATCCCAGCTTTCCAAAATTTTCAATAATAATGTCGCGAAGGCTCTAAGAATATCGTAAATCACATAACTTACTAACAAGTACAACTTCGACCGCATTAGATTAGTATTTACAGTGAAGGAGGGCAAACTCCTGTGTGGGACAAGAAAAAAGGCAAGCCTACGAGCCCCTGTATCTCTTTGTTAAAATACGTTTCGTAGCCTCCGATGCTACGAGCTTACAACTTCAACCAGAAGACGCGAAATCTAAGAACTCAACGGATCGAAAGAAGACCACCGAGAGATTGGTCATGAACATCTTCTCATTCATGCGTTAGCGGAACACAAGTGATGCAGAGACAGTCGAAGGGTATAAAGAGAAGAGGGGTGATAGGTGTGATGTGATCCAGCGACAGTATCAATTCATTTCACAAATGCTCTCCAAGTAAGAAGGAGGCGTCAAGGGAACGTGCATGATACAGGGCTAAGCAAACAGATTCGGCATCAAGCGTTGAGTCCCTTGAGAGGCGTCAACTGTGCTTGAGCCGAGCGTAAATTGGAGCTGCTTTAAAGTTCCATCTTGAGGACTGGACTTGCATGTGAACACCATGCAAACATGGTGGACGCACGGATTTCCTACTTGAATCACGGGTAGAGAGTTCTGCTGGCCCTTCCTGATTAGATGTCTGCAATCTCCCCGGCAGTCGTGTCAACAACCCAAAAAAGCCAGCACCTTCATTGAGGGAATGATGTAGCAAGAGAATACATAAGAGAAAAACCTTCTCTCTCTCTCTCTCTCTCTCTCTCTCTCTCCACAAGGAGATCTGCAGATTGAGAGCAGTTCAGTCCAATCCTACCAGTAATGGATTTCTCAATAGATTGCAAGCCAACTGCATATCGGTGAAAATGGACTGAACTTAACGATGGGTTGTGCTTTACTGCCATTCCTCAGAGCCCGCATGGCCTTTCACCATCAAGTGCAGAAAAGGCTATAATCTTTGATAATCAGATAGCTAACTGATTCGCTTCATCCTCAGCAGAAAACGAACCAGACCGGCATATATCCCCACGACAAAGTGGACATACCCTGTGGAACATGTACCCATTAAGATTATTTACCCAGCCATGGCAAACTAACTAAAAAAACATGATACTCAGGCTAGGCTGGAGAAGATCAACTCTGTCCCTCTTGGTAGCACACTGACTGCAGGCGTGCCTAATGCATACGCAATTACTAAGCCTAGCCAGAAACGTACCTGTGAATCTCCTTAAGCCATTTGTCTACGCATGTCCTATGAAACTCATGATTGCATGGAAGTATTCGCATACTGTCGCCATCCTCATACTCCACAAGGCATATGTAACATCTGTCGCATTTTTCATGACACAAAAGGCATTATGAGGGCCTGACTCCAGAGACTTGAATGCAAATCAGATGCAAGTGCCAGTGAAAGATCATGGCATTTTTTAAACTTAAAGAGCTTCAAAAACACAAATATCAGGAAAACACTCAAACTCCAAGAAGAGAGAAGACTTGCAAAATCGAGCAAATTCACCAGCAATATTTATCGATAGGAAGAAGCGTGCATAGACACACACATAGAAACATACATAAGCAAGCATGTGCACGCACAGATGCAAGCAAGAGACACATGCACAGACACAGACATGGATACATGCATGGACACAGAGATGATGTCCACCCACCCAAACACATAGTCAAAACAGGCCTACAGAAATTATATAGTTCAATGGTCATATACCAAATTTAGTCAGAAGCTAGAACTCAAAATTGCACTAGATACTGAATCATAAAAAGATGGTAACAATATTATTAGATATATTAAAATCTAGTACAATATACTTTTGGGAGGGAAACCACAACTCAACATACAGAATAGGCAAATTAACAGATCATCCGTGAAAAACTAGTAATGTAGGGAAAACTAGGCTTGTAAGTAGGAGAAAAAAGGACATACTGTGCAGCCTCTTCATTCTGATTCTTTTGTGACTTTGTGTACAATCTGATTGGCAAACAGTCCACAACTTCATTTGGTGCAGGAACAGATCCAATTGAAGATACAGAAGGTCGGGAGGATAAGACAACGGATTGCTGGTGAATTTCATCCAGAACCTAAGTAAATTAAGTACGAAAATATTCAACTTAAACAGATAACAGTAAATTGGTAAACAAGCTCCATGAAATAGTAATCACAAATTAAGTACCTCAAATAAAGCTTCCGCCAGCATTACGATTCTTGATATGCTAGCCCTAGCATTAGCATCATCACTCGAGGTGGCATCACGATTACTGCTACGACAAGTGCAGCGACCCATCCTATGCTGACCAGATAGAATGCAAGATCTCTCATGTCCAGACAGGTTCTCAAAACGGCTTCCTAATCTCTGGAGAGCACGAACCTACGATATTAAACACGTCCCAGGGAATTTTAATCTCATTTCAGCTAGGGAGGAAGAAAGTGGAGAAGGATACCATGGCCTAAGATAAACAACTGTCCAATGAGTTCAAAAAATAGCCTGATGACATGATGATGTTCAGGTAACATACAAGCAGATGCTATTCACGGTTCCCCTAATTTGAGCATTGTACATTACCTAATATTAACCAGGAAATTTTACCTTGTGCTTCCCTACATATATGCCGGGAAAATTTCAGGACAAGGAAGATTTGTAGATCAATGGATAAGCATTTTAGATGTAAAAGTGCACATGAAACTAGTCAAGTAATCACACTTTATGTAGGTTCGTTCGACTTACCTAGAGTGACTAAGAATGACAATGACAAATAAACCACGTTGGAGAAATGAATGATGCACATACAAATAAAGCATCAATTACCCATAGTGCAAGATTTTCGATTAACAGAAAGTCCACAATTCAATGCATATCCTACAGAGACGTCAAAAAAGTTACCCCTTGAAAAGTAAAAGCACCAAATATCTGTAATATAGCAAAAAGACTTCAAAAATGGCAAACCTCGAAATACAAAATGGTCATTTCTTATTTTCATGCCTTTTGTCATTCCCAAATATTACTTTGCTCTTCATTTCATTCCTCTTTAAGGAGACTCAAGATGACATGAATGGACTTTCCAGTAGCATACACAGATGCGCCTCTTTTACCGTGAAAATTAATCTGAATTCTGAGATTAACCTTGCTGAATAGTCAGTATACACAAACATCAAGAAAAGAAAGAAGAAATTTTACTCACCTGAGAACGGATTCGCCTACGACGTTCAAGGATATCTGTTCTGTGTTCTGATAAATCACGGTACCTAGCCTCCCTCGATTGTGTTGCTTCTATATCTTGATCTTGGTTGTTAAATAAGGTGCGAGACAGGCCAGAAGGAGAGTATCCAGATGTCAATGCAGATGGTACTGAATTATCAGCAGGGGCTGAATTCGTCGTCTCAACACTCAAGGCCCGTCTTTCACTACCTTCACTATCATTTCTCACCTCTCCTAGCTGCACTGGGCCAAATGATAATTCAGTTAATGATGATCGACGGAGAACTCTATCTCGAAGCCTTCCCACACTAAGGGTTCTACTGAAACGGACGTTCCTTTCAACAGGTTCGTGAGCTCCAGCTCGTCTTTCAGGAAGTCCACTTTCTACATTCCCTGGTTCAATAAATGTTGAAGCAGAGCATTGAGTTTGCTGGGTCAACCCCAATTTCGGCTAATATCACTAAGTAAGTAATGTGCGCATAATATTGGAAAATTAACTACTTAATTATTTGAACAATCAGATGCCAGGATTCGACCTTTTGGTTGGCAGTGTGTGCATTGCATTTTGTGTCACTTCTAGTCATCAAAAACATAGGGACAAAGTAACTACCTTGTCGAGATCCATTCAAATTCACCAACCCACTGGGAGGTGATCCGTCCAAATGAAAGTCCTCTTCATTGTCCTCTGTCGGAGAGATACTATAATCCCTTGAAGATCGTACGCTGGTAGCTCTGCTTAGTCTGAAGCTCACATTACCAGGAATAAAACTAAAGCGAGAAAGGAAGCGATTGGAAGGGTTCAAAGACTGAGTTGAAGAAGCTCGGATGGAGCTGCTTCCAGTTCTAGCAACAGGGCCGGTCGCACTAGGTTGGTTCCATTCTTGAGACTCGTTATCAGAAGACACACGAGACGTATCAGCTGAGGAATCAACTTCAGCTTTTCTGTGACATTCGACCTTTACATCATCCCTCACTGTTCCATTCCGGTTTGTACAAGAACTGCATTCATCATCATCTTTGTCTTGCTGTTCAAAAACCTGAAAGAGGACTCTCGAGTTAAATGTCTGAAAGATCACACGCTCCCATAAGGCTCTACGCTCCGGTTTCACCACAAAGAAGAAAGATAACAATATCATGCTCCACAGGGCCAATATAGTCCACCTGCTTCTGCTTAATTTGGCCGTCGAAATGCAAGAATTGAGGCATAAATACGAATAGAAACCGGCACAATGGACTACGTATCCTGATCAAATCACCGTTTTTTTCCAGAAATTCACGCGACAAAAACCCCACGCAAAATCGAACCCAAAACCAAGCCACGTGGAGGGATAATCGAAATGAAACAGATGCAACACATAAAGATAGAAAAGCTGGCTTGATTAGTTAAAGAAAGAATTGGAAACACCTACCTGATCGCCATCATCATTGTCGTGAGATCCAGAGGGAGTCCCGAGGCAGGATGACTGGAAAACCCTACCTTTCCCTTTGGACCGATCCCTTCGAGAGCAGCTCGAAGACGACTTGCTAGCGCCCGATCCCATCCGGCGAAATCTAAGCAATGCGATCCCCCAAAATGGCTCCAAGAAAAAGGCAAAAAGAAAAAGGAGCAATCCGCAACCCTACGTCCGCGGTCTCGTCGCTGAATCAGGAATCAAGAAAACGAAAAGATGGGTCCATTTGGGTGCAGATCTGGGCGGGCACGCGACAGGAAACAAGCAAGCATTGACCCTTTAAGCGCGAGTTCAGATGGGGTGGGAAAACGATGAAAAATACGGAACAAGCAGAATGAATGCGGATGAAGATGGGGGGGTGAATGGAGAGGGGATTCAAGAGGGTAATGATGGTGGGCGATCAGATGAAGAATGAGACAAAGTAACTTGCCCACAGAGAGATGGAGGGAGAGAGGGGGAAGAGTAGAGTGCACTTACTCTCCCTGGAAAACAGCGACTATTATTGGAGAAGACAGTGGGGGAAAGAGACGGCGTTTTCTCTGCCAGTTTTTCAGGATTCAAATTTCATGTTCTTGTTTTGCGGTGACACGTGAGGGTGCCTGACTGGGGAAGGAACAAGTGCTGTCTCTCTCTCTCTCGTTCTTCGTTCTTTTTCTTCCTGCACATAATAAACCTAACTTTACCTTCAAAAAGAAAGAAATTCCTAACTTTACCTTCAATTCCAATATTAATCTCAATTTCTTTGGTCCCATAAATTTTTTTAACAATTTGGTACGGTAGCAATTTTACCCAGTTCCTTCGCTTGACTTAAAGTTTGAAATTTTTTATGAAAATAAATTAGAGATTTCGTTAGTATTAGGGTCACATGAAATTGAATCTCACCAACATCATACTATGAGGTTTCCACTTGACCAATGGCACTTCTTGAGATCCTGGAGAGTCCGATCACTGAGGCACGAGGGACTATAAGAACCAGCCGTGAAATTGGGATTAGTAGCGCCACCAGTAAGTTTGCAAAATCAAATTCTCTTACTCAGCAGTTTTCCAATCATCGAGTCTTTTTTCCATTTGTTATTAACAACTCTATTTATATTTGCTAAGTATCGTCAATTTCATGGCAAAAGCGAACATGCAATGCCGATGTAGTGAACATGTTAGAGTCTACGTGTGAAGATAGAGAAAGGCGATCAATACTCATGTGACTGTTGTTAAAGTATTTAATGATCAAATTGCACATTCTTATAACAGTTTACACTTTTTGAATAGACAGATTATGATAGCTAGTATATATCATGATTAATTGAGACTACCACTTCTAAATGCTTTGAAGTTTCCGACGGGACCCTGTCAAAGTTGAATGTCGATAATCCTCATTGCCATTTACAAAAACATTCAGAGATTCAACAAGGATTTTGTTGAAACCTAAGAAAAGGTTGATGACCCTCGCCGTCTTACCTTCATAAAGCCCTAATGGCCTAACAAACAATGGCTCCCCCATTGAACCCCCTCTCCTTAATTTAACTGCATTTTCATACATTGTTAATAAGGGTACCAAAAACGAAAAGGCTACGATAGATGATCAACAATTGTAGCAATGGTCTCTTCAAAATGCAAAAATCATATAACGGTGCTCCTAAGCCTGTCCATGGTCCAACCAATGCGTTGGCCCACTCCAAGGTCTTTAAAGAGCAACTTGGGGACCCAAGTCCGACCGTCTTCTGACTTCAATAACTTCCCATGCACTTGGAAACGTGGGACGGTCTCCATCTTTTCCCACAGCAAGAAGCAGCACTTGCTTTATCAGTCTCAATAAAATAACCATGCAGTCCAATTACTTATCTACAGCCTGCTCGACAACCCTTTTTCAGCACTTTCAAAGCCCACTTAGAATGTTGAAGATAGTCGGGTGTGTAAGTTCAAGATCGAATGTGTTCCTCACCAGAGTTCTCTAATTTCGTTTTATATATCGTCAACGACTTTTATTGCTCAGCAAATGAATTCCTAATAATATGAATCGAGTGACAGTAAATGTCATCTGCTCAGCGCATCGGTTACCTTATTCAATGCTCCTGCCATATGTTTAGTAGCAAAACTAAAAACTCGAACACTCCACCTACTTTGCATGCCTAGCATTCAACGCGAGCTGCCCATTAATGTACTTCAATGTCTCATGATCAGAATACAAAATAAATTCCTTGGAGATAAGGTAGTGCCTCCAATGCTCTAAGCTCCTCACTATAGCGTAAAACTCATTATCATAAGTAGAATATCTTTTCTTCACTTCATTCAACTTCTCTTTATAGAACGCTATAGGTTTATTTCTTCGACTCAAGACACTCCCGATACCAATGCTTGAAGCATCACAATGCACCTCAAAAACCTTACTAAAATCTAGAAGCACTAAAACTGGGGCTTCAATCGCTTTTTTCTTCAACAACTAAAATGCAACATCTGCCTCTTGGTCGGCACAAAAATTTCCTCCTTTCAGATAATCCGTTAAAGGTGCAATAATGGTACCGAAATCCCAAATAAACTTCTAATAAAAGGACGCTAGCTTATGAAAGTTATGTACCTCATGAATATTCTTTGAGGCTTCCTAATTCATAATGATCTCAATCGCAATTGGGTCCATCTAATTGCCTATATTTGATATAATATAACCTAAAAAGGTCACATGATCAGTTAAAAAGTGACACTTTTTAGTGTTGGCACACAATTTTTGCTTTCTCAAGGTTTCAAATATTCTTCTCAAGTGCTACAAGTGTTGTTCAATTCAAGTACTAAAAACCAAAATATCATCGAAACAAAAATGACGACAAATTAGCCAATAAAATGACAAAAACCTGATTCATTAGCCTCAAAAAAGTGCTCAATGAGTTGGATAAACCAAAGGGCATCACCATTCGCTCATATAGGCCAACTCTAGTCCAGATAACATTTTCTCATCTCTTGGCTACATCTTTATTAGATGAAAATGACTCCTCAAATCTATCTTTAAAAAGATAGTCGCCTCATATAACTGATCAATCAAGTCATCAACTCATGGAATATGAAATCCATATTTGATTGTGATTTTATTGACAACTCAATTATTTATGCACATCCTCCAAGATTCATCTTTCTTGGGAACCAACAAGGCTAGAACCACACATTGGCTCACACTCTCTCGAACTACGCCCTTTTCTAATAGCTCATGCAATTGTCTCTAAAGCTCCTCATGTTCCTTAGGACTCATTCTATAAGCGACCTTATAGAAAATAACAACTCTTGAAATGAAGTCAGTACAATGATGAATGTATTTCATGGGTGGCAACTGAGGGGGCATTTCCTTCGCTAAGACATCATCAAATTTCTTAAGTAAGGGCATAACTTGAGTAGAAATTTTGAGATTGTTTGAATTCCATTCCATCACCACGATGGCAAAAAGCTTGGGCACGTCGATTGCATCTTCCTGAAATTATGACCTAAACAACGTACTATTCTTTACCTTCTTTCTAAAATCCAAAGGTTTGAGAGTTATGGTGCGAACAACCTTCTTGTAGGTATAAGTATATATGTTACCATCATATTATGCCTTTTTGTCAAACTACCACATTTACCCCAATAAAATACAAATATCTATTGTGATCACCTCACACCACACCTCATCAATTCAATTTTTTTGAATCAAAAACTGCACAAGATATTTCTTGCTCACATTCACCTCGCCAATTTCCTTTACCACGATAGCTTGTATGGTTGAAGATGATCTTTTGTTCTCAGCTCAAACTTCTGTACCATGATGGTGGACACCAGCACCCTCTTTTTATTGTCATATCACATACTTTTCCTCAATAGTGCACTTAGTATGACAAATATTATGTCTAAGCCACAATTCATCATCTGCTGCCTCAACATTGAAAATTCTTCTAACGACTAGGGACTCACTAAAATCAGTATAGATAATATTTTCCTTTTTTGCATCTGCATCTTGCTGTTCACCATCATTTTTATCATAGATTGGACCTTCATCAAAGGTTGGACTATTAACAAGTGTCAGAATATGTCGGTTTGGACAATCAGCAGCAAAATGCCCAAGTCCTTGACATTTGAAGCATTGCTTGTTTACAGCTCATCCCTTGTGGAACTAGTCTGCCCCCTCCTCATGTTCCTTAGGACTCCACAAGTATACTCTCCTCCTAGAAGCGTCCAGCTTTCTATTATTCAGCCTTTTTCTACTTCATTATTCTTAATTGAAGGGCTTCACTGAATGCAGGTCTTGTTTGTTACAAGGATCATAATTACCCTGCGTGGGATGTTCAGGTTTTGATCATCATATCTTGGTTCTACATCTGCCTTAGGCTAACCGTTTGAAATTGTCTTCCATCTCATGTTGATAAAGATTATGCTGCTGTGTATAGTTTATGCTCCTTCTTATGTTAAAAAGCAAAGCAGTTTTATTCTTCTTGTCCTTTTCCTCTGTTCCGTTTAATCCAGTGGGGCGTAATTTACCCAGTGCTTCCCATTACAGAACAGCAAGGCTGTGGTCTATGCACAGAATTCGGCCATTGAGGATAATAGGAGGACACTTGTCTGACGTTGATGCGAGTGGGCTTTTTCAATTCAACATATCACTTGTTTGCATGTTGTCAATGTGGTCATTCAATTCCTTTAGTATGACAGTCGCGTGACATCACAATTTGGGTAAATTGCTAGTTGCAAACGAAGCATGATCATTTCAACTGACAAGTCAGATGAATCAACATAAAAAAGTATTGGTTAGGATCCATTACTACTAGTTAGTTACTTTAGATGCATGGACCACAATAGCTGCGCTGGTTCAGGTCCCTTGGCTCCCCCCCCCCCCCCCCCCACCCCAACCCAAAAAGAAAAAAAACCTCCCTTCCAATTTGCTAGTTTGTTTGATTATCTAAACCAATAGACACATAGTAAATTGATGGATTATTCAACCAAAAGAAATTGACGAATTAGCTTTGTCTAAGAGAGGTAAATGTCATTCCTCAAAAAAGACCCATTAGTCCAAAATCTGTGTAGGTTCTCATCTTTGTTCCATTCTTCTGGAAAGAATCTAATTATTCAAAGAGTTTGCTTATCTCTCCATCAATTCTCAGACTAGATATAGTGTTTCTGTTCTTAAGGTAGGAGATCTCATGCTGTGTAATTCTGACATTTCATCAATTATCGACAGTTAAGATCTCAGATTCTTATTGACTCCGAAGAATGCTGTCTGTCCATTTGATTGGTACTGCCTCTCTGAAAGGAAGCTTGATGTTGTAAAGTGAAGTGCACTGCTAAAGGTTTAAGATTTGTGTGGATGTTCACGTGTGGCGAGACACGATCATGTTGGACGACATGCACATCTTTTGGGAACATTTAGATGCTCAGAGTAATTCAGTGTTCTCAAAGAAGATATCATATAATGCAAGTTATCGTTTCAGTGTGTTCAATGGCATCCCAACTGCAACTTCATCGCTTATGTTTCCTCTGATAAAACGGATCGACTGTGCAACGTGGTGAGTGGAGATTGCATATGGATTTTAATAGGCCAGGAGAGCACGATTCTGGCGTTGGCTACGTCACCACAAGGTCATCACATGGCTTCAGGAGATGAAGATGGCCTATCATGAGGTTGGATCTCTGGAGTGGGTGATGCGTTACATCTTCAATAGGTCACATATCATGTTTCTTGACCATTGCCTTCGGGTGCTTGGCTTCATATCTTAAAAATTTTCGCATCTTGTATTCTGTTTTTTAACTTCTGGGCTGTCAAATGCAGCCGTGAAGGTTCTCTTCTTGCATCTTGTTCTGCTGATTGTACTGTAAAAGTCTCCCAAACTAAAGAAGTAAGTTGAATTTGAGTTTTAATGACCTTAAATTTTGCTTTTGTTTTGTGGAAGATCGTCTATTGTGGTTCGAGGTACATATCCACAGCACTGTAGTAGAGGGAAATACCAGGAACTAAAAGCCCTAATTTACATAATTGAGGATCAGATTACGACCAAATGGGTTTGAGGCAATTTCCCTGATGGGCCCTCACTATTTGGATTGACACCAAAAGGTCTGGATGAGATTTGGTGGTCAAAAGTAAATGCTAGGAGGTCTATCAGAGGAGAATCTTGCGATTTGTGCCTGTTCTTAAAATCCTGTCTTAGTAAAAAGTGAAAAACTACCTTTGCACTGATCCTGGTGACATGAGCATGGAAAGTAGGGTATAATGTGGTGTAAATAACGGATGACTACTGATTCCATTTTGTGAACAGAGATAACAGAGCCACACAATTTACATTTCTTGTGGCACTATAGTGTGCCAACAACCTTCAAGTCACAGAAATCCTCATTCTTACCGGGTAAATCATAGTAATCGTCCGACCAAAAAAAAAACATATAAATCGGAACAATGGCTGATTCTTGATCACCGACAAAGAGTCTGGCCACTCTAGTAAGGAAATCGGTAACCCAGATGAAATTGAAGAAGAGAACAATGTCTTTGTCTCTTTAAGCTTTCTCAAGTTGGGAGTTCAATGGACAGCGTTCCATCGCAGCTTGCTCTGAGGGTTCCACCATATATATGTGGGTGGGGAAGTATTGAGAGGCCTGAGAACTTCGGTGCATCGACACTGTCGGTGATGGTAAGGGGTAGACCCGTTTCCCTTCAATGTCAACTTGCCTCCTGGATCATCTGTTCTTATCGGGTGGCTCCGGGCTAATAAAGCCTATGGTGCCCCATGTTGGAGTAAGCATTTTAAATCTAGCTTATTGTTCTGAACAGTTTTTCAAGAAACCGAAATTATTCTGCAAACTGATATATTTGCATATAAGCAGATCCGTAAGATATGTCTCAAAAGTAAAGTGCCTCAATCAGATGCGACATGTTCTTTACTCAAATTATAACGTCTATCGCCAGAGTAACCTTGAGATCCGGGGAGCCATCTTCTGATTGGATCTTTAGTTGACGACCATGTGCACTGGTATCTTTGCCTGTTCTGACGAAAAGAATGTTAAAAGCTGTTCCTGTAGCACTCGTTGTCAACATCCCATGTGTTTTAGAAGATATGAAAATGGTAAATTCTCCATCTTTTAACGTTACACTTTCCTGCACCTTTCTCATTTCAAATGGTTGAAACGGACTTTCATTTGCTTTAGAAATGCTTTTACTTTATCAAGAATTAATCTCAGTGCAAAAGGGTCGCATTTCTCCCATAGACTCTACTTCTAAATATATGAAGTCGGCATAAATGCAGAAACAAAATTGTAAGACTGTAACGGATGTGTTTTCATTCCTTTCCAATTCTTACTCAATATAAGTCCGAATACATATAGTTGCATGTTGGAACAATGGCTTACATAAAAAATAATGATAAGGAACAGGCCCAGCACCAAATTTTTTGTTGACACGGGCGACCCTCGTTTATTTTATGACTTAACAGATTCTCTCTGTCTCTCCCTGTCTCTCTCTCTCTCTCTCTCTCTCTCTCTCTCTCTCTCTCTCTCTCTCTCTCTTTTATTAAAACTAATATCAATGACTATGAATCTTTAGAAGAATAAGCGATGCATGCTCAGTAGCTGATGAGACTATAAATTTGGATGTTCTTGGGGATCAAAGACCCGGTTGTGGCAGGTGGGATTGCAAGGATATGGGCAATCTATCTTCTGGAAGGGTTTCCTGTCAAAAAACCAGTCTCCAACTGCCTTCGCTATAGACTGCACAAGGAACAAAACGTAACCTGATCAAACTAGAAAAAAAGTCAAAGCAAAAAGCAAGTTAAGAAGGATTATATGGGAACTCGAGCTTTGCAGTCATTACAAATCTTCGGCACTGTCTTTTTCTATGGAACAGTGGCGAACTGATGTGCACTGCTCATGGTTAGATTTTTTTTGCTCTTGGCTAGAACTAATAGTTAGACGATCCACAAGAAACATATTAAGTAAATGCCTTATGTCTTCATAAGGACAAGAACTAGCATGCAGGATTGTCCTAAAGGCTCCATTTTTCTCAATTAAAGTGTTTCAGGGCTTTGGCCGGAATCCAGTAAGTGTTTCAAGGCTAAAAGTGGGCATCTAGCGTGGTTCCTTACCGTCTTTGCGAGTTCGGGAGAGTTGCCCCACAACCAAGTCTCTTGTGTCTCGGATTGGCAGTGCGCATAACATGAGTCTACGAACACTCCTCTTGATGAGGAGCTACCCAATCTGGCCAATGCATACATAAACTCCAACCTAAAATCTGGGAAAATCCGGCATCGACTTTGAGTTTGATGGAGAGTAGTTGTTAACAAGCAGCTAAAAGTACTGCTGTATCGCTTTTGAATCAATTAGAGAGAGCACATCACAAGTTACCTTGCATGACTTTGAGTTGATTAGGAGAGCAGTTGTTGATATCAAGCTCGCAGCCGTGCCAGGTCCCAAGTGGGTCAGCCACTCCGGGTGCCAAAATATTCTTAATCTGGATTAAGCCGATATATGCAATGAATTTCAGATGTTATAAAAACCTACCACATGAAATTCCTTATTTTTCTCTCTGGTGACGGGCTCAGTATGATATCTAAATTGATCTATTCTCTGCACCAATTCATCATTTCTTTTTAATCTAGCACCACTTGATTTGAAGTTGCGCAAAAATTATTAGAGGAGAAAAGAAGAAGAAGGAGAAGGAGAAAGCTTTACATGCAGATGTTTCTTCGTAAAATCATAAATTCGCTTCAAAATCAGAACTTACTGACCTGCCAAGAATCATAGGCTGCATTGAGAATGAATAGCGGTGTCTGCATTTGTCGAGCCATGTACTGGGGGAAAAAGCACTGCAAGTTTTTTTGGGTGTCTTACATTATTTGATATTAGCAGCGATGTTATTCAGCGTGGTAAAAAATTAGGAGAACAGATGCTTACCAATCCTGGTCTAAATATTGAAGTGCAGGATCGTGGTAAATGCTTGGCTGATCCCTGCTCATTTTTATCATATGTGAGAAATTGAAGTGCTAACCAAGAAATTAACAAGAACACAGGATCACGGTGGAGAGAGTACATGTGTTGCGACAACTTGATTGTAGAAGGATTCAATGTGAAGCACCCCAGAAACATCCTTCCTGACAAAATTGAAGCCTCTCTTAGATTCCTTCTGACCGTAATAAACCACCCTGGAAAATAATCTAGCGACAGCAATAAACCACCCCGAAAAATGATCTCGTTAGGCCCAGTCAATTAGACGCAAATGCATGAGCTTACGCGTTTATAAAATAACCAGCGTCCGAGATGCACTTCACTTTGGCTCCCATTGGTAGGAGAGCTCGGAAGCTGTCACAGTGTATTATGGTAGTCAATCCACCAGCTGAACAGCCAGAAAGAATAGCCTGTCAAAGAGTTTCCAGTACTCTCACAAATGATGAAGATGAGAACAGACAAGAAAATTTAGGAGTCACAAGATCGTTGTCATCATACATTTTTCGCGTTTTCCATTCCTTTGGATAGCAGATCCTCTATCACAGCTAGCCAAACCCTCGCTCCTCTGAAGTGCAGGTTTGTCACCTAACAAATTGAGATCTCCTCCATAAGAGTAGAAGAACAAGAGATCTGAAAGTTTCGTTCTGCTATTTATTTACTTGAAAAGATGCATAAATATAGGAACTCACTGGGTTTACAGCTTCGATATCTCCAGTAAATGATGCCCCGTCGCAATATCGGACTTTGATTCTGTTCCAATTGTAGAAGTCTGGATAGAAACACATTTCTTATACTTGGAGCTAATGCATTTCATGCAAATTGATTTAAGCCTCAAACTTTCCAAGGAGGAACTATGATGTGATACCGGGATTGAATCTTCCTCTATTGCTGAGTATCCCAGAGAAAGCTATTTCCTTGGCCATCCGCTTAGATGAACCTAGCCGCGTATTCTTGCGGGCAAGACAGGTCGTGACATTGTTACACCATCCGCCACCCTTCAATGGATGAAAAAGGGTAAGGAAAAGAAGACAGAATATCACAATGAAATGAGCAGACTGAATTTTTGGAAGAGGGAAAACTAGTCACTAAGGCAAGAACTAAGCGAGTTCTGCTAGACACCAAAAATGAGCAGACTGCATTTTTGGAAGAGAGAACACTAGTTACTAAGGCAAGAATTAAGTGAGTTCTGCTAGACGCCAATTTTCGCAGATCACTAAATTTTAACCGGATATACTAAATTGATAAAAAGACAGGATCACAATTTCTGATCTTTGAGAACTCCAGTAGCTTCGTTTTCACATGCCCATTAAGAATAACAAGATTCAGATTGTGCCCAAACTTGAAAAACAGGGGACGGGACAAACTCAAAAACTTTTCCCGATCACCTCATATCTATCGAGCATCATCGATTTCAAGCACATGGGAACCAACCTCAATGTGGACCAACCAATTGTTGATGCCGGTACCGAACCCCTTATCAAAATGATAAGCCGGAGGACTCCCGTCCAAACAAACTACATAACAAGAATCCCAATACAAGCACATAAAAGTAAGCGTGGAGGCCTGGAATATGCAGTAAGGCATTCATTTTTGCCACGAACAATCAAAACTTTAGCCAGTGAAATTAAGTCCCTTACCGGCTCCTCTGGCCACTGCATTTCGGACGTAAGTAATTCCTACAGGGACTCCTCGCGCTTCAAGCAATGCCACAAAAAATACTAGAAAACACAACCACAGCCTCGATCTCGCTACAGCCATTCTGCACAGGGTCGAGAAGAACCGCAATAGGTGACGAATACATTACGAGTACCACAAGTAGCAGTACCAGCCACTATATCTCATTAACCACACGCACTGAGATCTTCAAGAAACGCAACATCTCCCCAACCAAACCGCGATAAACGAACCGCAAAACCATTCCAAAAGGGTAGCGTTTTTGCTTCAAACGAAGCCGATCGATACATATAAAGCAAAAAAAAAAAAAAAAAAAAAGCGGCAAGGAAAACCAGAAACTCAGTCTCGAGTGCAGATAACTTATGTCGCCATCCCCGTGGTTCGTAGCGCTCAGAATGCATTGGGGGTAATCAAGAAAGCAACGAGAAGTACCTCCTGAGCGACGATGAGCTTCGCCCGACAAAAGAACCGAGCTTGAGCTCTCCTGAACTGCAATGGCGAGCTTTGGCGGCGACCCAGTTCACTTTATCGTTACGAGAGGCACGTAATAGTCAGTCTCCTTATAATGGCGATGGGTGGCGGCGACATGAGCCGAGCCGAGAAGGCGAGGGATGGGTGGTGATGGCGAAAGAAAGATTCTTGAATGGGAACGCGGGGAAAGTATGCCTTTTCTTTCATACGTGCCGCGAAAAACACAAGTGCTTTTCATCCAGTTCGGGATCTCTCTGGTTTTTCTTCCTTCTTTATTATTATTATTTTTTTGGGATTTGGAACCGACACTTATTTTCGTTCTGTTTGGTTGGTGATCAACCCTATGCAGTCCGTGTCACGAGGGGGAATCGGGTCGATCCGACTCGCGTCGTCGGAGAGATGGAGCCCCGTATAGATATGATAAAAATTGTAAATAACGCAATAAAAAAAGAGTTCGAACTATGTTTATTGTGACATAAATCTTTCAAATTTTATATGTCACAGAAAACTCTAAATTTGTCTACTATGATATGATTACCCTTTTTTTTTTCTTTCATGTCGCAAAAAAATCCAAATTATATATATGCGTGACATGTATACCATTTTGTCTAGTTCCATCTAAAATATGTTTGCCATATTAACATAAGTTCGATCTTGCTAAACACTTATGTCCTAATGGGCAAGCTTGAGATTTTTTAATGACACAAATAAAAAAGTTATGGATATTTGTGTTATTTTGGATATAGTTTAGGATGGGGTTTTTTTTTGTGGCATGACCCTTATGGAAAAAGAGCAAGAGAAGCATAAGTATGGTCATAGTTATTGATATGGAAAAATCAGATTGCACTATGGTTTTCAACCAAATAAAATAATTGTACCAATCTTCCCCCGGAGAGCATGTCTAGGGGCCTCCTTGATTTTCGATGAGATCTGCTACGAGTTCAGCCATGCCGAGGATACTTTCGCTTTGCCTTCAATTACAGCGTTTGATCTACTTTGGACAAATGAAGGCTGAAATGGCCAGAAGCCGGATTTCAAGAAGCAATTAGCAGCAAATCGCAATTTCTTTGTTGGTTCACACTCGTATTAATTTTATGCGACTTTCTCTTTTTAAGCTCCTTTCGTCTCATATAAAATAACTTTTACAAAAAATATTTTTCTAATTTTCGGCGTTCTTTTTACGGAAAACGAAATAGTCAAGGAAAATATTTTTCACCAATGGAAAAAAACACTTTCAAAAATGGGGAAAACGTTAAAGTGGAAAATATTTTATCTTCTTTATTTATTTTTAAATATCGCAGTCTTTGCTTCGACCTCCCTCGAGGCCAGCGGCCTCTGAAACGAGCTCGAGGCTTGCCTTTGGTTGGCAAGTTCATGGCCTCTTGTGACAAGCTGGGAGCTCGTGAGAGCTTAGCGAGACTTGTGACCGGCAATATGTCAATATATAACACAAAAAAGAAAAAAAAGAAAATTTTATTTTTTATAATTTTTCTTAAGTTTCAAATGAACACCCGAACATATTATTATTTTTCAAAAAAATGATGTCCTAGAAAATATTTTCTAGAAATGCTTTTTATTTTCCGTAAAATGAACGGAGCCTTAGTTTTTTTTTTTTGTCATGTATATATTTTATAAGTGATGAATTGAAAACAAGCAAAGGGAATCAGTGAGACAATCTCATAAGTGCAAGGAAAGAAGTAAAAATCTAATGACTCCATTATTCTGCTCTTGGTCGAGTCTTGACTCCCCGTCGAAGGAATACGACTTGAGGCTTATCTCGAGTATTTGTCTCCCCACAAAAAAAAAAATAAAAAATAAAGAGGAAGCTTATCTCATATGTATGACTTGAAGCTTATCTCGTAATTCTCATGTGGCTCTTGAGCCACATCATTGCATGGTCATGCTTGATCCTCGAAGCCAAGGTTCCCAAACAGAGAAAAGGTTCTCGTGCGTCCTTTGTCACATTGGAATTGTACATTGAGTAAGTGAGAACGACTTCGAAATGGTCCCATGAGTTTGGCCTGGCGGTAGCCGATATGGTACGCTGAGTCGTTTGGAGTATTGTTCCGGCATTCTGATGACAAGCCTGATCATGGGCCTGGCGGCCTAGACCGTCGGTTAGACTTGCCCGCCCCCATATTGGCCAGAAGAAAGATTTGGGATGGCATCGATGTGGAATTCAGTTACGAGGCTCGGCACATCTCGATTCATATACTATCGAGATTGAGCAATTATACCAAGAAATCGCGCATGACGGACCGTCGGTCAACCTCCACGGTGGCGGACATTGGATTAGATTATGAATGCCACATCGCTTATCATAAGCAATTATTTGACGTCGCAATTTCGGAAGGTACTGGCCAGCACACTGCATTCTGCAATGACAAGAGCCGGGTTGGATCAGAGCACCCACCAATTTAATACTCATGAATGACCGATGTGATCGGAATTTAGACCGCCGTGCATTGATAGGAGCATCGATGGCGACGTGTGGGTTTAATGCAAAGGGGAGTTATTGCCCGAAGCTCGGATGCACATGAATTGCGGCCACGCCAACGATGCGGGCGATCGGGTGACGTCCTAGTCATGGGATGCATGAGTTTGAACGGTCGATCGAACCTGTAATATAGAGGATGAGATGTACTTCCAAGCGATGGCATGCGTCGTAAGGAACTCCAATGTGCTGAGAATCCTTTCCGTAGATTATGCACTTGGAAGGACTGGTTGCTTTGAGCACGAGTTCGTCACGTTGCTATTGACATGCTTGTCGACAAAAGCGAGCTCTATAGGAGGAGGCCTCCCCCGCTTCTTGGCATCACCGACAAGATCGTGATGGTAATGTCGAAAAAAATCATAAACCTTTTGCAATCTTGCCGATTCAGTCATAAACTTTTTTTTTGTCAATTCAATCATAAATTATTTATAATTTTGTCAATTCAGACTTAAACCTTTTGAAATTTTGCAAATTCAGTCTTAAACCTTGAAATTTTCAAGGTCGAATTGGCAAGATTTCAAAAGATTTATGACTGAATTGGCAAAAAAAATTATTTAGGACTAAAATCGGCAAAATTACAAAAGGTTTATGACTGAATTAGTAAAAAAAGAAAACATGTCTATGAAGACTGAATCGATAAAGTTACAAAATGTTTTATAACTGAATTGGTAAAAAAGAAAAATGGTTTAGGATCGAACTGACAAAGTTGCAAAAAGTTTAAGACAGAATTGATAAAAAAGAAAAAGGTTTGGGACCGAATCAGCAAAGTTACAAAAGATTTATGACTTTTTTGATAATTACGCCCCATATCTTAGTGTTAATTGCCAAAGTTTTGCCGATGGTGGCAAGCACAGATAGATATGAGGTTAGAGGGCGAGACGAAAACAACTTGCATTCCCTAACCGAAAGAGGGCGAAACATAAAAACTTCATAATTAAGCTTATTACACAAAATTTTCAATGTTACCAAGCATTTAGCGACCGGAGGGAATGGTGGGTCAGCCCTCCAGTTGTCCATCGTTGTTTCCTAAAATGTCGGCGGGGAGAAGGGGAGAGAGAGAGAACTGACCTCTTGGGGACGCGAAAGTTGATGATGATACGGTGGGATGAGCAAGGGAAAATTACGGAAAATGCCTAGATCTTATTATATTTGTGTCAATTCAAACTCAAAAATATTCTAATTTAATCGATTTAATCTTAAATGATTCGATACGATTGGTACAATTAAAGGGTTCATGATTATATAAGCCATAATAACGATGATTATGACCATATGATGAGGGCAGCTGCATGGCGGAGACGAAAGAATCTTGGGACGAGGAGGTTTTGACAGAGAGATTAGGCAACGTGGTGTGGGGATGATAATTGTTATTATGAATGTGTGATGGGAGCCACCAATCAGAGCTGGGCCACGGCATTAATGCGGGAGCCTAGGCAATAATAATACCTAAATCTTCCTCCAAATCAGAAAGCACATAGCATGCTGTATGGTCCAGCGCCAGCGGCATTAGCAATCCCCCTTTGTTTCCTTCACAAGCGTTAAGGACGGCCAGATCATTATTGATTTGGTGACGATAGGACATCCTTTTGGCTCACAAGGAACAGCCCCGCCTCGGTAAGGTAAGCATATGAAAGCATAGATAAACACGAAAGCAACTTCCGTTAGAAAAGCATCAAATGTGACTTCACAATCTGTATTGATTGATTGATTTGCTTAAAACATAAGGGACGCTGTTAGAAATGTCATGGTCATTTCCACGCGGAGGTTAGGTGTGGTTGAGAGTTGCTTCAAGCTGTAAAGTCCTAACGCAGCGAGACACGCAAAGGTCATAAAAAAAAAATGGGCATGCCATGCCAAAGTGGTAGTTAAAAGTGAGCACTTGTTTCGTTTGAATCGCTTGAATTTGTGTCCTCGTGATGCAAAAGGAATCTGTTTCCATGCGCATTTGAGCAGAAAGTTTAAGAGAAGCACAGAAGAAATAAAAAGAAACTATTAAAATTCGAGATGTTACATGAATGCATGATTTAATGTTTTTATCTCCACCATGTTGATGAGCTGAGTTTCTCCAACAACAGCATTCGATGATTGTTTGCAATCCCTCCAACCTGGCTTTGCTCAGCTTGCTGACGATAGGAGAAGCATAGCTTGGCTAAGGTTATTTGTGCTTTGGGTACTTATTGTCAATTCCGCGCGACTTATTTTATTTACAAGGCATTACCTAAATTATGTCAACAGATACATGAAATTACCTTGCCCATTAACAAATCCCGATCTACTCTTGGGGAGTCTTTGCATCAAGGCCGCTTAAGTTGGCAATGCCGATCGAGACTTGTCGTGTCGGAAAATGGCGGCAACAGAATTACTTCGCGTCGCGGGGTTGATGAGACGGCGGCGGTGGAGGCGGCCACACACCGATAGGACGGTTCAAAGCTCAAGCAATTAAATCAAAATGAACCAAACTAGTATTTTCCCCTTTGGTTCGGTTGGCTTCCGGCTTTCTTTACGATTATTGATTGGCCCTGGTGTGTTCGCAATGGGCATTGCTTTTGCATTCTACCTAAGTTTATACTTGTATAGATTGACGTGAAGGGAGAATTCAACTATTGTTATCCACCCCTTGTTGCTACTATACCCTCGTATCTATCTAGAATTGACCATAATTTAATGAAGTAATTTAGGGACTAAGTTCAACTTTGCAAGCTTACACGATTACTGTCCCATCATATTCAAGCCACTCGGGTTAAGAAAATTGAAGAGATCTTTTTTTTGGAATATAAGATTTATTCATTCATTTACTAAGTGGAACATGAATAACATGATTTAAAACATAATACATCCCGAAGGGAGGCTAGTGAGCCAATTAGATGGGAGAGTTCATATTCAATAGGCTTTCGCAATCAAATCCGTAACTTAATGGGTTTCTCGGGAACAATAAATAATGAGAACATTTTTTTGAATTGGCCAGTAGCACCTTACACTCCTCAAATAGGCTTAGGAGGGCCCATGGGCTTTGAGAGGTGGCTTCCACACGCGCAAACGAAGAAGCCATCAGTTATTGAGTTGAAGCATGCAGATCAGAAATTGAGTGCAGAGCTATCACTCCTCTTGCCCCTTTAAGACATGACTACCCTCTTTCAGCACTAGGGTTTCGATGCCCATGGCAGAGGATGCTCGGACGGTC
Source organism: Melaleuca quinquenervia (assembly GCA_030064385.1). Taxonomy (NCBI): domain Eukaryota; kingdom Viridiplantae; phylum Streptophyta; class Magnoliopsida; order Myrtales; family Myrtaceae; genus Melaleuca; species Melaleuca quinquenervia. The sequence continues at coordinate 10,976,239 of CM057721.1, read as the reverse complement.
TTTGCAAATCCAGAAACTGTTGGGAAAACGATCTCAGAAGTATTCTGATGATTCCAAAAGTAAACATAAGATGATGTTTATTGCGATATTTGCAGATTTTTGTGATGATGCATTAAAGATAAGAGGTAATAGAGGTGACATTCGTGTTGAAAATGATCACCGACTTGGCCCATTTATAAATAGTATTAATGGAATTAAAGATCAGTTGATGCTAATGTTTGTATCGATGGTGAAAGTATCATGTCCTTGGTGATGTTGAAACAACGATCATTTGAGAATGTTCATTAAGAAATCGATGTATAATTGTTGTCAATTGGAGATGCGTGATCGAAGAACCGGAAGACGTCAATGATTGTCAGAGTAATAAGCGACAGGACAGTAGCAGCGGAACCTATTTTGGGAGGCAAAGTTCCGAATAAAGACATGATGTCATCATTTTTTAAATAATAATATAAAATATATATTATCTCAAATAATGACTCAAGAATGTTATCATTATTTCAAATAAGGATCTGAAGTGATTATAATTGTTTCAAATAAGTGTCTCATCTAATCAGTTTTCCTGCAACCCCCATATTCTAGCTGATCAAGGACATTTTTGTATAAAAAAATTACAAATTAAATTTTAGTTAATTTAAATTTAAAAAAAATACAAGGAAAGGGCTAGAGCTCTCACCTATGGCCATCGCTTGATCCTTGATGGGGCGGCGACCATGGCTAGCGAGGTCGCCAGACCCTAGGCGATAGTTTGCAAGGTCTCCAACCCCTCGATGAGGGCTGGCGACTTCTCACCAGCATCGGGAAAAGGGCTACGATTTGCGTGAGGGCTGATAGCTCTTTCCCTTGTCTGGGCAGGAGAGGCATCGCTGGCTGGGCCAGAACCGACCGGCGATGGCGATGGGGCAGTGGCCACAGGAAAAATCTGTGGCACCAGAACTGACACAGAGAAACATGTTAATCTATTCACCTACCTTCAACTTGAAATAGTGCCGCCGGACGGTGAATGTAGGCCCGAGCTGCTGCTGCTTCTCCTTCACTCTCCCTCTCTCTCTGCGCGCGCCAATGAACAGAGTCTGAACACGTCACATCCCCAGTCTTTCAACCGGCAAAAGCCGGTGGCCTATTCAAGTGTCCTCAAGCTTCCCCGACGGACGCTTTTTATTCTTTTATTTAAGGCTTCGGCTCTTTGGTCGCAATATGTCTTCTTTTATCGTAATACATTTTTTTTTTCACTCCAATTCCTCCTGGATGGAGCACAGTGAATTCGGCCTCGGTTACCAATCGACCAATGTCCACGCATCGGTCCTCAATTCCTGTTTGGTTTTGCCCACTTGCTTTGAGATTTCCATGTGTTCATCATGGTTGGGAAGATTTTCAAACACCCTCATAGAACTTGAGGACGTAACAGGTTGTATAGTTGCATTAATCGAGATTTTCGTTAATGCTTCTCAATGAACTAATCTTGAGCGGCTTCAAAAGTGGTCCTCGATCAACTGGCAAGTTTAGGCAGTCGACCAAGAATCATAGAAGATAAGTTTGAGACATTTTCACGAAAATATGAATTGTACTATGATGTAATGTATGGCAGTAGGACTAAATATGAATTGGTCCCTGTAGAGCAGGCACGACTTTTTGGCTTGCATTCCGACATAATGAACTCAATAACTTTCATTAGTTAAAAAAAGTGAGGAGTGGCGAGCCACAATCACAAGGGTCTCATATTCATTACGAAATGATCAATTTAAGTCATAACTATTCCACATTACGACCCAAAATTCAAAGTTGGTGAGCTCGTCAATGTAGGCCCATCAATGTGCTAGCAATTAGGAAGTATTACCACATGAGATATGCCTTAGGTGGGTAACCCAGCATCAATCCTCTGAAAAGTTCGCTCTTGCACGAATTAAACTCGTGACTTGCAATCTCATGAAAGATGGTAATTCTTTTATCAGTAAATTAGAGTCATGGAGGAGAGGCCTATTGTGGAGCCAACTTGACATTTTACAAACTCAATTACAACACAATACTTTATGAACTCAAGAGCTACAATGTCCTATTAATCCTCATGGTAAAGAGGAGGAAGAAGAAGAAGAAAGAAGAAGTTTCTACATGAACACTGAACGTAAAAGAATGGAGTTTCTACATGAACACTTCAAGTAAGAGAAATGGAGAGTTTCTACATGAACCTTGAAAGTAAAAGAATGGGTGAGTATGGGGCTTAAACATATGTATGTTTTTGTAGACAAACAAATCCGACTATACAATGCACGCACTTCATCATTAAAATCAAAAATAGCAAAAAAAGGTTCTTAATTAAGTCCATTTTCAATATCAAATCTTGTTCCAATCAGTTTTATCTATAATCTTTTATCAAAAGGAAAAAATAGAAAAAAACTAAAACAAATGGTCGTGACTCTCCATTTCTTTTTTCTTTTTTTTTGGAATAAATATATTGCGAATCCCAAAACTTATCAGGAAAGTACAATCGAAATCTAAAAATTTTCTAAGTACAATTAAACCCTAAAGTTTGTCATAAATACAATTGAATTTAAAACTTACAAAAAATACAATCAAGTCATAAAACTTGTTAAATCAATCTAATGAAGCTTTTCCATTAATTGCGGTATTTGAAAATTTTACGATTCGATTGCACTTTTATGATGAGTTTTAGGAATTGATTACACTTTTTGAAAGTTTTAAAATTTAATTTCACATTCATGACAAAATTTACGATTTAATTGCACTTTTGGAAGTTTTAAGATTCAATTATATTTTCATAACAAGATTTGAGACTTTCGATACTTTCATTCTTTTTTTCCCTTTAGGAACTCATTTTAAATGGGTAGGATTACTAGAGGGACCAGTCGCTGAAGGCAACTGGCATTCTCTAAAAGTTATGATTAATTTTTATGTCTTAAGGTTACTGTTTGAGCGTTTGACACCTTACTACAAGGCATTAGGCGGTCCCGACGGCCATTAGCACACCCCCATATCATCTCCTTCTCTGATCGCTTCTCTTCTCTTCTCTTCTATGCTTGTTGATTCTCCACCAACGTTTGCGCGTAGGATAGGAATATGTCTATGATTTTAGGGTCCGTTCATTTGGCGGAAAATAAAGTACGTTCGGAAAATGTTTTCTAGGAAGTCATTTTCCTGGAAAATGACACATTTTCCGGTGTTCGTTTGAAACTTAAAAATTTTCCTAAAAATTTTTTCCGGAATATTTTTTTGAGAAATAATCTGGTGACTGGCGACTGATGGCGGTGACGGCGGGTGGGCGGTGGAGGCTGCGGGTGGGCGGCGGTGGCGGACTGCGGCCGGGGGGGGGGGGGGGGGGGCGAGCTGCGGGCGGGCGGTGGCAGTTGACGGGGGTGGCGGTCGGTGGGGGGCGGGCAACGACAACGACGGCCGACTATTAAATTGCTCATAGACTCACGACGAGAGAGAAAGAGAGGTGATCCGGAAAATGTTTTCCGCTTTTCAAAAACGGAAAACATTTTCTTTAGTTTTAGAAGGAAATCTTTGGTTGATTGGAAAATTTTCCGCCCCCATAACAGCCTAGTTTCCGGAAAATATTTTTCGGACCGTCAGATCTCATAAATCCAGATCTCTTCAACTTATTTAAAGAGAAACGCAATCAAAACGTGCACAATAGCCCTAGGTCAAACCAACCTTGTATCACTGATTATGTATAATCACACGACATTGTTGATATCGGAATCGTACCTTTCTTCTCGACCGGAGAGTAATCTACCTCAATGAGAGAGAGTTTCAGATCTTCAGAAAGGAGAGCGTCGTTCTTCGGAAAAAGGAACGTGCGTTTTTCTCTTTTTCTTAAAAAGGAACGTAATCTTTTCGACAAAACGTATATGTCAACAACGCATCTTCCTCTTTTATTATAGGAAGCAAATCTCATCTAATTTATTATTACCGTTACGAATATTAAAACGTATTCAATATTCTCGCAACTGCCATTTTCGTTACACACATTAAAGTAATTTAATATTCTTGTAACGGCTAATTCTGGAATTAAAACAAACATGGGTCCCGAGTAAATATTCAGTCCATCTTGGGCGGACACGTAAAAAACCCATCATCTCCCACTCGCCCACAAAGGGCTGAATGTTTTCTCTCGACAATTCATATTGATATAGGATCCGTGCGACCAGCATACTTTGAGAGCTCACTGCTATACATCTGTTAGGAGTATATAACCGCTCAGAAATCGGACATTGAGTAGATATAATATGTAGTACCATAGATCAAACAGTCGCATATAAATATCTCATAATCTCTTTCTCATTTATATATTGTATTCACAATTATGATTAAACTTATCAATCATAACTGACCGGTCGGTGAACACAATGTCTTAATACGACACTAAGCTGATCTTCCTCTTTCCTCAAACCTCTTAATCTCAGTCCAACTCGATTTTCTAGAGATGCTCCATTAGGTCGAATCAGTCATGACCATTGGCAACGCCCTAAGATAACAATCATCGAATAGAAATCTCGAGAATGAGTAAGAGTCCTAAGGGGACTTGATGAGGAACAATTTTCTTCAGAGTCTCCCACGGCTTAAGAAGTTGAGATCATTAACTTCTGCCATCTCAATTGGTCGTCAATTGCGTAGGTAATATGAAACACGTACTACGACATCTTTCTCCTTTCCCATGGAGCGTATGTCTTTTATTCTAAATACCATACAGATAATATTTTAGACACTCATAGTATCTAAAATCGAGTTCACGTTCTACTCTTATTAAAACTTTCATCAAAACTCTCATCTGGCATCAAGACAGAATAGCGAAACATGTGGTCAATTTCACTCTCGATCATAACTAGAAAATATGACCTCATCTTAACTCTATGTTAAGGCAACAATCTTGTTTAAGCTTGGGCTCTCACTTATCACATAGATAACAAGCTCAAACCGTCTCATCTCTATTCAACGTATTATAATAGAGGCGATCACCCGTGTGAGTAGGTCGATCTCACATATGTCTGACATACTTTTAATAATACACAAAGTATTTTCATAACACACGAAACGTTAACAAAACACACAAAGTGTTAATTTTGCATAAATATCGTACTAATCTCATAAGATCAATAATGAAGATAAGCTAAACTTTATTCAATGTGAACAATTGGGAAATACATATCCAGCACTTCAATATCTACGCAGCCCTATAGATTGTACATAACCATTAAAAACTTATCTAGTTGTCGGCTTTGGCAAAGGATCTGTAATCATTCTTTGCGTAGACAAGTGCTGTACGTTCACGATCTTTTGTGCTACCATGTCTTTTATAAAATGATATTTGATATCTATGTGTTTGGTCTTGCCATGATATTTAAGATCCTTAAGATAGTCAATTGCTGCTTTGCTATCACAATAAATCAACAATGGTTTTTCAGCACTCTTAGTGAAGCCAAAATGATCCATAAAACGCTTTAGTCAAACACCTTCTTGTACTGCTGCTGATAAAGCTGCGTATTCAACTTCCATTGTGGATAAAGTCACATAAGTTTGCTTCTTACTGCTCCATGATATGGCGCCATTACTCAGTAAGAAAGTATATCCGGAGGTAGAGTTTCTTCCGTCCAAGTTTCTTCCGTCCAAGTCTCCTCCCCAATCAGCATCACTATAGCTTTCAAGGTGTAGATCTTTTCCTTGATAGCACAGTGAATAATCCGCAGTACCCTTCAGATATCTGATAATTCTTTTAATGGCTATTTAATGTGCTTGACCTGGATTGGATTGGTATCTACTCACCATACCAATTGCTTGGCTAATGTCAGGCCTTGTACATGTCATAGCGTACATTAAACTTCCGACAGCAGAACGATATGGAGCATGACTCATTTGTTCCATTTCTGCAGAAGTCTCAAGACATAATCTTTTGCTCAATTCTATGCCTTTAGCAATTAGAGTATCTATGAGCTTACAATCTTGCATGCGGAATCGTTCAAGAACTTTCTTTATATAAGTTTCTTATGAAAGAGATAACAACCTCTTTGAACGATTTCTTGAAATCTTAACTCCAAGAATATACACAGCTTTACCCATATCTTTCATTTCAAATTCGGTACTTAACCAAATCTTAACTATTTTCAAAAGCTCCATATTGCTTCCAGCAAGTAATATATCATCAACATATAATGATATTATTACAAATTGATCGTTGGATCTCTTGATATATACACAATGATCTTCATGTATCATTTCAAAATTATATGCAATCACAACATTGTGAAAACATATATACCATTGTCTAGATGACTGCTTAAGGCCATATATCGATCTCATAAGTCGACATACTTTTTGTTCTTGACCTTTTAATATGAAACCAACATGTTGTTTCATATAAATTTCTTCTTCTAATTCTCCATTGAGAAAAGCAGTCTTTACATCCATCTGATGTAATTCTAGATCCATATTTGCTACTATAGCTAGTATAAGGCGAATCGAGGTAAATCTCACTACAGGAGAAAAAGTGTCTTCATAATCCACTCATTCCTGTTGAGTAAATCCTTTTGCCACAAGACGAGCTTTATACCTCTCAATTGAGCCATCTACTTTTCTTTTTATTTTAAGAACCCATTTGTTCTCAACAGCATTACGTCCTTTCGGAAGATCAACCAATTTCCACACTTGATTTGATCTCATAGACTTCATTTCTTCTTCCATCGCTTTCATCCATTTTTCCTTATCAGGGCTTTCTAGAGCCTCATTTACATTTCTTGGCTCTTCTTCTGGAGCAACCATAAAAGTTTCTCCTTCAATAACAAAACGTTTACGAGGAACTTTTTGACGTTTATATCGTCTTATTGGAGACTGATCTCTCAATATTGTGTTGCTCCCACTTGGATTATATGATAATGAATGATCAGGAACTATTTCCTTTCTACTCAAATCACTCCCACTTGGAATAATATTAATATCACTATCCAGTGTCTCAAATAGGGACTCATTTTTACCTATTTCACCCTTTTTAGGAAATTCATTCTCTAAGAATGTGACATCCAGTGATTCAATTTCAGTTACACTCCCACTTTCTTGCTCACCTATGAACACATCCTTTTGAGTGCTCCGAATATCTTATAACGATGCTCTTCTTACCTCTAGGACCTAACTTACCATACCTGTGAGATGGCTCGTGAATATAGGCAGCACAACCCCAAGGTTTCAGAAAATTCAAGTCGGGTTGTCTTCCTGTCCATAACTCATATGGAGTGGTTGTAACTGACTTAGTAGGCACACGGTTAAGAATATAGGCCGCAGTTAATAACGTATCACCCCAAAAGGTAATCGACAATTGTGCCTGCGCCATCATTGACCTAACCATTTCAAGTAGGGTTCTATTTCTTCTCTCTGCAACACCATTTTGTTGAGGAGTATATGGAATAGACAACTATCTTTCTATTCCTCTTTCATCACAAAATTTTCTAAACTCATCAGATAAATATCATCTACCTCGATCGGATCTTAAGGCCTTAACCTTTTTGTCTAATTGATTCTTAACCAAATTCAAGAATTTTATGAAGCAACTAAAAGCTTCTGATTTATGAGCAATCAAGAAAACATATCCGTATCGAGTATAATCATCGATAAACGTGATGAAATAAATAGCCCCATGCCTTGCTCTTACATTCATTGGACCACAAAACGTCTGTATGGATTAACTGCAATGGAATCTCAGCTCTAGTTCCTTTTCCAAATGGTTTACGTGTCGTTTTCCCAATCATGCAATGTTCACAGACAGATAAATCAACTTTTTCAATTTTGCCTAATAAGCCCACTTTGGCCAGTCTATTCATTCGCTGTTGGCCTATGTGACCAAGTCTTGCATGTCATACATTCACATCATCATCATAAGATTTTGGAGACGTGAATATGGATTAACTAACATTCAAATTTTAATGTTCAACATCTAACACAATAAAACCATCCTTGAAAAATCCGAAACCATACATGTCTTTATTCAGAAATAGATCAACACCATCACCATGAAAATTCATCCTAAAGCCAAACTTAATTAAAGCCAATATAGAAACTAAGTTCCGACGTATTTCAGGAACATACAAAACATCATGAAGGAACAAAATGCGACCACCATGCATATGGAGTTGGCAAGTGCCAATTCCTTTCACTTCAGACTTTGAATTGTTCCCCACATAAACATATTTAGTTCCTTGTGAAACTCGTCGGAACTCCACGAAGGCATCTCTATCTTCGCTATATGGTCTGTGGCTCCCGAATTTACAGTCCACAAAGGATAAGATTCTGTTAAGAATATAGAACTTGATACATAAGTGACATATTCACATGTATTAAGGGTGTCTACCTTTTTCGGCTTAGTGCAGTCGCGAGCAAAATGACCATTTTTGCCACAGTTAAAACATTTCACACGTGTTATGTTCCTTTTCACCAAGGGACGCTTTCCCTTCAATTGTTGGCTCTGTTGGTTTTGCTTTGGCTTGCTTACGGACGAATTCGGCCTCTTCCACTGCCACCTTTTGACCTCACCCTGACGCTTACGCTTAAAACTAGAAGCTCCTTGTGAGCTCGCTCCAGCAAGATATATATCTGCTTCAGGTTTTGCTGCTAAGAGGCGATCTTCTTCCAGTTCTAAATGGCGTACAACATCATTGAAAGTCCTTATACTTTCATTGTGGGTCAAATGGACTTTCATAGGCTCCCAATTCTGAGGAAGAGAACGAATTACTGCTTGCACCTGCTGCTCATCAGTTAACCTATGGCCAGCTTCTCTAAGCTCACTGATCATGTTTGACATGCGCCTCAGATGTTGCCTTATGGACTGACCATGTAACATCTTGCATGTATCAAACTTGATTGTTAACTGCCTAAGTTTGGTGACTGTTGTCTGCCCAAACCTTGCTCTCAATGCAGTCCATAATTCTCTAGCACTTTCAAAGCTCTTAAACTCTCGCATGAAGTCATTCTCCATACTGCTTAGAAGAATAATACGCGATATGGAACTCTTTTTCTTCCATGTAGCAAATGCTTCTTTATTCCTCACATGCTGTTCAGTGGTACCGTCCTCAGGTTCGGTCATGGTGGTGTTAAGAGCTTCTAAAACCTCCTGCTCCTCCAGTGCATACTGGATTTTCAAGCTCCAGATCTCATGATTTTCACCGTTCAATTTCTCACCATTGTTCAACTCAGCGACAATATTCTTAGAAGCTGAATCCATTTTCTCTGAACACGAAAGTTCATATGACATATTTAGCACAATTATTTATGTCTTCATTTATGCAATTCAACTCACAATAGCTAACCATATTAATAATAATTTCATCTTAGGCTTAGAAATCGTAAGGTCACTCAAAGTTTCCAATCATCATTCCAAATCCTAATTTGAAACTATCTTTAACATAATCATCTATGTGAGATTCAAAATCTATATAATTACTTATAACTTATTGAACATTCCACATTCATCATGCTATCATAATACAAATAAAGAAATGACATCATATTCATTATTCCAAAAGAAAAGCATAATATTCATAATGTCAAAATAAAATAACTTGTTCTGGTCTTTATTACAACTTAAAAATAATAAAGCAACATTAAAAACTCAATCATCAAAAGCGGGTCACTTTGACCAGAACAGGAAACGAATCCCTAAAGTCCATAAAAATCTCATCCATAATCAAAGGATCAAGCAACTTTGGGTACGTTCCTCGCTGAGTGGATTTTGTATCGAGAGACTCATTCTCATGACGCTGATACTCCACCAGGAACCCATAGACCATCATTTTATAACAGTCTTCATTGGTCCCATTCCAAACTTGCTCCTTGATCCTATCAAGGACTGGCCTCCACTTAACTGGGAGTTTGGAACGCAGTACAGTCGCCATTTTAGTGTCGTCAAATATTGACCGATCACCTTTCCATATCACTTCTTGAATCAATTTGTTGACTTTCGTTAACCATTCCATCATTATACCCTTCCTCTAGCGAGCCTTCCTCAACTTTTCTTGGTGCTCTAGCAAAATCTCCTTTTGCCTTGGAGTACGTACAATGTGAGGTGATTGAATGATACGAGGCATCGTTCCTGCAACACATGCATAAAAGATTAAGGATCCATAAATCCACATTTCAAAAAATCTCATAATCACCTTATAATCAATGGATTACACAAATAAAAAAGAATTTTCTCTGTTTTTTTTTGTCAACAGTCAAACCGGGTCAACGAGTCGAACCAGGTCAACGAACCGGGTCCGGTCGGGTCGAACCGAGTCACGGGTAGAACCAAGTCGAACCGGTCACCGGTCGAATCGGTCGAGCCGAACCGGACGAACCGGGTCGGTTGGACCGGTCACCGAATCGGGCCTATAGCCCGCAGGCCATGGGTCGGCCCATTCGCGATTCTTCCTTTTTTTTTTTCCTTTTCTTTAGCCCAGCCCAACAACCAAGCCCACGTCCATCATAAGCCCACACGAAAATAGATTAAGGGCAGAACGTCCTCGCCGGCGGTGGCGGCTTTCTGGCAGCCTTCCCGGCCTCCGTTCGCGACGTGCGATCACTCGAAACGCTTGTCTCTTCGAGTACTACCCAAATATGTAAAAATATTCTACTTTTACTAACCCAAAAATTCCAGAAAATACAAAAAGTATACTGCAAGTATATGATTAAGCCTAAATCCGAATTTCGCATAATCCAAAAACAATCAACATACAATTTACATGAACATAATTAGGATTACAAGTGCTAGAGGCTGTGATACCAATGTCGGATCTCATAAATCGAGATCTCTTCAACTTATTCAAAGAGAAACGCAACCAAAACGTGTACAATAGCCTTAGGTCAAACCAACCTTGTATCACTGATTAGATATAATCACACGACATTGTTGATATCGGAATCGTACCTTTCTTCCACAGATCAAATATCTCAGCCGGAGAGTAATCTACCTCAATGAGAGAGAGCTTCAGATCTTCAGAAAGGAGAGCGTCGTTCTTCGAAAAAAGGAACGTGCGTTTTTCTCTTTTTCTTAGAAAGGAACGTAATCTTTTCGACAAAACGTATATGTCAACAGCGCATCTTCCTCTTTTATTATATGAAGCAAATCTCATCTCATTTATTATTACCGTTACGAATATTAAAACGTATTCAATATTCTCGTAACTGCCATTTCCGTTACACACATTAAAGTAAATTTAATATTCTTGTAACGGCTAATTCTGGAATTAAAACAAACGTGGGTCTCGGGTAAATATTCAGTTCATCTTGGGCGGACACGTAAAAAACCCATCACGGACGAATATTTTCCATCAAACGAACGGACCCTTAACGTCAAGAGAAAACGCAATTACATTTCCAAAGGCTTTTGGCCTAAGGTAGGTTCGGAGATTCTTTAAAATGTCGCATTTTTGGAATATGAATACTTTTTTTTCCTTTTAATTTTTCCTTCGCTTAAATTCCACAATACTGAAAATGCCCTCGAAGACCCTAAAATTCGCTTGGAAGTACTCCAAAAGCGGCTAGCCGACAATAGGCTCACTGATAACTTATTTCTATAGGCAAATATTTCAAGAGTTTCTTTTTAAAAAAGAAAATTGTAAAACTTCTTTACAAAGCGTAACTTTTATCAAACCACATTTGAAATCAAATCTGCTTCCCAATATATTTTTTAAATACACTTTACCAAATATATTTTCATTTTGGAAAAAGAAGGTCTTTGTATTTTTCCATAGAGTTTCTTCCAAGGCTTAACCAGATGCACCCTTGACTGTTTTTAGCATCTTGACTTTGAGATTAAAATTGTATTTCATTCCCTTAAGTCACCCTTTCACTCAGTACTAGAAGGAATATGATATGGTTATTCTAAAATTTCTCTAGCGACTAGCGATTTCGTGTGACACATTGTACGTAGAATATAACTTTCTTAATTTTAGCATTTTAAAGAATTTTGTAAAGTTTTTCCTTATTCTCTGTTGACACCTAAATTTTCAGTCTCATTTTGCATAATTTAAAAATAGGAATTTTATTTCATTTTTTTGCATATAGTTAATTAGAGCATTTTGACATATCAAGGAAAATCTTGGGCATATATTGTGTTTGATTCAAAACAAGAAGGAACGGAAAAGAGGAAATATTACATTTGATATCCAAAGATGGAAAATTGGGAAAGAAAATGAAAATCGACATTGTAATATTCGGTCAAGTTGACTGAAGATTGGTCTTCTTCTTCCCTAAAAGCGCACAAGGTGGACAGCTTCTCTGGGGGACGTGGACGCAAAGGTACAGAGGGGTTGAAAAAAAGAAAAAAAGAAGAAAGAAGAGAAGGTGAGAAAGATAAGACACGCGGGGGGTCTCTTGGGGGAAAAAAGACAGAGAGAGACGTACGCAGGGGCAGAGTGAGAGAGGGAGAGAGAAAAAGAACCGGGAGACATTCGCCCAAGCCCCTCGACGACCGCGACCCATTCGTGCTGCTTCTTTGGTTTGTGACCTCCCTAATCCGACTTCATCGATTGCGTGAAGAATTAAGAGGCCAAATAAACTTCCTTTGGTGACTCTTGTTTACTGCACGTGAATTCCCTACATCACAGAGGAGAATTTTGCACCGACGTCCAGCAAGCGGCGCCCTGCTCTAGTCCATCAGAGAATGTTGTGGCCTCGTTGACGTGTCCGCAATTTGTGAAGCAATGTCCTTAAAGCCGCGATCAACATAGCTCGAGTACTGAAGGAGAAGCAACCCGCCGTGCTGGAATATTTTCTTCGCTGACTTGTGTTCGTCTAAATTCAGCAGGTTGTGAGGAAATTTTAGTAGCCAACTCCAGGCCAAAGTCAACCTCCTGCCTTTGTTTTCTTTTGTGGAGAATCAGTCACGAAGAAGTCCTTTCACCACCGAAGGGGTCCTTGCATCAAATCCTTGCACGCATCAAGTCCTTGCAAATAAATCGTTGCACTTTGGAGCCGAGCCGATTTTTCCGTAAACGATTGTCAATCTACGAATTAGCATATCCTGAGGAGCTCTTCTTCTATGGAGTTGACTTTTCCGGTTGACTTTGTCATCATCCGCCACAACCCGAGAGAACCATTGAAGTTTCGGACATCGCCAATTTCCTCATTGCCGATCGTGCATCTACTCGTGGAGCCTTTGAAGACCCACCGCCAGTCCAACAAAAATCCGGTCAACTATAGCCTTGGTCAAACAGCAAGATTCGTTCTCAGTGAAGAAAATAAAAAATTCAAAGGGGAGATACATGGCTTGCTCTCCATTCATCCACTCAACGCTGCAGGACATCAGCAATGTGGCAACCTCCGGTGTTGGTCTTATTTTGCAGGTTTTTTGATGACCTTGAAGTGCTCATCGATTTAAGCAGTGTTCATATTGTCATCACTGAGTCCATTCCTTTGCCGAGCAAAAGCTCCCCTCCGTGAAGCACCGTGAGCCCAAGAAGTCTAAGATTTGAGCTTGGAAGGTTGATTAGGTAAAAATCTTATCCCAAGTTGATTTGAGTGTTTGATTGGTGTTATTTCTTATTTAATTTGCTTGTGTTGGTTAATTTAGATGTCATTTGCATGTTAGAATAAATTTGGTGTGTTTTCCTTTATTTGCATGCTAGAATAAATTTCATGATTTTATTTGCTTTGCACGTTTAGATTAATTGCACGTTTATATTAAGAGTTGCGTGTTTATATTAATTGCACGTTTACGTTATAAATTGCATGTTTAGATTTAAAGTTGCATATTTAGATAATTGCATGTTCAGTTTAATTTCCATATTTATATTAATTTGCATATTAGTTTAGATTGCATATTAGATATTTTGTTAGGATAATCTTAGCTAGATTGCATTCTAAGATATTATTCTTGGTTGAGTAGATTTTAGTTTAAATTATGAATTAATATATATTGTTTCCTAATTTAGATTATATGATATCTAGCCATGGATAATTAGGCTAATTAATTCATAAAAAATTCCAAAAAAATTGCATTTCATATATTGCACTAGATTTGATTTGGATTTGATTTTATTAGATTTTATTTAGATTTAATTTGGTTATATTTTATTTGATTTGGTTAGATAATTTATTTGATTTGATTTGATTTGATTTGATTTGATTTGTTATTGCATTCCTTTCTTGAACTTTATTTTTTATGTTTGATTATCTGTGTGGTCACAATTGCATGTTAGGGATAGATTTAAAATTAATCTAGCCTGCCTACCAATTTTTGGAAATAATGAAAATGTACCGAAAGGGCGTTAGATTAATCTAGCATAACCAAGTCCCCGATCCCTTAGATCTCTGGTTCGTAGGAGTAAAGCATAGCTCCCGATGCTTTACATGGGTTTCTAATCGACCCACCATAAATAGAGTAGTGGCGACTCCAAATTGAAAGTCTTTTGCATATTAAAAAGAGAAACCTAAATCGCGAATCGGTATGGGTTTGGGAGAGCTTAAGCTAAGTTAGGCTTAGTAAACCATTAGCCGAACCCTAGGTGGTGCACCTTCAGGGAGGTCACGACATTCCCTAGTTAGAGGACAGCGATAAGGAGGCACCAATAATCCACTCAGCAGTGCGAGAAAGTCTTCTATTTGCCGGTGACTTTGTCAACATAGGCAATGAGTTCGAGCGCAATAAGTTTGTTTAAGCTTTCCAAGAAAACTAGACTACAAGGGGCTATTTGGAAGTGAAGTTTTCGAGCCTTCTAAGGAAATTTTTTGGAAATTAAAGAAATGATATTGGGGAGGAAATTTCTTTGAGATATCCAAGCGGATTGGACTGGAGCAAGAATGTTGAGGAAGAAATTTCTTTATGCTCTCCAGGAGAATAGGATTAAAGGGAGGATGTCGAGAAATAAATATCTTTAAAACAAAAATGAGATGTTTAGGAGGATATTTTATTTGGATTTCTAAGGGAAGTCGATTAAGAGAGGGATGGTTTCCAAGAGAACTACATAGGGGCTGATATAGGAAAAATGATAATAAATAACTCTTGAACTTTGGCATGATATACGATATTGTCTCTGAACATTGACTTAATGTCTTATATTATTCCTAAATTGTTAATCTTTTAAATGTAATCCTTGAATTTTGGTCCACTATTCAATGTGGTTACATATTTTTGTATAATATATGGACTAAATTGAAAATTTATCAATAATTTAAGACCACATTTAACAAATTATTGTGCTAAAATTTATGGATTACATCTAAAAATTTAAAAATTCATGAATGGCAATATATATATTGAACAAAAGTTCAATAATTCATTGTGCTATTATTCCTTATATAATTCAAGAGATGGTGCTTCATTAGTCTAGTGGCTTACAATGGACCCAATTGAAAAAGCAACATTTTTATCTTCATCAATTGTAAAAGTTTGGAGAAGAAAATTTTGCTGGTCCTCTAAAGATAGCACCCGATGCTATGCTATCCTCAGGGTTGTCTTTAGGACAAGGAAGAGAAAATTCACTATTGAAGTCCACGCACTTTTTCTTCGAACGGTGATTAGACTTGGATATATTTAAGGACTTCTTAAGATGGTAGTAGTCCATGAATTGGATTTAGCTCCATCATGTGGGACAATATAAAGTTAATCATTTGAGAGTTGAGTTGCTAAGTGAGATCCAGAAATTATAGGAAGTGCAGGTATAATAAAGATAGGTTCTTTTTTTTTTGGGTCGAAAGCTAGTGATATTACTTCATAAATATAGGAGCTCTGTAGTACAAAAAAGAGGAATCCGTACACAATAGATCCAAAAGACACGAAGGGGGATTAACGGTCCATGTCTGGGGAAGTCTTTTCATTCTTTGCGCCTTGGCGATCCAGTCGGCAACTCTATTCTTCTCCCTCAGGTAGCAGATTAATTGAAGCCCACGGAGCTTCCTTAGACAGAGTTGGGCTTCCATGATTAGCCCATGAGCCTCCCAACTACTGTTCTCCTGTGAGTCGTCCATCATCTTTACCAAATTAGCATAATCCGACTCAATGATTGCCTTCTGGTCATACTTGTGCTCTACCCATTTTAGGGTTTCGACCAACGCAGCAGCTTCTGCCTGGAGAGGGGAAGAAGCGTTCGTTGTCCGAGCTACACCATCGATCAGCAAGCCCCGTTCATCTCTGCAGACCGCTGCCATTACTCTCTCCCTTGTTTTTGGGTCATAGGACCCGTCGATATTAATCTTCAAGCATTTAGGCGACGGGGGCTCCCAATCCGCAGGTGAAGATCTTTCTTTTCTGCGATTTTTCTGTGAATTACTTACCCACTTGTTGATACTTCTTTCTTCGGCTTGCACTGCATGCACGGCAAATTGAGGATTGACTGATTGGCCCCGGAATATGCATCCATTCCTCCCCTTCCAAATCTGCCACAAAAGAAGTGCGATCGACTGCAGTGAAGAGGTATTTTGTGTCTCCTTAACAATCCATTCCTTGATTCTAGTAACCGTGTATAGGTTTACTAGCATATTAACACTCGGGTTTTCCCACACTTTCTTCGTCCAGGGACAAAGCAAGAAGAGATGTTCAATGGTCTCCGGAGCACTTCCATAGACTAGGCAGGTATTATCCGTGATAATTTTCTTGCGGGATAGGTTTTCTTTCGTTGCAAATGCATTTTGACATACTTGCCATACAAAAAACCGAATTATAGGTGGTAGATCAGACTTCCATAGTGTTTGCCATAACTTCTTCGATGTACTGAAAGATGAGGAGGCTCAGTTTTGGGACCCTTTTTCTTGTTGTGCTCTGATTTGATGATATGCCCCTTTTACTAAATATTGCCCCGTTGTTGAACCCTCCCAGATTATCTTGTCTTTTGTCTTTTGGGGATTTAGGTGGATTTTCAAAATGTCGCTTGCAAGTGGTTCTTGGAAAGTCTCATAAATTTTTGATGCATTCCGCTTGTTCTCTTCATTTTCCAATAGGTCCGCCACCCAGTGAGGATTGTGCCTCCAATGACTCCCCTAGGTAGCCACTTATCTTCCCATATCTATATTTTCCTGCCATCTCCGATGATCCATCTTGTCTTGTCATTTATAACTTCTCGGCCCATCAACAAGCTTTGCCACCCCCAAGACGTTCGGCTTTCTTTTTGTGCATGTATGAATTGGCATTTTAGGAAATAGAGGCCTTTAAATACTTTCCCCCATAGTGATTTAGGATGTTGTAGGATTCTCCAGGCTTGGCGACCTAACATCGCCCGATTAAAATCTACCAAATCTCGAAAACCCGAAAACCCAAACCCCCATTCTCCTTTTTCTCTTTCAAAGTGTTCCGGTTTTTCCAATGAAGTCTTTTGTGTGAGTCATTAGTCTTCCACTAGAAATTTGCTATTTTCCTTTCTATCACACTACAAATAGAGATGGGTATTTTAAACAGGGACATGGCATATTGAGAGAGGGCCTACACCACAGCTTTTAATAGTATCTCCTTTCCTGCCTTCGATAAAATCTTCTCCTTCCACCCCTCAAGTGTTTTCTATTTACTCTAGTTGTCATCCATGCAAACATTTGATTTTTTTTTTATCTCTCCCTAGTCTGAGGGGATACCCAATACTTCCCCGTGTGTACTATTTCTGGAACTCTCAGCTCATCAGCCATGTTTTTCCTTAGGGACAGTGGACAACACCTACTGAAGAATATCTCGAACTTGTTGAGGTTGACTTCTTGTCCAGAGACAAAGCAGTATCTATGAAGCACCTCTGCCATATTTTGGCATTTAGTAACTCTCCCATCAAGAAAGAGGATCAAGTTGCCCGCGAACATCAGGTGAGACAAAGATGGACATTCAGGGCTGAGTTTAATGCCTTTTATATTTCCACATTGCATAGACCGATTCATTAAAACTAATAGGGTGTTTGCCATAATGATGAATAGTAAGGAGAGAGTGGATCACCTTATTGCAGGCCCCTGGATGGTTGGAAGAATGGTAAGGAATCTCCATTGAATCTAATGCTATATGAGACCGTCGATATATATCCCATCACCCATGCCACCCACTTCTCACTAAAACCCATCTTTAACATACATTCTCTGAGGAAGTCCCATTTGACTCTATCATATGCTTTCTTCATATCAATTTTAACAAGGGCATTAAATTTTTTCTTTCTTTTTCTAGTTCTCAATTGATAAAGTACCTCATGTACTATCGGGGTTATTATCCTAGATATGTCAGTTGCACACAAAGGCACTTTGTTCCTCTGCAACGATCCCAGGCAACCAAGGCTTCAGTCTATTTGCCAGAATCTTAGAGATTATTTTGTAAGTGACGTTGCAAAGGTTGATAGGTCTGAATTGTTCTATCTTTTTTGGGCTTTGTACTTTAGGGATCAGAGTAATATGTGTTTTGTTCAATTCTAGGTTTAGAACCCCTGAATTGAAGAACTTTATGATCTCCTTGAATATTTCTTGTTGAAAATCCTGCTAGTGGTGTTGAAAAAAAGCTCCATTTAAATCGTCCAGCCCTGGCGCCTTGTTTACCCCAATCTGAAAGGTTGCATATGAAACTTCTTCTAGGATCACTTCTCTTGTTAGTGCATTATTCATCTCTTCCGTAATGGAGCAGGGAATTAGTTCGATCATCGGGGATATATCTCTAGGGCTGGTGGACTTGTAAAGATTCTGGAAAAATTATGTGATTGACTCTTTTAACTGCTCCGGGTTCCTTAGCCACTCTCCTTCCTCATTTTTTAGCATCAAAATTTTGTTTCTTAATCTTCGTTGCATTGTTGTTGCATGGAAGAACTTCATGTTCTTATCCCCCCATTTTAGCCAATAGACTCTAGATCACATGCTCTAATACTTTTCCTCCCGATTCCACACTTTCTCAATTTCCCCTTTTAGCTTCCAATTGTGTTCTTCCCTACGACAAAATTTCTATCATTTGTGATCTCCTGTAACTCCTTTTTGAGCTTGGTTAATTCCTTAAAACTGTTTGAGAATCTCCTTCTGCTCCATCTAGTCAGTTTTTCCACCACGTTGTTAAGTTTGGAAGTCAGTGAGGGTTGCTGGATATGATTGGACAGCCATGAGTCTTTGACTATTTTGTCATATTCTTCATCTTCGATCCAGAACGCCTCGAATCTGAACTCCTTCTTTCTTTTTCTATTTTCAAGGCACAACTTTAAGAGGAGTGGGCTGTGATCTGAGCCTATGGCTGGTAATGCGAAGACTACTGCATTTGGGTACAATGTTCTTCAACTCAGGTTACAAAAGGCCCTATCTAGTTTTTCTTTGACAACCTGCTCCCCCTCCCGATTAGACCAAGTAAAGTTGCACCATTTGCTCTCCATGTCAATAAAATCACACGAATTCAAGAACTCTTGAAATTCCCTAATTCTATAATTTTCTGCTTGTCTTCTCCCTGCTTTCTCCTAGAAATGTAAGACCTCATTGAAGTCCCCTAGGCACAACCACGGTAGATTATCAAGGGTATTTAGGTGCTGAATTTGCTACCATAACTTCAGTCTGTGTTGGAACTTGTTTGAGGCATGGACAAAGGTAAGCCGCATTTTTTGTTTGGTTTCCACCAACGTAGCGATCACATCAATAAAGAAATTTGAACTGAGTTCAATGCAGATTTCTTCTTGCTCATTCCACAAAGCGCCATTCCTCCTGATTTGCCAACCGGTTCCACTGTGAAACAATTCTGGAATTTCATCCTTTTTGCAGTCTCTTAACTACCTCATCCTTGTTTTTTTTTGTTTCAAATAAACACAAAAGAGTGGGCTTTTCCTAAACCACTAAGGTTCAGAGAGATTGAATTGTCAAGGAGGGGCCCACCCATTGACAAT